>JARHVA010009300.1:0-334678 GCA_037957365.1 Torreya grandis
AATGTGGCATAGGAGTTTTTGGTTGAGGAGTTACAATTCATCTCTTGAAGGGATAGTTAAAAATTACAGGATTGGCACATGGCATCTTGGTCTCCTTGGAAACTTACATTCCATTCTCATCCCTAAAATGCTTCTCCTATCATTAGAACCTATAACTTTATGCCAAAGATGGCTTGGACCAAAAGAAAGCAAAGAGAACAAGCCTATTTCACATACTAGGTTTGATACTTCTTTGAATATTGCCACCAAGGATTTTCCATCTTATAAGTGTCTTGGAGAATATCTTACCAAATCTACCTATCTCATAGACCATCTTCACATAGTCATTTGTCCTTTAGGTGTATGTAGCCTATTAGATATATACTTGAATATAGTTGTAGTTATACATAATAGGGAAGCTTTGTATGAATTTGAAGATTATGCAAGGGATTATCAATGCCTAGGCATATTCCACACTAATTTCACGTGTTATAGGTTCTTTTAGTGTTTTCAAGATCCTACTTAGTTGTAATATGTTCTTTTAGAGGCCACACAATGGAAACAAGTTTTGTCACTCATTATTGCCTATACACTAATCCTTTAAAAACTATCTACAACCATGAGAATAGACTAGCACATGATTTTTCAAGTATTATGATGATATCATTGTATGTGTACATGAATTTCATAAAGATTCTAATATCTTTGGTGGCCTTGAAAAGGTCTGCCCACTTTTACTCTCTTTGTAGGTAAGGAGTAGTCCTCATCTAGGCTTATTGTGTGACTTGAAAACTTGTTATAGTAACATGGAGGACTCTAAAAATTGTTGTATAAAGTCATGGAATCTCTACCCATGCCTTAGAAACTTCCCTCTAATAGACAAGAGACTCTTCTCCCTTCAAACACCATGTAAATTAATTCAAATATGTAGTTTTAGACTATTTTTATATGCTTTTCTTCTTCACACATGAAAATAATATAGTAAATTAGGTGTTCATGAGGCTTAAATATGTCATCAAGATTATTCCAAGGCATTTAGAGTGTATTAGAGCCACCTAAACCACCATTTTCCTCTATCAAGCTCCTTGAAGGGTAAAACTGGTACTTTTAGGTTCTTACCTTGTTAATGATTGTTCATAAAGTTAAGGACCTCAAATTATGAACCAATGCAAAAAATTTGAAGTAGTGGAACCTATTAAACATATAAAATAGACATTTGGACCCATGCACTTGGTGGATAGACTTACAATGTGAAGAAAATGCCTTCTCAGATTTGTAAGATTATGTGTGTAGGTTGAGAGAGTATTTTAGCTTAATATGTCCTCCAATTGCACGTTTTTTTGATTTTAAATGATTTAATAAGGTCTATAACATGTCTTATAATGTCTAAAATTATTTACCCAATCATTTTGGCTCCTCAAATAGTCCTAAAACTTGATTTGTCTAGTCTTAGGGTTTGTAGGTAGTCCAGTCATTCTGACCCTAATGGTCTTGTTTTTTATTTTTGTCCTTTTGAAAAAGAATAAAAACACTTTTTAAACCTATATAAAGGTAATTAAAATAATTTAAACCTTAAATCCTACCCAAAACTTGTAAATATTCTTCATGTTTTTATGGATAGGTTTGTAGGCTGATTTTAGGCCTAATACTTTAGTAGGTCCTAGCTCCAATTGATGATATATTTTCATTACCAAGACTATAATACCATATAATACTTATTTAAATCCTCAATATGATTCCTTACACTTTTCATGAGCTCTCAAACTCCAAGCTTGACTCAAAACCTACATTTCTCTTTACATACCTATGTATATGTCTATAGTTTTACTTAGTCATACTTATCACAAATATTTAGATTGGTTCCCTCATATTTTAACCCTTAAATTTCATGGGAGGAACTTTATAAGGTTGTATGGTGTATTTAATAACTCTTATCAGGTGTGAAAAACTCCCCAAATGATCATGAGGCCTTCAAACACCTCAAAATAGGAACTTAGACCTATATCTCTACATTTCACACTTAAGCTTCATGAAATCTCATTCTTAGAATGGATCTATTGTATAAAAATATGTTAAAATTGTTTTATAGGTAGGAAGTATTTTATTTATGTTGATATATGTCTCTCTTCCATGCATTTATTTAAACAAAGTAGTCTAAGACCTCCATCATTTTATTTTTTAGGTCTACATGATCTACTATCAAGCTATTCAAGGAGGACTGTAGATGATATTTATATCATGGGAGATATATATGGATCTAATGACTATGTATAAAATTTATAAACCTATTTTTTTCACTTGATAAAATGTTTTATACACTTATTCATTCTCTTTTAGTATTCCAAAATTTGATCAGATAGTAAGATGTGCTTGACTCTTAGGCTTCTCAATACCATATTCTTGTTAGTGTGTAGTTTGGTACTTTGTAGACCTTAGGGTACTTTTAAATGAATATAAAGAGTGATATATGGTGTGAAGATGGATTGAGGCCCTAAAAATGACTTCACAACTCTACTTAAATCTTCCATTGACACCAAGACCTCTGCACTCAAGTTTTTTAACCTTCCTAGCATGAAGCTTTCTTGCATTTTAATTTCTCACACATGGTAGATGATGATGGAGGGTGATGTGGGAGGATTATGAAAAAACTTTACTATATTTCATAACTTGTCATTTGCATCCCTGTACTTTTAAATACCTTCAAATAAATGAAAACCATGCTTGTGGGGTATTAGAAGGGTTTAAAGATCTGCAAACACTCTTAAAAATTGTTCATAAAGGAGATGCCTTAAATCTATAAACCAATACCATAATTTTGAAATCCATTATGTTCTCCTTATGTTCTTAAGATCTCTAGTTCTAATTCTCTCTCTCCTCCATGATCTAATGCAAAACTATTTTACCTTAATCTAGCTCCCAAGAACTTGATGGATAAATGAAAAAGGTTTTTGCTTTTTTGGACCTATAACATCCTCCTGAGCATGGATTATACCCAAGGAAGATAAAAAGACACTTCTCATTATTGAATCCTTTTACAATGATCTCTTATTTGTTCTCAAGCTCATAAATATTCTTGAAACTATCCCTTAGGAAATAAGGAGTTTTGAAACATGCATTATACCTACCAAAGCTAACATTCTCTAACCATTTCTTGCCACCTCTCATGTTGAAGACCTTTCTATATGCTTCAAAAATGTACCTTACACATGCAAATCCCAAAATTTGACTATGAATTAACTTATAAATCCTTGTGGTATGTTGGCAATATGTGAAATGATCTTGGGAGTGCTATATCATTTTTTATCAAACCAATAAGGATTAAGACCACATTTAATGCCTTGAAGTATGACCATTCCATGCTAAAAATTTGTATTTGGACTGAACTAAACCTTCATGAATTTTGGTAATGAAGACCTGCACAATGAATTTTTATAAATAAGCATGGCCATTATTACCTTAAAATCTCCAAATTTAATTTAATCTTTGCTAAAGGCTTTAGAGATGACCATATTGAGTGAATTGATGACAAGACTAGGTACATGACTGGGATTTTGACTATGCCTTGAAAGGGACTTTCAAACAACCTAAGATAACTTGATATGACACCTACTAAGAAAAATCATGAAATTAAGACATTTTATATGGCTATCAATAAAATTAAATAAGCCTAGTTATCAAGTTTTGAAATGTAATGACATATGGTAGCCATTTTGGCTAATAGGTACATAGCCTTGAGGTTCTGATTCACTATCAAATGATATGTATAGTCTTGAAAATCAACCATTTATGCCTTGGATGTCCACTTCAGGTCACTTTACCCATAGTATAGCATTTGACCCATCTTAGGGGCCCTTTTGATCGACTATTAGTCATATGGTAATCACAAATAGCACCTAAGACTATAAAACACCACATGAAACCCATAATGGTGCAATCCCTTAGTGATTTAGGTCCCTTCACCCTCTAAAAAATAACTTTACATCTCCCTAAGAGGATTAGGGTCTGCCTAGACCTATTTTTAAGTCACCCTCCCAAGTCATTTTTATTAGAACACTATAAAAACACTACTTTCACACTCTTACACCCTATGTGGACATTATAACATATAAACACACAAAATTACCACAACATATTCAGGGAAAGATCCAAATTCTTAAAAAATTATATTGATTCAGACCATAAACTCAATAATATATCCCTAATGTAGATATATAGATCTCAAGTGGCATCTAAGGCATACTTTCATGCATTCCCACTCAGGCATTATACCATTCATAGACATTTACACATATCACATAAGTGAGAGAACTACATCAATCTTGATCCATCCTCAAAGTATTGGTATGTTGACATAATTCCCACATAGGGGTGTGGATAACATGTCCAACACATTAGAATCACTAACCCATTTTTCTCATGGTGTTCATTTAAACCCTTACAATAAAAAAACCTAGAATTTTTAGAGGAAAAATAGAGATTAGGAAGAAGTATTAATTACACAAACTTGAAATTTGGACCAAAACTATAATAAGACCTAGTCTACGAAACCTAGAAATTATTCATAGAAATTCAAAAGGAGGATAATATTGATACATAGGAAAATAACACACCACACTATTTTCCAAGACCACATTATTGTTCAAAAGGAATACACTATTGTCTCAACTAAGTTTTTATTAGTGGATGCTATTTATGATTGGTTGACCATCATGCACACAAATTTTTAGACCTCTACTTGTCCATCTTAGCCAATATACATCTAATTACATCTCTTTTAATTCATTACTATTTATAGAATAATTAAATAAATTAATTATTATACAAATCAAAGGCAATTGATATTTATATATTTATTTACTAATTTATTATTCTAACACTTTAGAAACCTAGGGTTTTATATTCCATAACTCCTTTAAAATTTAAATCATTTGATGAAGTCAACTTAATTTGAATAGTGAAAAAACTCTTAACCTAGACCATCTTTAGGTTTTATGTTTCCATCCTTATAGAACTCATACTTAGATTTCAAATACCTGTATATCTTGATTTTTTTTCTAATCATGATAATAATGACATAAGATGTTTATCACTTTCTAATGCAATTTTTTTAGTTTCATTTGCACACTTATTTACTTTCATTTCAAATCAATTCAGATAAACACATATGTACATGATGTCTTATATAAATTAAAATATATTTTATTTTCTTATATATATAAATTTAATACTCTAAAAACCACCTTTCAAGTTTTAATGTCATATATTATGCATAAGAAAGAATATCCTTCTTCTTATCTCCATGAGGGTGATAGGAACTTTCCCTCTAACTAGGTGCATATTATCACTCCTCCAAGAGATTAAGAAACCTAGACTACTCTTACTAATTCCCATACTTAGCTTGCCCATACCTCCACCTCTTATCTATAGGGTGTGTGCCTATATGTTAAATTTGAAACAACTAGGGTTTCTACTTATGAGAATCTAATGTATCAAATTATCAGTATGAACAAGCTAATTTTAGAATAAAAAAATTAGAATCAGCTATTACATGAAATTATTGTAGTATTGGAAAATTAGATTACAATATAAAAGTCTCCAGGGAACACTAGTGTCAATCATGTATATGCATCTTTACCTGTCAATTTATGGAAAGAAATGTTACATATTAAAACAAGAAATCACAACAAAGTACATCCATAACTAGTGATTGAGAAGTAATAAAAGATCAAATAAAAGTTTAAGTGAGAGTTTTAAGGCAAATGATTAAAGCTAAGTTAATCAACCTACCTCTTCTACATCTAGTTAGGAGATCCAAATATTATTGTGCATGCCATAAAATGCATGGTCATCACACAGATTCATGTTAGGCATTGAAAAAACATATACAACACATCATTGCTAATTAAGAACCTATACAATATAAATTAATTAATAAATCCATAGTGATAAAGGAACATATTAAAAAAGGGTCAAATTTAGAAACAATACAAAAGTGGTTACCAAAGCATAACTCAGAATAACAAAAGGTTCAAAAAGCAAAATTAGAGAAAGAAACAATACAATAATCACATATAAAGTAAGTGAAGGATACAAATATACCTCCCAAAAATGAGTTCCTACTTTCAAAGTAGTATGGGTTTGGTTAAAAATACATATGAAAGTTTGATTATCAAGGTCAAGGTTTGGGAAATCATACCCAAGGCATCACTATTCCTATTCTAGTAGTTGATAATATTGGTCAACAAAGTTTGGGATTTATATAACATACTAAGGCATATCATTCATAGACATATTTTATCAAGGCATAAGATCCAGATACATAGGTAATGTTAAAAAAGAGAGAAAGAACTTAAGTTTCACATTTAGAATCATGTTAAGCCAACAAACATTCTCAAAAGAGTATTTTTAACAAAAGAACCTCTAAAACACAATATGCCTACAATACGCATAGTTTTAAAGGGCATCATCATAAAAAATATTGTAAAGCACAATTTAGAAAGTTTAATTTCATAGTATGAGGTAGTTCCTTATGTTCATCTAGATATAATAGAAGTCAACTATAACATTCCTTTGATTTAAAATCAGGATGATAATGATGAGTGGAACAATACAAGTTATTATGATAGCCAAGATAATGATAATGAAAAATATTTAGATTCACACTACAACTTAATTCAGTCACAACACATCCATCACACTTCAAAAGAGTTCATCACTGCTATTTTGGATGTAGGATCCATTGAGGGTGGGTCTCTCATGAGACTCATTGGTTATTACAATATCTCTTTACTTGTACATAGCTTCACTTATCTTTCTCCTTATACATAGTTTCATTTTCATGTTATTTATACATAACTTATACTCAAAAAACACAAAAAACAATATAATATGTTTAAAAATACAAAAACATTCAAATATTACTTAGTAAATACAAATTTTAGATTGTATGCATTTCCATGTTTACATTTCTTTTATTTTTTAGATACTACATATGTTATCTATGTTAGTATAATTAGTTTTATCATACATACATGCTTCACTTGTTTTCTTTGATTGTTCACAAATAAATATAGGATTTAGGTCTACTACACATATCCAGATTTATTACTTTCTACCCATTGGGGGCACATACACAAATACACATATTCAACATTGATACATTCTCCCATTAGGGGCATCATACTACACCACTTCTAGTTTACCAGGTTATACCTTTATATACTCCATATCATAAATTTAACATTAATTACATATTAATATCAATCATCCATTACTACTCAAAAAAATTAGTGACTACTACTACTACTATAGGCTCAACTTATGTACATATTTGCTATTATATGGATTTATACCATATGTTCCTGCATACTTTCATTTCTAACTTTCCTAGTTTAGATTTGATTATGTCTCATTCCTTATACATCTATTTGAGGGCATTTGAATATGTCATTGTTCTACGGTTGTAAGCCAATTGATTTAATTTATGTGTATGCTTTATACATGTGCCCATGTCCTTGGGTGTGCCTTCTTTATTATGTATATAAACATTTTAGCATGTCCTTCCATATGGATCTAATCCAACCTTGCTTGATCTTCACATATGTGTACATTTGAACATGTCCTTGTATATATTTATTTCTCAATCTTAGTGGCATGTGCTCATGTCCCTTGTATTGTGCCCCCTAGCATAATTTGTATGCCTCATGGATTTATATGTATGATTTCATGTATGCATCTTGGCCATGACACTTGTCTCTTGTTTATTACATTCACATCTATTTGCGATGCCATAAGGGACCTCATACATCTCCCTTTCCTCCTTGGGTGCCTTGATGGACATCATGTCCCATCCCCCTAGGTAGTTACTCATACTATATCTAGGTTTTCTATTCATATACATGATTACATTATTTTACCTACCTTGACAACCTTGTGAATGTTAGATCTAACATACATTATACATTACCACCTTTTGATCAGACTATTTTACATTTTTATGTCACGTATACATATTATATTGGTTTATCACATATATATCATGTGTATTCAGTCTAAAACACATGATGCATAGCTTTTCTTTTGAGAATAGTTATTATATAGGTTCAACAAATCCCATCAAAATAGGTGGAATTCACAGGGGTTTTTCATAGAGATCAAGCCATCTTAATTCACTCAAAATAGATTATAGAGCCTAGACTAAGGAAAACATAGTGAAAAATAATCACATATAGATCAATCTTAGTTTTAAATAAAAACAACACATTTGGAAAGTATCATGACACTTAAGACACTAGCACAATGTACTATTGACTAGGTGATTGTGCTACCATCTAATAGCCCCTAAAATAGAAAATTCTAAATTTTTAAGAAAGGTACAATAGTTATAGTTTATATTTGCATAGTCATAGTCACAAATTATTACATAGGTTCAATATATACTCAGTTTTTACACATATTAAAAAGGTTTTCTAAGATTAGGGGTGCCAACACAACATGATCACTCCTATTTTAGTTTCATATACTTAGACACAAATTGTTATGACTCATTCCATAATCCATATAAATAAATATTAGAGTTAGGGGCATGCACATGACACATTGTTCCCATATGTTTAGTTTGACACCAATACTCTTAGATGGAATGGTGGTTCTATGTAATTCTCCACATTGTTACTCTAGACACCATTTACACTAGGTTTACACCAGATTGATGCCTTATTCCATATATAGTATTTGGAATTCTTGAGAAGTCCTTAAGATAAATTATTGAGTGCTTGAGTGGACCATGATCTATTTTACATTTTAGAGTTTTTGTGTGGCCCCAAAGCTATCCTACATAGTTTTAGTTACATCACATATTTAACTCATCACACAATTTCAGTTTCATATGAATCTACCACCCATGGGTAAGAAATGATGTAGTCATAGCCTACTTGAATTCTTGATCCACATACATAAGAGGGTTGGATAAGCCATAATTATGATACAAGTTATTCATACTTCATGATCCATTGAACAAGGGTGGGCAATGATGGATTCAAGGCCAACTTGAGTTCTTTATCCACCCACACATGGGTATTAAATAATCCATAAACTTAGTCTAAGTTAGTCATCATTTGATCACCATATACATGCACACACATGATGTCACTAAGTTTTAACATTGGTTCATGTACCAGTGAGGTGTATTCATTCATTTCCTCTCTCTCTCAAATCTCTTTACTCAATTTTGTCTTTGATTTTGATGTTTCTTAAGTAAGGACTAATTAATACATGTTTAATTCATAGGACACACAATAGAACATAGTTCATAAAATCAGATCCACATTCATAGGATTCACCTCTTAGGTAAGTCTAGGTACATCTCTCTTTCCCTTATCCTATTCATTTCACTTTGTTAAATTTCTATAATAAAGAGAGGGAAATTTTAGTCATTAAAATTAACCATTTATGCTTTGTATGTCCACTTAAGGTCACTTTACCCTTAGTATATAACTTGACCCATCTTAGGGGCCCTTTTGATCTATTTTTAGTCACATGTTAGTCACAAATAACACCCAATCCTATAAGACACCACATGAGATCCATAATATCATAATTCCTTAGTGATTTAGGTCCCTACACCATTCAAAAAGTAACTTTGCATCTACCTAATAGGATTAGGGTTGGCCTAGACCTATTCTTAATTCACTCTCCCAAGTCATTTTTATTAGAACATTATTTAAACACTACTTTCACACTCTTACACTCGAAGTAGAAATTATCACATAGAAGCACACAAAAGTAACACCTCATATTGAGGGAAAGATCTAAATTTTTCCAATAATGTATTCATTTAATCCATACATTTATTAGTCTATCCCTAACATAGATATCCATATCTCAAGTGACTTCCAAGGCATCCTCTCATGCATTCACACTTAGGAATTATACATTCATAAACATTCACACATATCACATAAGCAAGAGAACTACATCAAGATTGATCCCTCCCCAAAGTATTGGTATGTAAGTAGCATTCCCACATAGGGGTGTGGATCATACATCTAACACATCAGACCCACTAACCATTTTTTTTATCATGGTGTTGATTTAATCCCTTACAAGCACAAAAACTTGGAGTTTTTAGAAGAAAAACAAAAATATAGGAAAAAGTATTTATTGCATAGATTTAAAATTTGAATTAGAGCTATAACAGGACCTAATCTACAAAACTCAAAAATAATTCACCAAAATTAAAAATGAGGACAATATAATTGCATAGGATAATATCTTATTGTGTTATTTTCTAGGATCACACTACTATCCAAAAGGATTGTGCTATTATCCCAGCTCAATTTTTATTATTGGGTCATGTTTGTGACTATCAGACTAGCTTGTGCACCAATTTCAGACTGTCACTATTCCATCTAAATTAGTTTCCAACTAAGTACATCTCTTAAAATTTATTTATATATATAATAATTAGATAAACCAATTATTATACAAATCAGAGGCTACTGATATTACTATATTTAGTCCCTAATTTATTATTCCATCACTTTAACAACCTAGGGTTTTACATTCCATAACTCCCTTAAAATTTAAATTAACATGTTAATAACATGGGTTTCATGATTAAAGGCATGTCTTTTTTTTAACGTCTCTTGATAATGTAGGAAATATAAATATCATGACAAATCTTACACCATAATGTAAGTATAATCATAGGATGAAGATATAACATAGGTATTTGTTTCATTAGGAACATCTACAGTGGATATGTTCATATTATTTAAAGTGTGAGGAGAAATGGAAAAAATATCTTGAAATAGTTTAGCCACCCCATATTCATTGCAAGTAAAATCATCCTTTATGTAAGAGGCTTTATGTGCATTGCATGGGGGAGACTATCGGTGGTCTAATGTATTAAAGGAATGGTTCTATTTGATGGAAGAAAAGGAGGGAGCCATTCTATAATATAGGGAGGAAATCAAGTGGTATTTTAAATGTTTTGTAATTGATTAGGCTCATCTCATCTAAATTTTATAGAGTTATATGTAGATCTAAATGTTTCATATTAACAAATTTAAGAAGAGGAGGACTATTGATCTAAGTAATGGTGGGAATATAATATTGAGATTTTTCATTTGGAATTTGGATGCTCCAAGGATTAGGATCATCTTCATGTTTGTAATTTTTTCCATTATGTATGAATTGGATACATTCTCTTCTAGAATATGTAATAAATCATCTACAATGAGTCTATGGATGACCTAATAACATGTTGTAAGATAAGGGAAGATCAAGAAACATGAATTTGGTGTATATTATCTTTGATCCAATGGTAAGAGAGATCCAAATGAAATGAAGAGGATTTTTATTAGTTATATCAAATCCATGACATGTTAGTTGGGTTTGTTTGAGATTGTATTTAGTATATTTGATTTGTTGAATTAACCAAAGATAAATAACATTCATCCTAGATCTTTCATCAACTAAAAATTTTATAATTAAATTATTATTGATGTTAATTTTGATAAAAAGAAGTGGATCATTATTTCAAAAGATAATTTGGTCATTTATTGTGTAATCTTCCAAAAATTATATAAAGGGTTTGGTAAAATAAATTATGTCAATAACATGCACCTATGTAAGCTGAGGAGCATAAATAGGTAGTTTAAACACATTAGATGAAGGTTATTCTATGTCTTGTAATTTTTGCATAAGGAACTTGAAATGATAATGATAAATTATTACTAATTCCATGATAGGAATTTTACAAGGTATAAATTTAAGTTCATCCAAGAAATTCCAATGAGGTTTAGAAGAAGGGTGAGTATGAGGTTTAGGTTGATTAGAAGGTACCTTTTGGAAGTGTTTAAGGTTCCACTAGTGGAGACTAGTTGGTTCTGATGATGATGGTTGAGAATTTGTAGTGTCTTTAAGAAGCTTATCTTTGATAGATAATTTCTTAGGTTTGGTAATAGGGTATTTGTGAGCATGTTTATGATAATAATTGACTTTAGCTATATGACATATTAAGAATTGATATGAGATTGATCATAATTGGTATCAATAACACAAACATTTTAATTAATGTTGTACATTAGGATCAAAATAAGGTTTTTGATATTTTTGGGTAGTAGATTTGAAATTTTTTATTTTTTGATAAACTTTGAGATAATCAAGATGACATAATTTGATCATAATGTCATGGTCAAAGGCATAACCTAACATGAAGAAACCAAAAATTTTACAAGTGCACAACATGTCTCATGATAATGACCAATGTAGGCATGGAGCTAATAAAATTTATTAGGATCATAGCATGATGGGGCACCAATATTGTTATATATGAAAGGTTTAGATGGATATAGTAATTTATTCATTTCTAATACTGTCAAGGGTGGGTGGATGGGAATTTGAATATTTCTTTTGACTGATCCCATTTTTTGGAGGGGATTTAAATTGATAATTTGTCTTAGTTATTATGTTAGTTGAAGTTTGGAAATATTCCTTGATTAAGTTATGATATGGTTCAAATTGATTCATAAGGAAGTCTTGTCTTTTAGCGTAATCAAAATCCTCTTATAAGGTTTGAGGAGAAAAGATTCATACCTTATATTTAAGATAAGATTTAAGGTTAGTAATGAAAATTTGAAAATATTATCATCACTCATGTGATGGTTATCCATGTGAGCTAATGGCTTACATCTTTTGATAAAAGTATGAGCATATTTAGTAGGCAATTGCTTAGCATTGATGAAATGACTAAGACAATTTTTAGGAAGATCATTTTTTTAACTAAAAGAGGGGTAAAAATTTATTGAAAAAATGGAACAAAAAATTACAAATCTTTGTCCTGGGCCACAAGCTAGGCCAGCTTTTGAGAGAGATCCAGAAGAAGCATCATCTGATCAAGAATGTTCCAATCTGGGTTGTGTTCTGAGGCCCATTTAGCTAAGCTATCTAGAACCCCATTCCACTCATGGGGAATATGCCTGAAGGTCACCTCCTCTAGTGAAGTACACAGTTAGAGGATCTAAAGGACAATCACTGATAATTTCCAGTCTGTAGCCTTAGATCTTCCTTTGTTCAGTAGGTTAACAATGACTTGGGAGTCCAATTCGTAGATGATTCTATGCCATCCATGTTGACAACATTGTTGTAGCGCATCCAAGACTGTCGTGACTTCCATCAGGTTGTTTGTGTGGACTCCCTTAAAGATGGAAACACAAAACTAAGTATTGCTAGCACTATCTCACCCGATTCCTCTAGTGCCAGCCATGCTTGGGTTGCCGTGAGAGGAACCATCAGTATTGATTTTCAAAATGCTACTTGGGGGTGGGGTCCAGTGTCTTGTACACTTAACAGGCTGAGCCTGTTGACTAACACCATGCAGGGAAGGCATGCGATGGACCATCGAGCTGATGACCAAGACGTCCAAAGAGAGGTACATGCAGATGGAGGCATATGCAGCATTCAGAGTTCCACCCCTATCACACTTAGCTTGAATATTCTCCTATAGCGACCTGATAACTCTCTCCCATAGCAATCTAAACTCTAATTGCTTGTCCAAGAAAATCCTTCTATTTTATTCAAGCTAGATGTTCCACAATATGAAGGAAGGACTGATGACCCAGGCAGCCTGAAGGTACATAGCCTTGGAGGGGGCTGGGCCTAAGCGGTTCAAAAAATAAATAAGAGAAGCTGCATGCCAGCAAGAGCAACCCCATGTCTGCCACCAGTGATGCTAGAACTGACTGGTGAAAGGGCATTGGAAGAAGAGATGGGAGGATGTCTCTTCGCTGTTATGACATAAACTGCAAATGGATGGCCCTTGAAAGCCATGTTTGCACAGATTATCCCATGTAAGACACTTGTTGTGGGATAACACCCAAATAAAAAAGTTGCACTTAGGCCACAATAGCCGGTTCCACACTTTCTTAGACTAAGCAACCTCAATAATACCAAAACATTATTTCGTCAGTGTCAGGTATCCTTAAGACACATAATACTTCCCTGAGGGGGCACCTCCCCAGGCCAAGGTATCATGCTCTTGCAAGGAGCTGCACCTTCTAGACTCAAAAAAATGAGCAAGCTCCTTACGTTCCTCCACCATGCCTCTAGGTGGCCACTCAGATGAAATCTTCCACCGGCTGCCTACAGCCATACCCAATTCAAAAGCTTCCTTTTAATGAGCTACCAAATCCCACCCAGTCGCTAGGAGAGCAACACTAAGACGCTACAAGTGTGGGTGGGAGGTTAAGATAGGGGGAAACCATCCCAGGAATCGCTCCAAAAGAGCACATCAGTGCCCCTATTGCAAATCTAAAAAAGACCGTGCTTAACCAGCTGAGCTCCAACCTTGAGAGTGTGCCACACCATGGATCCTCTCCCCTCAACTAACATCTTAGGAATAATAGCAGAGTCAATGTCCAGGAAGTACTTGTGATGCAAGATATGGGCCCACAGAGAAGGGGGGTTAGAGCACCACTGCTAGTAAAGTTTGGTAGCGAGAGCATGACTATAAAGGATAGCTTAGCACAGTCTAAGACCTCCCTCCTTCTTAGGCCAGCACACAATATTCTAGTTGATAAGGCTCCATTTAGAATTTTGAAAGTTACTGCTCCACAGAAATTGATGGGAAAGGGCATCAAATTCCTTGACAAAGTACACTGGGGCAGCCTATACCATGCTCTGGTAAATGGGAAGGACTTGAATCATGGCTTGCAAGAGTGTTACCCTTCCCACTATGGAGAGCCATCTATGCATCCAGTGGTTCACTTTTTTCCAAAGTTTGTCAAGAATATTTTGCCAGAACCTTCTAGGCTGCCTTCCAACTACAATAGGTATGCACAGGTAAGTTAGTGGGAGCAGATGAGTCTGGAATCTAACGATAGCTACAATCCTCCTCTGAATCATCTTAGGGGTATTGAAAAAATAAATAAAATATTTGTGATCATTAATCTTCTAACTCAAGGAAACGATATAGGTATCCAAAGTGAGCCAGAATGCCTCAACTTCATGGCTTTGGGCTCTCCCAAAAAATGTTGTATCATCAACAAACTAAAGATGGGTCAGGATAGGCAGTCCAGTCCTCCAATTCCATCCTTAAAGTGAATTCTGAGAAGCACATGATTTGATAAGTTGGCCAAGTCCCTTGGCCAAGATGATAAACAAATATGGTGAGAGAAGATCTCCCTGGTAGAGGCCTCTTGAGGAACTAAAGAGCTCTGAGGGTTCACCATTGATAAGGACCGAGTAAGAGGGAGTGGTAACACAGCTCAAGACCCACTTCACCCAATCTTGACTGAAGTCGAATGCCAGAAGAACCTTGTGTAAGAACCTCCATCTCACTTTGTCATAAGCCTTAGCCATATCTAGCTTAATGATCATGGCCCGCTCTTGGGAGACATGCATAGAGTGAGTAACCTCAGAAGCAATGACTACACCATCCAGCATTTGTTTACCTTCCACAAAAGCCCCTTGTTCTTCTCAAAAAACCATGGGCAAGCACACTTTGAGTCTTTCCACCAGGAGCTTAGTGATAATTTTGTACACCACATTACATAGGGCAATGGGCCTGAACTGATCCAGCTAGTTCACCTATTCCTTCTTCATAATAAGGACAAAGAAAGTGGCATTCAAAGCCCTGAGCATCTCATTATTTACATAGGATTTATGCACCACCTCCAAAAGGTCATGTTTGAGGATATCCCAAAAGTCCTGGTAGAATTCTGTGAGAAAGCCATCTGGTCCCAGCTCTTTGCCTCTACACAGGCTGAAAACCACTCCCTCCAGCTCGATCAATATGACCGGCTGCATAAAATGCTCATTCTACTCCCTCATCACCACCTCAAGGATACAGGCTAAGACTGTGTTCACATCAGTCCCATCTGGGAATTGATCTTCAGAAAATATAATGGAATAAAACTGAGTAGCCTCCCTAGATATAGCATGAGAAGAATTTAGGATTGAGCCATCCGAGGATACAAGAGAGGAAATGAAGTTCCCATTACGGTGGGCCTACACCGAGTTATGGAAAAAAGTAGTGTTCTTGTCTCCTTCCTAGAGCTAGTTGATGCATGCTTTCTATTTCAAGTAGATTTCTTTGTGAAGCTCCCACTCAATAGGATCAGCAGAAACCTTGGATTCCTCTATGCTGAGAGCTTCTGACAGCCTGTAGTCATGAATCTACCTAGTAGCAACATCCAACCTAACTTGTGCTCTCCTCATCATTGTATGGAGGTTGCCAAAGGAGTCTCTATTCTAGAATTTTAACTTTCTTTTGACATATTGTAGTTTTTTGGAAAAGGAGAACATCGCAGTTCCATAGGCTGGCCCCCTATCTCCACCAATGCCCCACTAAGTTGTAGAGAGAAGCATCGCAAAGCCACATCAACTGGAACTTGAAAGGGGGCTATTTGGGGGCCACAATGTAACTGGAGGATAGTTTGATGGGCCAATGATCAGAACCCCTCCAATCCAGGATCTCTGAAGATAGATGAAAGGCCATGGAGAGCCAAAAGCATGAAACCAGGAACCTATCCAGACACTCTGAGATTACAACATCCCCAACCCTTTTATTATTCCAAGTAAAAAGCCCGTTCAAGGGTATAACATCTAAAAGATGTAGCAGAGAAATATTCTATTGAAGGAGCTCTGAAGATGGGCCAAGTCAAGCTAGCCCACCCCTTTTTTCCTTCACGCTAAGGACATCATTGAAATCTCCAGCTAAGACCCAAGGTAGGAAGGGGTGGCAGCTTCTGACATACCGGATATGGTTCCAAAGTTTGAACTATCTAGGTGAGTCAACTAGGGCATACACATTAGTAACCAGGATCAATTCTCTAGTCTCATGAGATGAGGCTATCATTGATAAGGCCAAAATTCTAGAAATCTAGTGTTGAGGTGTTACTTTCCTAGGATGCCACCAAGTAACAAGCCCTCCAAAATTTCCCAGAGCACCCACACATTGGCACTGGCTATGAATCTAGGTATTGGGGGCATAATAAAACATAGAGTCTACTGAGAGCTTGGTCTCTTGAATACACATAATATCATGAGAGTGTTACAATAGTAATTTGCAAATAGCTTTTTGTTTGGGGATGCTATTCAACCCCCTCACATTCCATGACATAAAGATCATTGAGTGGAATGGGAGAAGTGTTCATCCAAGGGCTTGACTGCACTTGATTCCACGAGAATATCACCTATAAATTTGATTCTATCTTGGTCCTTTCTATGTCCAGCTCTAGAAGGAGTGGTGAAAGACACTTTCTTGAATGGTCTCTACATTAGGCCCAGTGCTGATAAGGGACCTCTTTCTTTATTGGACTCTCCCATATCTTTAACCATATCTACCTAGGTGACTTCCTTATCTTGGGATACTGGAAGCACCACAAGGATCCCAGCCTCAGGGCTGGAAGAGGTCTCCGAGGCTTGCTAGTCATCCATGTCCTACATTCTAATAAGAGCCAGGTTCCCCCTACTGATTCAAACTTTGGTCCCTGATCCTTTGCAGGAATACCATCCTCTATAAGCATACAGTCAAGGGAATCGAATCGATTAAAGCCTGGGTCTATCTGCCAGTCTAAAAAGGGCCATTTATATCCTTGCCCTCTAGCCTTACATCGAACTTGAATGAACCCATCCTTATCGAGTCCATTTGTCATAGGTAGAATCTACCCCGTATTGGAAGGACTCAAGTGTGCCTTCCCTTTCCCTGTCCCAATAGGATGCCTGTTACCATTACCCATAGCTCTGAGTTACCCATTGGCAACATTCTCATTGGATGGTCGAGGTCCTGAAGAGCTAGCTGAACCATTACGCTCTCTGGCAGGTTGAGGGCATTGGTGGTGTAAGTGTCCATATACATGACAAATATGGCATCGAAAGGGGATGGCTTCATAGTCTAGTTGTTGGATCCATGATGAAGTACCCAAGTAGATTTTGATAGAGTCTGGCAGAGGGTTATTTAAATCAATGTCTACATAGATGCGAGCATAAGAAATTACCTTTTTATCCAATGACTGATGGGAGATTGCAGCAGGTGTCTTGATCATATCCATTATCTGTCTCAAGATGTCTTCACGCCAAAATTCCAAAGGTAGTCTCGGAAGACGGACCCAAACTGGGATGTGAGATGGGAGATCCTCTACCAAGTTAAACCCCACATGCCATGGCTTGATAAATAGTCTGTTGTGTTCATAAAATTAGGGTCCCCCCTCAAAAATTTGATTCCTATCTACTACGGATGTGAAATTTACCATAAAATAACTGTTTCCATCCAACATAATGTCAACCTCCCCTTCCACCTGCCATGTCTGTCAAATCTAGGTTTCCAGGGTCACTATGGGGATCCAAATGCCAAGAAACTTACAAATTAGGGCATGTGAAGTGAGATAATCCACGTCTTCTTTGATTGCCTCAAGCGCAATAATCAAAATCAGTCTCTCCTGGCTGTGCGGCAAGTAGCCATTAACCTTGCTAAAACTAGAACACTCAATGACAAGAAATGTGTCCTTACCTTGAGAGCTCATTCCATCTGCTGATCTGCCCAACTTAGGGGCTCCAGATGGGTTAACTCAGCTAGCTCCTCCACCTGTGATCCTCTCTCCACCGCCTGCATCTCATCTGTCATCCATCTCTCTATATCGATTTGTTACATCTTAGGAAGATCATTTTATTGAAATTATTTAAATAGATAATTTATGATATCCTCTAGTTTCTATATGGAATGTTGGGGGAGTTGATTATAACATACTAAAGAATCTCTCATAAAAAATTAGACAATAAATTTAGAAAAAACAAATGCATTGGTTTAGAATCATTCCTTAAAGATATTACCAAATATTTTAAGGAAGATAAAAATATTTAGTTCCATCATACTTAATATTTGGAAAGATGTTTCCAATATCTATGGATACAATGAATGGATCCAAAGGTTCAGTTTAAATATGTTGGATATTTTTGTTATGAATATTAGGTTAAGGAATGATATTCTTATTGGCATCCCTAAGAGGGGGAGCAAAATTTTGATTATTTTAACGCATGACAATATGGGTTTGAATTTAGATTTGTAAGATATGATTTTGAATTTAGAGCATTTAGAAATTGTTAGTTGTTTGCATAAGATTCATTTGTTGAATAATTTGAGAAAGAATTAAAGTTGTATCTATGGGTGGATTTGGATTTTTATCCCAAGATTAGAATATTCAAATTTCTAGTCTCAATATCCACTCAAAAACACTCAAATTGGCATTAATACTAATTTCACTTACACTTACACTAACTCTTAGGTGGGGAGAACTACATCGAGCTTGATCCCTCCTTAGAGTATTGGTATGTAGACAAATCTCATCGTAGTAGGGTGTTAATGATGTTCAACCTACTTAACTAAAATCACACTTTGATACTTGTGTCAATTGGATGCCTTATCAACATGGAGATTTAGGGTTTGCATACAAAATTAGTTAAAATAGGTCATTGATACAAAATCAAAATTTGTGCACACATAAATAGGCTTGGTAGATTCAAACACAAGTACACCTAGAAGCTTCGAATATTTTTTCACAAAGGACACCTAGATCCTATCTACGACACTCAGATTAGATCATATCCTAGTTTGCAGCCTCTAGATCTCCCATCTCAATCAATTTCTAACTAAGTACTTGTTTACATCATTTATTTATATTTTTAGAAAGGTCAAACTAGTTTAATTATGTTACAAATCAGTGGCTATATTTATTGCATATTTCTATCCTAATTTATGATACTTAGACCCTTTAACAACCTTGGGATTAAACTCCATAACCCTAAAAAGTTATATCATTTGTTGAACCTTGCTTAATTCAAATACTACTAAAACCCTATCCTTATATGCTCATAGGGTTTGTATCATTTTATTTCCTATTCTCATATATTAGTTCCAAAATTTTAGATTTGTTTTAATATTTAATTCTTACAATATTTCATAGATTAAAATTCTTTAAAGGTTCAAAATATACAACTGTTTGTTTTCTTACTTCCCAAATCACAATGGAAAAATTCAACATCTAATTTGATGAGACTGATAAGATATAATTACAAGATTTTATTTCTCAATATTTAGATATGGAATATTTATTATCAATATTATTACACCTAGTTTATGGGTAATTTGGCTTGTATAATAACCTATTTTAACTTAGCAAACTTCAAAAATAGTAACACCTCCTATGGTTATTCCTCCTATCCATATATACAATACCTTATGCATGAGACTAATTCTCTATAGGCTTAAGTGTTACATCTTGAGCAGGGTGATACTAGGCCATCACATGCTTTAGATTCTCATGTTCTTTATATACACCTTTGATACATCACATAGAAACAACTCCTTTTCCATATGGATTAATGGCACCTAAGATTAAATTGTATGATGGTAAGGGTGACCCATAACACCATCTTTGAGCTTTCCATGTAGCATGTTTGGACTACATGTCTAATGATTGGCTCCTCACTAATTTATTTCAACACAATCTAAAGTATCATGCTTTATAGTGGTTCTATGATCTTATAAATTATTCTATCACCACATTCAATCCATTATAAAATATGCTTGTATCACACATTTCAATTAAAATCAGTGATAAGATCTCATATGATCAAGTGACACAAATTAAGCCCAAATCCAATGAGCCTATTGCATAATATATCTTATGATATAAAATTATATTGGAAAAGATGACTATCCCCATGGAGGATAGAGAACTCCAAGACATATTCAAATAGAGTTTACTATCAACATTGTATGAAGCTATCTTGTTCAAGAAGTTTCTAATGTTCTCAAATTTATGCCACATAGTGAATGAAAGTGAAGTCAAGTTTCTCTCTATGAGTAAATTAAAATATACAAGTGGATTAGAATCAAATACTAAGATTTATAATAAGTCTCCATATAAAGTAAGGGCCACTAAAAATAAGAGTGGTCAGAAGGCCATAGTTAATGTAGCTTCAAAGCCACCTCCTCACTTGGTTTTATCATCTCTTCCATGGAGAGTTATCACCAACCTTCCATAATCATAATCACATGTTTTACAACTCTTGGAATGTAATGTCATATCTCTCCCTCCCATAAAAGAGGTTGATATGACATAACCTCTTCCAAAGAGATATGATTCTAATACATTCTATGAATATCACATGGCACCAAGCCATACTACAAACTGATGTATCAACTTGAAATGTAATATACATGATTTTATAGAGGCCAACATCATTAATGTGGGCACACGCACAAAGGTAACTAAATTTCAACAAATAAAAGCTAAGGCATTGAAAATATTTTTATATCTATTTCCAAAACATACAACTAATGAGGTAGGGATCACTTTAGGTGTTTACTATATATATAAGGCACATCCACTATGGGCATCATATCACACTACTATAGAGGATACACATTGCTTACATAATATCATTGGTGTGTATCATACTACAATTCTAGCTAGACCACTCATTATTTTCTCAAAGAAGGAGATTATCGATGATGATTTGGATTTATACGCACTCTTTGTATTAGATTACATTAATAATCATCCTATTCAGAGTGTTATGTTTGACAATGGGCCAAGTATTAACATGTGCAATTTCAAACTTTTATGACATTTGGGTTATTTATAATAAGGCATTTCTCTAATTGACATGGTTATTCATGGCTTTAGTGTCCATGTTTAGAGCTCCATTAGGGAGATTGTACTTCAACTATAGGTTAGACTAGCACATGTAGCCATTAGATTCTTAGTATTACCTAGTGGAGGCATATTTGACATGTTATTGGATAAGCCATAAATTTAATAGCTACGAGCCATTCCATCTACCATGCACATATGCCTCAAGTATATGCATGATAATTAAGTGGTCATAGTTGAGGGTATTTCATATGAGTATCCTTTATCTATGCCACAACCAGTAACACTATAGCTACTATTTATATTTTAAAGCATAGTTCCCATCAATATACCATATTTTTTTCAATCCACTAGTGAAAGTTAGGTCTACTCATACAATATTAGTATGCAACATGCTCTCCCATAGAGACCCTTATTAGAGAGACCTCTACCTCAAAGATATGCTTTCGATTATATAAGGCACCCCTCTACCCCTTTCCTTCAGAGATCAATGATAATTAAGTTTCCAGGGTTCTTTGCATAGGACACCCATGCTAGTTATAACATCTTCTACTAGATGGGTCCCTAAGACCCCTATAGTTCACATGACACCATAGTCATCTTCATAAAATTTTAACACCACTTCACATGAAATGATAGCTATAGATCACTCAATATAATAGATTTTGGGATCTCAAGTACCTTTTCACATAACACACATGATTACCATTCCTTTATTTAATGCATGCCTCATTGATTAGTATGTTATTCCCTTCTTATACATATATTATATCTAGAAAATACGAAAAAAAAAATCCAAAACATAAAAACATTCAAATATTTACTCATAAAATACAGATTATAGATTGTATTCATTTCCGTATTTACACTTATATTTTTTAGACATTGCATATGGTATATATCTTAATATAGTTGGTTTTTATCATACATACATGTTTCACTTATCCTTGTTGATTGTTCAAAAATACATACATGATCCAATCCCACTACATAGATACAAATTTGTTACTATCTACCCACTAGGAATATATGCATATATTCTTGATTTTATACACTCACCCATTTTGGGGCATCCTAAACATTGTTTTAATTACCAGATTACATCTTTATAAACTCTACATCACATATTTAACATTATTATATCTTGATATTGATCATCCTACACTTAGTCATATATTATGACTACTATTACTTTAGACTCAACTTATGTACATCTTTGCTCTTAAACAAATTTGTACCACATGTTCATGCATACTTTCATTTCTATCTTTCCTAGTTTAGACTTGATTGTGTCTCTATGATTCTTCCATTTGAGGGTATTTGAATATTCTAATGCTTTTTGGCTCTATGCCACTTATTTTCATTGTATATATGCTTTGGACATGTGACCATGTCCTTGAGTGTGCCTTATTTATTATGTACACATACATTTGAACATTTAATTCCATGTGGATCTATGGTAACTTGCTTGTTATTTGCATATGTGGATATTTGAACATGTCCTTGTATGTCTTGCTTTCTCAAATTTAGTGACATGTGCTCATGTCCCTTATATTATGGCCCCTTGGCCTAAGTGTACCTTATGTGTGTTGTATGTATGCTTATATGTATGTGTCATGGATATGATACTTTTATTTTAATTTTTCACACTCCAATTTTATATACCATGAGGGACCTCATGCATCTCCCCTTCCTCCTTAGGTGTTGTGATGGACACCATGCCCCACTCCCCTAGGTATCTACTCAGTTATTAATCATATTTGATGTTCATATAAATTGTTATATTTATGTTTATAGCCTTATGAATGCTAGATCTAACATACATAATATATTACAAACTTATTCTCATATTACCTTATATTATGATGTTATCTGTGCATATTAAATTGGTTTATTACATATATATGATATATGTTCTTGCTAACACACATTTTTTAGAGCTTTTTCTTTTGATAACATTTATTTCATAGGTTAAAAAAATCCCCTCAAAATATGGGGAATTTATAAAGGTTTTTCACATAGAGTAGGCTATCTGAATGCACTTAAAGTATAGTTTTTAGCACACATGAACATAATATAGAAATCTATTTCAAGAAAATACAATGGGAAACAATGACATAGAGACCATTTTTATTTGCAAAGAAATAAAAATAGTTGGACATTAATTCCTAAATTGGGACACTAGCACCACCAACACTACTATCTAAGATATTATGCTACTATCCAATATCCTCAATTATAGGAAATTCTAGATTTACTAGAAAAGTACATGTACATTCTAGGTTTGCATAGGTTAAATTATAAATTACTAATTTTAGCTTAATTTAACAAAGATTCATACCAATTTTCTCAGATTAGGGGCATCATGCAAGGTATGATCATTCCCATTTTAGTTTTAGATACTTACATATAAATTATTACAAATCAATCTAGAATCCATAAACTCATATATCAAATTTAGGGTATGTATGTGGCACATTATTTATGTATGCTCACTTATGCATCAGGTGATCAGATGGAATGGCAAACTCTATGTCATTTTATATATTATACACACCAAACACCATGTTCCAAGTTACACACCATATTAATTCCTTAATACATCTACAATGATTAATATTATTGAGTGGCCTAGAGCTGCTTAATATTATCAAATGGCCTAGAGACATTTTACATTCCATAGTTCCCAAAGGGACATAGAACTAACATATATAGTTCTATTTATAGTTACACATTTTTAGTTATATTTAATAATCTATATATAGAGACATCTACTACACATGGGTAGGCAATGATGGATTCATAGTCTACTTAAGTTTTTGTGCCACCTACATGAGAGGGTTGGACACACCATCAGTCTAATCTAAGCTATTCATAAGTCATGATCTACCAAGTAGGGGTGGATAATGATGGAGTCAAAATTGGATTGAGTTATTGAGCCACCCACACATGGGGATTGAGGAATCCATCAACTCAGTCCAATTTATTCACTGATTGATCACTATATATAAGCACAGACATAGGTTATCACTAGGTTTATGCATTGGCTCACGTACCCAATGAGGGGTATTTGTTAATTTTCTCTCTCTTATATCTTTACTTAGTTTTGTCTTTATTTTTGATATCTCCTAAGTAAGAATTGATCTATGCAAATTTAATTGATATCTCCTAAGTAAGAATTGATCTATGCAAATTTAATTTACAAGACACATAATAGATCACGACTTACATAATCATATCCATATTCATGAGCTTTGCCTCTTAGGTAAGTCTAGGTACACTTCTTTTTTCTTTATCTTTATCAATTTTATTTGCTACATTTATAGAATAAAGGATGGGGGAAATGTAATCATCTAAAAATGACACTTGAGTGCTAAGAGTGTTACTTGAGACAAGCCATCCCTATCTTAGACCTAAAACTATATTAGAGACTATTTAGACACTTATCCAACCTTTGTGTGAGCTATGTGTATCCCTAAACATCCTTAAAATAGTCTTAGACCCTTATTTTAGCATCCTAACCCCTAGTGCCTCAGGTCCTACCACCTGGACACTAGCACCATAATTTGGACATTACTGTTAATGGTGTTAGTGTCCCACTTTGGGAATTATTGTCATTTTATTTCCTTTGGCTACCAATGGATATATTTTTAAAACCAAAACCACTAGGGTCATCTTAGACCTCTTTTAAGACCCACACAAGCACTAAAAAAACATACACACACACACACACACACACATGAATTTTAGCCCATTATTCACTAGATGGAAATCAGATGCAAATAATACAAACTAACTCATAATAAGTTGTACACAATCAAGGATATCAATCTTTATTCTGCCCTAATTCTACATAAATCCATCTACAACCATCCCAAGCTTATAATGCCTAGAATTCTAATCTAAATATCTATTAAAAAACACTCAAATTGGAATTCATATTAGCTTCACTTGTACTTGCACCAACACTTATGTGAGGAAAATACATTGAGCTTGATCCCTCCTCAGAGTATTTGTATGTAGGTAAATATCATCACAATAGGGTGTTAAGGATGTCCAACCTACTCCACTAACATCACACTTTGCTACTTGTTCCAATTAGATGCTCTATTAACATGGAGGTTTAAGGTTTGCATATAAAATTAGTCATCGATAGAAAATGAGAATTTATACGTATAAGAATAAGCTTAGTAGAATCAGACATAGGTGCACCTAAAAGTTTGAAATAGTTATACATAAAAGACACTAGTGCCAAAAGGACACTAGCACCATTAACACTATTATCCAATTATGGCACTACTTTCTAGGAAGGGTTTGACATTTGGATCTTATCCATGATACTTAGATCAAATCCTATCCTAGTTTACAATGTCTAAATATCCCATCTCAGTCAATTTATAACTAATTACTTATTTACATTATTTATTGTTATTTTTAGAAAGGCCAAAGTAGGTCAATTATACTACAAATTAGTGAATGTATTTATTACATATTTCTACTCTGATTTACTATACTCAGACTCTTTAACAACTTAGGGATTAAAATCCATAACCCTAAAAAGTTAAATCAAGTATCACGCAGCCCTTCATGAGATTAGCTAAGTAGTTTTAAAACTATCAGTACTCAAATTTTAGGGAAATCAAGACATAATGAAAATAAAGGTGAAAATTAAGTGGTGAAAACTAATTTGAATTTTCTAAAAGTAAATAAATAAGTAGCCAACTCTTTTCAAACCAAAAGTGAGATTAATTACTATAAGATGAAGTTAATTGTCTTTCTTATATTTAAAAATAAAACACAAAGAACAAAGTCATTTATGCCAATCTAGTTTGGAAAACATAATAGAATAATTTTGGTCAAGTTGATCTAGTCTATTATAAAAACAAGTCAAAAATAAACAAGGTTGGATAGGTCAACCTAGTTTGTTTGTCAAGACAATAAATAAAAAACAAATTCAATCAGGTCAACTTAGTTGATTGTGTGATACAATTTTAACACAACTAAAAAATTAGAGATCATATCATGTAAATTTGATGTATCAAGTATTTTTACTAAAAAATAGGAATAATAAATTTTAAAAATTGACAAAACTAAAGTATTAAGTTAGAAAGAAATTGAATAGAGTCAACCAAGTTGACTTTATTTGATGAAATTAAAGAGTGAAAGTCTAGATCTATATAAAATGAACTAGGCTGATCAACTTAACCTAGATGACTAATACTAAAAATGAATATATGTATAAAATGAACTAGGTCGACTAGCTCAAGTTAGTTGAAAGCTAAAAAATGTAGGAGCCGAACAAGATCAACTAAGTTGATGTAGGAGCATCTACGGGTGCATAATATATTTCATTTTATCTCAAGTATAATGAATGAGTTTTCCTACAACAGTTGTAAATCAAATTGTAATTTGTTAAAAAAATGATATTTTGGGCAAAATAAATCGTATATGGAATAAGGCGAATCAAAACATAATTAGTGTGTATTAGTTGGATTCTTGGATTGAAGGATGTTGTTAGGCTGTTGAAGCTGTTGACAAATTCTAGGAAGACTTTCTAAGCATAGTATCACTGGTGCCTACCTTGGGCAAATTCATTAAAGATGATAGGGGGACGAAGAGGAAAAACAGGGAGGATCTCCTTGGGGAAAGGAGGCCGATTCAGAGGAGGATCTCCAGGAGGGAGAAGAGGAGAGAGATGAAGATGAAGGCAGTTGCAAAACATGTGAAATAACAAAAATAGGGAGAAGCTTGCCCAGAGGAGTTTTGGAAGGATCAACATCAGCATGTTTAGATTTAGATAGTAGTTCTTCTCCCACTAGTAACATTAGAGAACCATTTTGATTGAAATCTATAGTAGAGATGATGGAACATAAATCTATCGATTGGAAACTGGCGTCAAGGATTTATACAAGACGTTGAAGCCATCAGTGAGGGGAACAAAAGAGTTACCTGTGATTGCAGGAATAGCAAAGTCTCTTGGCATATTGACTGTTGAAATTGTCACTACTCATTTTTATTTTGAAGGTTGTAGGCGAGATGTACAAGCACAAGAAGGAATTGTTGCCTTGAGAAATAACATGGACACTTTGATAGTGATTCCAAATGATAAGTTATTGAAAACAAACTACTCCTATCATGGAAGCTTTTAATTTGGCTGATGATATTCTTCGATAAGGAGTTCGTGGCATCTCTGACATAATCATGGTTGTTGGGCTGGTTAATGTTGATTTTTTTGATGTTAGAACTATTATGACAAATGCTAGGTCCTTTTTTATGGGAATAGGCATTGCAACTGGCAAGACAAGGGCTAGAGATGCTGCTCTTAATGCCATTCAATCACCCTTGCTAGATATTGATATTGAGCGAGCAACTGGTATTGTGTGGAATATCACTGGAGGAAGTGATTTGACATTACTTGAGGTAAATTCTATAGCCGAGGTGATATATGACCTTGTGGATCCTAATGCAAATCTAATATTTGGAGCTGTCATAGATGATTCACTCAGTGGACAAGTAAGTATAACATTAATTGCAACATGATTCAAAGCCTAGGACAAAGTAAAAGGAAAAGTAGCACAGGGCATTCACAATCTATCATATGGAGATGCAAACTTAGGGGCTTCTCATCGTTCCTCAGTAGACAACTACTTATTTACCTCCTTGCTTAGTTAATGGTGCTAGTGAAGACTAACAGTGAAAGTCTTATTTTGTTCTTTCTTGGTATGTCGTATAGACACCATAATTATTCAGTGTTTTTGGTGAGTAATAGAAATGAAAGTAAAAGGAAAATTTGTCTTGTCTTCAGATTTTTGTAGTGTCATGACATGATTTGTTCATCTGGTTGTGCTGAATTGTGTGGATTTCATTTAAATTCTGACTGATTTCAAATTTGAGGAGTTTTGGCTGGAAGGAGTAGAGGGGAATTAATATGAGAGTACACAAATTGACTTTAGTTTGTACGATAAGGATTGGTGATGGCTTGCGATGCACTTCATTCATGGACCATTTCATTGCTGATAGCTGTATTTTTCAAATTGGTTCTAGCCTTTATTTTGCTTGCTGACTGAGGTAGACCCATACAAGCTAAATGCAAAACAAAGCTGAGGTGACAGTTCATCATAAATTGCCCTTATTTGATAGACCAAAGACTAATATTTTTATAAAAATGAACCTAATTGACCAACTTGACCTTTTTTATTGTGACTGAAAACCTATAGATAGATAACAAAACTACATCAACCAATGCAACCTGACTGTAGATCTAAAATCTACACATAAATAATAAGACTAGGTCAACATTGTGACATAGATGATAGTAATTTTTTTAAAAAAAAATGCAAGGGTTAGATTCACATCGAGTTCACTAGAATTTATGAAACAAACTAAGATATATCTACAACTAATCTTACGTAGTAATTCCAATCTTAAACTTTGAGAAGTTAATCATTTAACATCTATTGCAATGATTTTTATATCAAGAACATGATAAAATTGGATCCACTAAACTTGACTAAGGGAAAACTTACCACACAAAACTAAAAGAGAGGGTTCTAAATCCTCAAGGAAAATCATGTTATGTAATAACCCTAACTAAGTTTGAATACATGAAATAAAACTAATCTAGTGTTATCAAAGCATATAACATAAAAGGTGATGGTTAAAAATAAACAAGACAATCAAGGGATCATGGTAGGTAAATGGGGGCCTGGATCACCTAAAATGAAAAAAGAAAAAGAAAAAAATAACTTTGTATCTAGACTAAGTCTAAGTATAGAGTTAATCTAGGTAAGGAGTTATACATTCAAAACTTATTAACTTATGTAATATCTATTTATCAAATGAAATAAAAAAGTTTAGAGATACTTACCTTTGAGTGAACCTATCGAGTCACAATCTCCCCTGTGGCCAATGACTCCTTGCAAAATATTGTTATGGATTTTTAAGGATTACACTATAAAAATTCACTCTAGGCTAAAATACTCCTACTTTTCATCCAGGACTTCCCACAAGATAGGTTATCTTCCCTCTAAGGCAAACCTTAAATAATGGATCTTTCAAATGTAGATGTAGAAAACTATGAGCTGCAATAATGAAAAAAAGAATTTTTCTCCCTATTGGATTGAT
Organism: Torreya grandis; assembly: GCA_037957365.1. Classification (NCBI taxonomy): domain Eukaryota; kingdom Viridiplantae; phylum Streptophyta; class Pinopsida; order Cupressales; family Taxaceae; genus Torreya; species Torreya grandis. Next base: position 29,763 of record JARHVA010009300.1, read on the forward strand.
ACTAAGTTCATATTTATAACAATGGATAAATGCTAACCTTTCCATAATTTTAGTTGACAAAGTTGGCCAACATGACCCTATTCTAGAAAAGTTATCATTAGGCCTTGAATTAGGTTATTTGTGTTGACTTATTTCCATAACATTTGTCTTAAATTTAGTAACAAGGTTGACCAAGGCTAATTAGTAGGAAAAATGGGTGTTTTCTTAGTTATGGGATATTTGAAAGGATAATTTATTAGGGTGTTGTATAAATGAGGTTTATTTTCTTTGAGATTTGGATAAGTAGGATTTTTAATAGATTTAGGTATGATAGGGTTAACCAAAAATATTGCAAAGCACCAATGGTCTACCCACCCCTTTCTCGATGCACCCTTTAATGTGTGCACTCAAAGAGATTAAAACTTGATAGATTCTTACAAGAGAGAAATAATACATAAATGATAATGTTTAAAATTAGTGTGCATATACATGCACATCTACTTAAAATATCAAACCCTACTTTCCTGTAATAACACTTGATATCTCAAATATGGAGTGGGAATAGGGTGAAAGGGATTGAGTTTGACTAACCTTGGTCAATATTCATTGAAATACAAAGCATTTCACTACATTTCCAATGATCTGAAGAGGGACCAAACTCAAATATAGTTCTCCCACTTACATGTATGTGTGAAATGATGAATGCAAATTTAAATGTTATTTTGATTACATTAACCTTGGAAAAAGTATTAAAATATAACAATACTTAAACTATATCTCTATAAAAATGATGCAAGAAAAGTATAACTTTTGTAAAGCTCTTGAAATTTGAGAATACGTGTCTTAACTACCTCCTAACAACTCTATATATATAATAATCTTTTAGAATTGAAATTAAAAACTTAATGGCATGTAAAGTAGACCCAAAGACCTAAAAAGGGACCCAAAATCAATGACTAAAAAAGGTAAATGTGTCAAAATGGGATTTAAAAGATCAAAGTTTAGGATCAACTAAAAGGGATTAGGATCTATGGTTGATATTGACCTTAAATGGTCTATTTTGTCTTGGGATGAACATAATATCAAAATTCAAATGGTTTTGGATATATATATATATATATATATATATATATATATATATATAAGTGACTTAAGTAATGTGGATGAGAAACAAAGGGCCATAATGCCATATAAAATCTCAAATTAAAAGGGTAAAGCATGAAAGATAAGAACCAATAGGCATTAAATTCTTAGCAAAGATGAAAAATAGAAAAGTGACTAAAATATATTATAGAAAATGAATTGTGCCAAATTTGGGTGTCTACATTTTCTCCCTTTAATCTAGAATTTTAGTAAAACTACAAATACTAGATAAAAGAGAAAAATAAAATGTAAACTCATGTAGATGATTATTATGTAGACTTGTCATGAGCCGTAATGATCCAAAGTGTTTCTAGAAGAGAATATTCATGTAATTAGACATGATTAATATCCAAGTGAAACAAAATATATAACCATAAATTAAAAAATGTAAATATTACTTAAGAAAAAACACCTTTATGCATGCCATGGATAAATAATAATGTCGAAGGTTAATAGTTGACCCAAATAATTTGGAAGAGAAGTGGGAACATGTAATGTCAATTCATTTCCTCACCAAGGAAATGGATAAGATTTCAAATCATTAATGTGATGAGTTGAACCATTGAGGGACATAAAAAACCCAATGTGTTGATTTTAGTAACCATCATGTTGGATAATTTTTCTCTTCTATTGAAAATCAAAGAATTAAGGGCAGTCAAGCCCCAATTTGAATTGTACCTGCATATAAAGTAACACCAATTTTTGGAAAAAGAAAACATAATCTATGATTTTGGTATTTTTAACCCCAAGATGGAAATGAGTTGGAATCCATAATGGATTCATGGGTAATAATGATGGAGTGTGCATAATACCCAAGTTATACACTATGAACTTTAACTGAATCAACCACTATAGATGGATTTTAAATTTCATTGTCACTTTGTTATTTAGTTTATGTATGCATGATAAAAAGAGTGGATAACATCCATTCCCCTATCATGACCATGGATATAAAATAATATTGAAGATATGGCATGAATCTATATTATGCCCATTAATTTTGAAAATGGTATAGTTTGGATGAACTTGTATCATGCCCCCGTTGTGATAAATGTAAAATTTGTAAATTTGCAACTATATATATGCAAATTTTGTAATATTTTATTGAATATTGTGCATGAATTTTTAGCGTTCACTTGAAATGCATGAATTTGTAACATATTCTTGTAATGAGTGTATATGCCTAACATATGCCCCCCATAATCTATACCAATGATTTATTTTTTCAAAATTTTGCATTCTTTGGAGCTATGGTGTGTATAATTTGAAATTTATAATGTGTGATTCATGATTTGAATGCATGTATATGACATATTCCCCCAAACAATGTATAATTATCTGAACTTATGAGGTCACTCCTTGGTATAATGAATGATTGAATATTTGAATTAATCAATTTTGAAGTAATTTTATTGTTCCCCCCCATGCTTTTTTCTGATGTTTGAAGTTTGTACATGAATTTGTATCATGCACTCAAAACATATGAAATTGTAACATATTATTGTAATGAGTGCATATGTCTGGCATATGTCCCCCAAAATATGTACCAATGATTGATTTTTGTACTTTTTGCATTCTTTGAAACTGTGATGTGTATCATTTAAAATATATAATATGTGACTAATGATCTGACTACATGTATATGGCATATTACCTTAAACACTATACAATTATATGAACCTATGAGGTCACACGTTGGTGTAATTAATAGTTTAATATTTTAACTATATCGATCTCTTAGAAATTTTATAGTTTTTACCCCCCCCCCCCCCCCCCCTCATTTTGAGGTAAGAGATGAAATTAGTGAATCAATTAGATCAAAAGATAAATCAAGTTAGACAAGTTTGATTGGTTAGAATGGTTAGAGTATTGAATAGGATATTTAAAATTTAAAATTATGTAAATTTAGTTAAAATATAGTGGAAATGATATAATGGGACATCATTTCATTAGATTAGAGTATGATTTCCCAAGGCAATGGCATTTGTATCATGATTTGTGAAAATTGACCATTTTTGAAGTCTGAATTGTAGACACCTAAAATTGGCCACCAATGGCCTCCAACCAGGCTTTTGATCAATTTATAACAAATATCACAATGTGGGATAAAAGCACTAAAACACATTAAAACATTTGAACCTATCATAATTAAGTATCAATTTTGGCTACAGTATCATTAAATAAGGTAATGCAATTTATGAGACAACTAAATTTGATTAGATCATTTCAAGTCAAAATGACATTTTCACACTTGGGTGCTTTGGATTGCTCTTTTATACAAAATTTATTGCACAAGACATGTGCCTTTGTTACTTTATGTTGAAAAAATCCTAAATGGGATGACTATTCTATCACATCTAACATTGTATCTTAATTCCAATCTAGTCAAATTTTGAGCCAATACTATGACATTATGACCAATTTGATTAATTTGTGTACCAATTGTCAATATTTGCATCAAAGTTGATAAATAATGTTTAAGGCCAATTAATTCAAATCATGAACCTAAGTTATAATTCCATGGAACTTGTTGAATATTTATTTTTATAAATTGATATTGAATAATTGCATCATCAAATGACATCATTTCTTGAGAAGACATCCCTAGGCCATAATGCATAAAATATCAGGATTAAGCCCTCCCATATCTCATCAAGCACTCCCATGCCTCATTAAGACCTTACATGCCTCTTTAATCCCTCTCTATCCCAAGTATTTATGAGGGAATTTATTGAATTTGGCCTTAAAAATTGAATGAATTCTTAGCCACACATCTTCATCTTGAGATGGATGGCTTAGGTTCATTCTAATCATTTTGTAAAATATATAAATGTGAGGCCTTGCCCATTGAATTTTAAGCTCTCATAATCCAAAGTTACCATGCACAAATTATTTACAAGCTATCTTGGTGTAAATATATCATGCCTAAATGACCTCATAAATCTCTTTTAGTGTAAAGTTATAATGCTAAGAAGCTTGGATAGTGTAAATTTATCATACACAAAACATTCTAAAGCCATTGAAATTAGTGTTATAATGCATAGTTTTTGAGTCAAGCCAAAGCCATCAAAAAACCATTGGTTCTAAGGAGAAGAGGAGATAACCAAGCCTCCTTTGATGAAGACTCATTGAGCACGAGCCAAGCAAGCCACATTAACAAGATATTTAGAGCATCCAATGAAGGTGAAGGATCCTTCATATTTTGCATTCTAGTTGTGTTTCTCATTTGGTATTATTATTATGATCCCCTATTGAGATAGGCTTCAGGTTTTAGCATTAGTGTGTTTTATTTAGATTTTATTTCATTCACTAACAACATACTAATATCCCCTTATTACAATCATGTGTTCATAAATGACATGCATGATGGGACCGATGCATCCCACATAGCAATAAGATCATTATGTAGCTTTTAGATATTCATTTGTATGCTTAAATCTCTTTAAATTTGATTTTTTAACTTTGTTTTGCCATTTTTCTTTGTCACAAGTTTACAAAATAATCACCAATGGTCAGTGCAATCATCAATGGTCATTTTCAACTATCAATAGTTAGGTGAAACCATCAATGGTCAGGTATAACTATTGATGCTCGCTGTGTATGGTAGCAAGCTAATAAGCCATTTTTTGGAGCTTGGTTTGGGGTCATACAGACTCTATTTTTGATCATTTTTTTAAAACCATGTTTTTGTCCCAAATTTTTAGAGTATGATATCAGTTTACTTTCAAATTGCATAGTTTTTTAACAAAATCAAGTTACTAACCAAGTCTAATCTAACACATTTGTTTATTGAGGTTTTGCCTTCGGGTCGATAGGTATTTACTTTTTAAAATTATTTTCCAATCCACAAAACATATTCTAAAAAAGAAGTCATAATCTTGTTTTTATAGGTTGAAAGGATGGTTTGGAAACCAATTTGATTATTTTTAACTAACAAACATTTCAATTTAGAGTTTAAAATGAACATGTCCAATCTTTCACACTTCATTTTAGGCTTAAAACAAACATTCTAAAACATACACATTTGGAATTTTGGGTTTAAAATGAACATGGTTATGTTTTGTCTTGTTTTGTTTATCAATGATCTTTAAAATTTACCAAGGGCTATGAACATAATCCAAACATTTCAATTGGTGTCTAAACAATGAACCTAATCAAATCCTAACATGTTTTCAATCTTGTTCAAATTGTCTATTTGGTGTGTAAAAAAACCTAGTTCATTTTTATGCCATGGATGTTTATAAAGTTTTTACAAGTTCAATCAATGCCAAAGAGGCCAAACTTCAAAACATAATTAATTTGGTGTCTTAAAATGAACATAACATCATATAGTTTCATTTCTTTTACAAATGTTCATTTATCACGACTTGTTTATTTATTACTTATTTTCATGAAAAGAGAAATGTGTATATGTTCTCCCCCCATCCCCTTTATGGAACTTGGGTGATCAAAATCACTTTCTCATCACATTTGAGCCTAGTCCAAGGCATAAAGAAAACATCACCTAAGCTCTCCCTAAACTCACATAGTATTGGGTGATCTAAATGTGACCATAAAATATTTTTACTTGTCTTTTATTTTTCATGCATCTTGGCCTATGAGGGGGACTTCATTACCTCCCATGAGTTCTATAGGGAAGCCTTAAACTAGGAATTCAAATCCTAGCATTGTATTCAACCACTCTTCATGGGGGGTATATAAATTAAGATCACCCCACTTGGACAAAGGTTTGAGTAGTTAAATCATCTCCTATCATTGTGGATAAGCCTAGGATGTTTGAGCACATTGGACATCGCACTACACTAAGTGAGTAACAGATGTAATAGTTGTAAAAAGGGCAATACCTTTTTATAACAAGCTAAGTTCCTGGACCCAATTGACATGTTTATTCTCTTTCATTTTGACATGAAATTCTTGTGCATCTGGTCCATCTAGAATGATCAAAAACTAATTTGTTTTAGTGAACCCCACTTTACCACACCCTTGATAGGAATTTGGATGATGTACTTATATTTTGTCATTTTTTTATTGGTGTTTTGAGTCTAAAACTAATGTTTTTGTTTATAAACCACATCAAAACCAATTTGTTCATGTTGTTGGTTGAATATTTTGTCGATCAACGTACTGATAAACAAAATAGGTTTGATCATCCAAAGTAGGAAGATTGATCAGCCAAATGTGTAGTTTCACCACATCAAAAGGGGACTAATCTCTCCTCTCATCAAGGGGAGGTTCCCTTATATATATATATATATATATATATATATATATATATATATATATATATATATATATATATATATATATATATATATATATATAAACAAAAAATAATACTCAAGGGTAGAACAAACCATCCATCTCTCTTTTTTCAGTGATGATGCATGCAAATCAAAGGAGAAATCTTAGGGATAATGACAAAAAGCACTCCTCTTCTTTCAGAAGTACCATTCAGCAAACCACAAGAATCTTCCTGGTAGTAATTACAAAATGTAACCAAGGATGTAGTAATTAGCAAATTGAGATGTAACACAAAGTCTCCACCTGAATTGCCCAAGAGTGAGATATAAAGGATAATGAGGGCACAAATTCATCCAAAGGTCCTTTACATAAAAACAAAAAGAAAACACACTAAATATAATTATGGGGGCACAAATTCTCTCCACAGTTGACTTCAAGACACCTTCCTGACTACTTTCACTAATTTTGCTTGTTGAATTAAAGGAATAGAAAATATATTAAGGAAAAGGACATAAGAAAATTTTCCCCAACAACAAATATATCACAACACAAAGTCTAAAAAGTCGCTTTCTTATTCCAATAACAAAATATGATCAACAATCTAAGCTCAAAGTCTCAGTAATGCCTTTCAATTTGGGCAGAGTTTTATTTTTGATAATCAGAGAGAGAGATCCCTTTACAAAATTAAAAGAGAGTCATTTATATAGCCTCTTCAAGAAGGACTTGGGAATAGTAACATATCATGTTGCATTGAATTTTGTTAAGAAGACATGCTAAAATTTAGGGGCATTTACCCATTTGCTTTTCTCAATGCAGAGAAATGGGTCATGCTATTGAATGTTTGCATACTTCAATTTCCACCTGGTGATATGCTTTTAGAAACATATCTGATGCATAAATTTTTTTGGTCCTTCCTTGTCATTTCTCCTTTTCTAGTTATTTGAATTAGGTCCTTGATTCAATTTGATGCTCTGTTCCTTAGTTGCTTTCTATTGGTCTTTTGAGAACCCTATGGAAGATGACACTTAGTAGCTTCTGCTTGCTTCAGTAGCTTAATGAAGGTTTGCTACAATCATTACTAGCAAAAGAGATATAAAGGAAGAAACTATATATGTTGACATGTGGCAGCTTTTGTCGAGCTCTTAGTTACCTTTGAAAAGTCTTCAAGACTTATATTAGTTTCCTACAGAGGATGACATGTGACGACTTCCACTACATTTGATGAGAGACATGTGGCATGTTCCACTACTTTGAAACTATCTCAATAGATGAAATGTGGTGGCTTCCACTGTGACTTTTTGAGTGACACGTGGTAGCATTGTAGATTTTTTATTTCTTCAGACTTTTCCTTCAGAGAAAATGTCTGAAGAATTTTTTTCAGATAATTTGTCTGAAGGAATTGTCTCTTTGTCACTTTTACTGGGGGAACTTTTTTGAAGGAAATCCCTTTGCTCTCTTGGCCTTTGAATTGGTCCATTTACTTAGTTTTTACCCTCTATAAGGGCTTTTTGAGCTCTAAATTAGCCTTTTGGGTTTTTGCAACGGTTTACTTCAGCTTTTGAGTGTCTTCTGAAAGGGTTGTTTGTCCCTTAGAAATTTGTCTTAGTTGATTTTATGTGAATCTCAACATGTGACACATGGCAACATCTACTATGAAATAGGTGAGGACACGTGGTAGCTTTTGTTGAACTTGTAGAAGCTTTGGATGCCTTCTGAGTGTCTCATAGAAGGTGATACATGGTGGCTTTCATTGTATTCTAGAAACACTTGAGACTCATTTTAGATTCATGTGGGCATTGACACATGACACGTTCTACTTAACTTATAAAAGACACGTAGTGGATTCCACTACTCTAAGAAATAAAGTGAAATGAGGCTTGGAAGATGACACTTGGCATCATCCACTGGGTTCTATCAGGTTTTTGTTTTGATATGTTTGTTTCCTTCCTTAGTTGCCACGAAAATTCCCTTCACAAGGGCACTTGTGTCTTTGACGCTTGGGGCACTCCTTTGAACTTGTCACTTAAACTGACCAATTGAACTAACTTTGGTTCAATAGTTCAATGGTTCATTCCCCTATTTCTATTGACCACGTGAACTAAGCTTCTTTGACACAAGCCTCATTGAACCCGTTGAACCTTGAACCCATTGAACCTTTTGAAACCAATTGAGCACATTGAACCTTTTGAACCATTAGTCCTTTGAATAAAAAAGCTTGAATAATTCCCAATTTTGAAATCTTAGAACAACTTTTTTAAATGGGAAGAGATTTTGGTCTTGCAAGACCAAAACAACTTATATGTTGTCCAAAAAATGAGTGACATTTTTTTAGTACAACAACTGGCTCTAGTTGGGGAACTTCTATCAATTGTAAAAAAGAATTGAAGGGAGTAGAATCCAAAATCTCCAGTGTCTTCATGTGTACCATTGGGCTACAGAGTCATGTTACCCAGAAATGAAAGGCATTAAAAATGGAAACAAACAAAACAAAATAGAATTAAAAACTATACAAATATACATATGTACAGATGAAATGATCTGATACTTCAAGAGTTGAAGTGTTTCAGATGCTACCCACTGTGAGGTAGAGAAAAGATTGTGCCATCTTGATATTTTAGTAGAAATCTATTTTCACCATTGTGTTGATGAATTGTAAATGGGCCTCTCCAAAAGGAGTCAAACTTTCCATGCATCCCTTTTGGTTCTTTCCTTTTGTCCCATAGTAGGACTTGATCCCCAATCTGGAAATCATAATTTTTGGCCTTCTAGTCAAAGAGTTTCTTTACCAGACTTTGATGAGTAGAAATTTGATCCACCACCATGGTTATCTGTTCATCCATCTTAGTCAGGCACATGATTCTCTTATCAAGAGATCTTTCATATGTCTAATATTCAATTGCCTTTACCAATTTCAAGGCTGGTAATTCTAAGGTGATTGGTATCTCAACATTGATACCATAAAGAAGTTGAAAGGGAGACATACCGATTACCCTCTTTTGTGTGATTCTATCTATGCATAGAGCATCAACCAATGCTTTATGCCATGTCCTTTGATTGTCATCTACTAACTTCTTGATGATAGATACCAGGTTCTTATTGCTTCATTTAGCTTGTCCACTCCCTTGTGGAAAATAATCAGAAGAATGAGAGAGTGTAATTCCATAATGGAAATAGAATTGTGTAATCTCCTGGGAGGTGAAACAAGCTACATTGTCAGTAACAATTTTGGTTGGAACTCCAAACTTGGAAATGATATTCTCTTTGAGGAAATTGCATACAACTTATGAAGTAACATGCTTAGTCGGGATTACTTCTACCCACTTGGTGAAATAGTTAGTTGCTATAATGACATAATCATGTCCAGCACTTGAAGATGGGTTTATAGTCCCAATAAAATCAATCCCCAATTGCTAGAATGGTTCTTCTATGATCATTGGCTTGAGAGGTAGGGTAGCTAACTTGGGTCTTTCAACAAATTACTGGTAGAGTTCACATTTTCTCACCCACTTATATGCATCTTGGAAAAGAGTTGGCCAGTAATACCTAGCTCACAAATTCTTGTGAGTAGTCACAGGAGCAGAAAAATGTCCTCTATAGGTTAGATTGTGGAAAGATTTTAAAAGTTGGCTTTTTTGCTCTTTATCTACACACTGAAGGAACACTCCATCTATGCTTCTCTTGTATAGGCCATTGTTCTAAAGGACAAAATTGGCACCTTTCAACTTGATAGTCCTCCTTTTTTTATAATACAAATGAGCAAGACATTCACCATAAGTAAGGAAATGAGCAATACCTGAATACCACTCATTGGTAGTAGAGACAAAAAGGACTATTGGTGTTTCTTCCACTTTAGCTTCTTCATGCTATGTATCTTCTAGCTTTTTGTCAGTAATTAATTAACATAGGCCTTTTCCCCTGACCAGCTTTATTGGTTTGATGTCTAGATCAAACTCTTGGATCTTTGCAATCTAATTGCCTCTTTTTATCCAAAACTCCTATTGAGTTAATATGTACTTGACTGTAGTGTCAAGAACTAAGGTAGTAGTGTGTGAATTCAGGATATAGAAGCAGAAATGCTTGACTACTTTCACCACTACATAGGCATGCTTCGCTATGTTCAAATACTTTAGCTCATGGGTTTTGAGAGGGTAACTCATGAAAGAAATGGGAGATTCCATACCTTCTTTATCCTATTGAACAAAAATTGTTGAAAGTGTATGTTCAGAAGCATAGTTGTATATAATAAAATCTTTGTTGTAATCTAGACAAACCAAGGTAGGGGTGTGGACAATGGTAGTATTGATATCCTCAAATGCTGACTTGCCTTCTTTAGTCCAGCTAAAAGTGGTCTTTCCTTTCATGTTCACAATGTGTCTAGTCTTCTCAGCAAATTCAGGGATGAACCTCCATAAGAAATTCACCTTTTTGAAAAAAGAGTGAACAACCTTTTTACTTGTAGGCAAATTAAGCTCTTGAATAGACTTGACTCTATCTGAGTCAATCTTTATGCCTTCTTTAGACATAATGTGTCTGAGGAGTTTCCCCTCTGTTACTCCAAAAATAGACTTCTTAGGGTTCAAGGAAATACCATTCTGGCGGTAGCACTCCAACACTTGTTTCAAGTGGTGTAGATGATCAGAATAGTGCTTTGAAAAGATGGTTAAGTCATCAAGGTATACCACTATGAATTTACCCATCTCATCTTTGAAAGCTAGGTCCATTTCTCTCTAAAAGGTGGCACCAACATTTATCAACCCAAAAGGCATTCTTCTCTATGAAAATGTACCCCAAGGTGTGGTGAATGCAGTCTTGTGTTGGTCTGCTTCACCAACCTCAACTTGATTATATTCTGAGAAGCCATCTAACATTGATAACATCTTTGAACCTATCACTGTTTGGAGCACTTGATCTATAATTGGCAAAGGGTAATTATCTTTCAAAGATGACTGATTCAGATTCCTAATATCTACACAAATAAGAATTTTGCCACTCTTCTTCCTTACAGGCACTATGTTTGTAATCCATGTGGAGTGATGGTTTGGGAAGATGATTCTAGCATTTAACATTTTTTTTATCTTAGATAGAATAGTACTTGATATTTTTAGATTATATTGTCTAGATTTTTACTTATAAGGCATTGAGTCAGCCTTGAGAGGAATGTCATGGTGAATTTCATTAAGTCTGAGAGAATTCAGGTTATCATAAGAATATGATAAGACATCCATGTATTGACAGAGTAAAGTGGTGAGCTTGAATCTTTCTTTAGGGGTGCAACACTTACCAATGTTAACCATCTTGGGATTTTTCTTTAGTAGTCAGATTTACTTGATCGAATCCCTGAGAGAAGCTTGAATCTATTTATTGTTATTTGATGAATCTATCATGCTTGTCAAACAATTTCTCAAGAGAAACGAAGCCTTTGAGAATTTTATTTCCTTTCAGCTGTAAGAATTCTTCATCTATATCTGAACTAGATTCAGAGGTTGATTCATACTTCTGAGGTTCACCACCTTGAAAATGTAGTTGTTTAAAATTGTCTTTTTATTCTAGGAAGGCAATGATTTGATGATCATCATTGAATACATGCCAATGATCAACATTATCAGGAACACCTAGTCTATATTCTAGCTCAATAGTATAGCTATTTTTTTTGAAATCTAAATGAGGAACAAAGAGAGTTTTTGAAACAACAAGTGCATCAACTCTATCATTAGATTCCCTGGGTATGGAAAAAATATTGAAAACATCAAAGCTTTTAATTTAGTCCCAAACTAGGTTGCAGTAGTGGCGTAATCTTTCATTCTTGGTTTGGTATAGATTTATCACCTGATAAACCACTAATTCAACATCCCCTTTGGCATGAAGAAAATTGATGCCTTTGTCTTGAGCAGCATTCAATCCAAGCAACATAGATTCATATTCAGCGATATTGTTAGTGTTACTTAATTGTAATTTGTAAGATGAAGGAAACATATCTCCTTGAGGAGATATCAACACAATCCCAACTCCTAAATCGATAGAGGAGCAATTGCCATTGAATTCTAGAGTCCATACCTCATCAGATACTAATTTTTCTTTAAACTTCCCTTCATTAGAGAGGGAAGATCCTTCTTCATTTGTATTACAACCTACTAGTTCTTCTGCTATTCTAGTTGAACTGATTTCTAGGTTGACACTTTTAAAAACTTTATCAGATGTTTTATAAACTTCATCTATAAATAGAAAGTAGTTAACCATACCTAAGGATTCAAAAAGAATTTGAGCTTCAGGGGCTGATGTTTGAGTGACCACGTATTTTGCCTCCTTTTCAGGGAGCAATCTCTTCATTATGCCTTTCACATGGATCCTTGCCTCAGATAGGTCCATGCTTAGTTCTCCTCCCATGTCCTTACAAAAATTTCATCCAAGTAGGATACCATAAGATGTTGGAACATCAACCACCAGAATTGTCATCTTGATTCTTTTGTCTAGAAAGGCTGCAAATGCAAATTGGGCATCCTTGATTTGTCTTAGTAATGACACTTGCTTATTCTCCATAGAGAAACATCTTCCAAATGTCTTGGTTAATGTGAGATTAAGAGATTCAGCTACTTTAGCAAGCATGACATTGTCAGATGTGCCTGAGTCTATAATATAATTAATTAGCTTGTGACCATTTATTAATAAGAAAACATAGAAGGGTTCTATTTTCCTAGGGGCAGCTAGAGGAGTAATGACAAGATTATTTGGAATGGGCATGTTCTTTGGGGAATCAAGAGTTACCTTTATAGCTTCTTGTCTTTCAAGGATAGTTTGGTTCTTGACACACTGGACCAACTTATCCAATTGATCAAGATTAGACTGAAAATATTTAAATTCAGACATTTGTATTTTTGTCTTTTTGACATGATCAATTATATCAAATAGCTGAATTAGACTAGGTACAGAGGGAGGTATTTCAACCTTCTGGGTTTTAGAAGGGATGGGAGGAGGGCTGGTTTGCAAAATTAAAGTAGAAGGTGAAGGTGAAATTGATGTACTTACCTTTTGAGTGATCATTGGATCCTCTGATTGGAAAGGCAGAGTGGTTCCACGCTTAGCATTTATAATTTTTGGTTGAGGTTACTCCTCTATCTTCCCTTTATTAGCTTGCTGGACTGATTAGTTTTTAGACCTGGTAAACGCTGTATATGCTCCATCAAAAGCCTCTCCTTTGCTTTTGGGTTCATCCTGGTAGTTCAGGAAAATAATGTGGGAGTTGTCAGTTGATTCTTCTTGATTTTCTATAAGGAGATCAGCGTCATTTTTTTGATTTAATTCAGGTTGAAAAGAGAACTCTAATTCTGCTTCAAGATATCCCATTGCTAAATTGGTTGGAGGAGCTTCCAAGGCAATTTTCCCTTGTGGGGGAGGAAGATGATTTTATTTCCCTTGATTCCTGGTAGCATTGCCTTGATATGAATGATTTAGAAATGTCCTTCTTGGCATATCTCTATATGAAGGAATAGAAGACATTCCTTGTGCCAATTGCTTTTTGAGAGCAAGTAACTCATTTTCCAACTTCTACACCATTGGATCTATGGTGCCTGTAGATGAATATTTAGAAGATAATGAGGGTCTATTTCTATTTGGATCTCTTCTTATCTTCCCTGCTAAGATAAGATCATCTTCTACCTCAGTGGCCAAATGTTGAGCTGTAGAAAGATCTATTTAACCAGCACATCTCAAAAGAAAACTTACTTTAGGTAACTGAGAATTAATGAAGATGCATATGAGATTCTTAGCTGTAGGTCAGGCAATTATAGGAATTATATTCTTCAGTTTGTCAAACTTGGATATGAAGTCCCTCATTGGTTCATGAGGCTCTTTCTTCATCTATGTGAGTTGAGCCAAAAGGGCATGTGCATCTTTTATAGGTTTGAATCTAGCTTCAAACTTAGCTTTGAAGGTATTCCAATCAATTACTGATCGAGCCTGTAGATGATAAAACCAATTTGTAGTAGCACCTTGTAATGTTTCTATAAATAGCCTGACTGCTACATCTTCAAAATTTACTCCAATTACACCATAGGCTATGCTGAAGGCTGGAATGTGTTCATCAAGATGAAATTTTCCATCACCATAGAATTTAGATTAATTCTTCCTTGAACTATGTGGGAGCTCATGTAGAGGTGGAGTAAGATTGAGAGGACCAAAAGAATTACCCCAGGGGCCTTGAGCTACCAGTATAAGATTATGAAAAGGAGGAATAACAAATCTTAAAGGGGTAATTATTGGCAAAGCTTTATCAACAATAGAATTATATACTTCAATTGGTAATAGAGACCTGACTTTAGTAGGAGGAAAGCTCTTGGTTTGTTGGAGATGAGATGGTGAAAGAAATGGATCAAAATTACTTTTCTGTACCAACTCGAATATAGGGTCAACAATACCTTTAGCCTTTTGGCTTTGTATATACCTTGAATCAACCAGATTGTAAAACAAAAATGGAAAATAATTGACCTTGCTTCAATTTGAAGCTTGAGGCTTTAAACTGCGCATTCTTTCCCAATAGCTCTAGTTTTGTAGACCAGATAAAATAATGCAGGTGGAGGAAGATGGTAAGGCTATAAATGGATAATAGTTAAAACACAAAAATGGAATGGAGTCTATAATGGATAATGGTAGAGTCTAGTTCAATCTAAAACTTGAGGTTTTAGAATGCACATAACTATGATCCCCAGCAGAGTCACCAAAAACTGTTGGTTGAATATTTTGTCGATCAGCATACTGATAAACAAAATAGGTCTGATCATCTAAAGTAGGAAGATTGGTCAGCCAAATGTGTAGTTCACCACATCAAAAGGGGACTAATCTCTACTCTCATCAAGGGGAGGTTCCCTTATAAATATATATATATATATATATATATATATATGTATATATATATATATATATATATATATATATATATATGGAAAAAAATAGTCAAGGGTAGAACAAACCATCCATCTCTCTTTTTTTAGAGATGATGCATGAAAATCAAAAGATAAATATTAGGGATAATGACAAAAATCACTCCTCTTCTTTTAGAAGTACCATTCAACAAACCACAAGAATCTTCCTGGTAGTAATTGCAAAATGTAACCAAGGATGTAGTAACTAGAAAATTGAGATGTAACACAAAGTCTCCACCTGAATTACCCAAGAGTGAGATACGAAGGACAATGAGGGCATAAAGTCATCTCAAGGTCCTTTACATAGAAACACAAAGAAAACACACTAAATACAATTATGGGGGCACAAAGTCTCTCCACAGTTGACTTGAGGACACCTTCTTGACTACTTTCACTAATTTTTCTTGTTGAATTAAAGGAACAAAAATATATTAAGGAAAAAGACATAAGAACAGTTTCCCCAACAATAAAGACATCACAACACAAAGTCTAAAAAGTCACTTGCTTTATTATTCCAATAACAAAATATGATCAACAATTTGAGCTCAAAGTCTTAGTAATGCCTTTCAATTTGGGTAGAGTTTTGTTTTTGATAATCAGAGAGAGAGAGATCCCCTTAAAAAATTAAAAGAGAGTCCTCTATATAGCCTCTTCAAGAAGGACTTGGGAACAATAACACATCATGTTGGATTATATTTTGTTAAGAAGACATGTTGGAATTTAGGGGCATTTACCCATTTGCTTTTCTCAATGCAGAGAAATGGGTCATGCTATTGAATGTTTGCATACTTTAATGTCCACCTAGCGATTTGCTTCTAGAAACATATCTGATGCATAAATATTTCTTGTCCTTCCTCATCATTCTTCCTTTTTTGGTTATTTGAATCAAGTCCTTGATTCAATTTGATGCTCTATTCCTTAGTTGCTTTTTGTTGGTCTTTTGAGAACACTGTAGAAGATGACACTTGGTAGCTTCTGCTTGCTCCAGTAACTTAATGAAGGTTTGCTATAATCCTTAATTAGCAAAAGAGATATAAAGGAAGAAACTATGGACATTGACATGTGGTGGCTTCCATTGAGATCTTAGCTGCGTTTGAAAAGTCTTCAAGACTTATATTAGTTTCCTATGGAGGATGACACATGGTAGCTTCACTGTAGTTGATGAGAGACACGTGGCATGTTTCAATGCTTTGAAACTATCTCAATAGATGACACGTGGTGGCTTCCATTGTGAATTTCTGAGTGACACGTGGTAGCATTGAAATTTTTTTGTTTCTTCAAACTTTTCCTTCAGAGAAAATGTCCAAAGAAATTCTTTCAGACAATTTGTCTGAAGGAATTGTCTCTTTATCACTTTTGCCAAGGGAAATTTTCTAAAGGAAATCCCTTTGCTCTCTTGGCCTTTGAATTGGTCCATTTGCTTAGTTCTTGCCCTCTACAAGGGCTGTTTGAGCTCCAAATTAGCCTTTCAAGTTTTTGCAACGGTTCACTTCGGCTTCTGAGTGTCCTTCAAAAGGGCTGCTTGTCCCTTACAAATTTGCCTTAGTCGATTTTATGTGAATCTCAACATGTGACATGTGGCAACATCTGCTATGAAATAGGTGAGGACACATGGTAGCTTCCATTGAACTTGTAGAAGCTTTGGATGCCTTTTGAGTGTCTCATAGAAGGTGACATGTGGCAGCTTCTACTATATTTTGGAAACACTTGAGACTCATTTTAGATTAATGCAGACGTTGACACATGACACATTTTGATTAACTTACAAAGGACACATAGAGACTTCCATTTCTCTAATAAACAAAGTGAAATGAGGCTCAAAAGATGACACTTGGTAGCATCCACTAGGTTCTATCAGGATTTTGTTTCAGTCTATTTGTTTCCTTCCTTAGTCACTTTTGCCACAGAAATTCCCTTCACAAGGGCACTTGTGTATTTGACACTTGGGGCACTCCTTTAAAATTGTCACTTAAATCAACTAATTAAACTAACTTTGGTTCAATGGTTCAATGGTTCATTCCCTTGTTTCTATTGACCGCTTGAACTAAGCTTTTTTGACACAAGCTTCGTTGAACCCGTTGAACCTTGAACCTGTTGAACCTTTTGAACCCGATTGAGCATGTTGAACCTTTTGAACCATTAGTCCTTTGACTAAAAAAGCTTGAATAATTCCCAATTTTTAAAGCTTAGAACAATTTTTTGAAATGGGAAGAGACATTTTGGTCTTGTAAGACCAAAACAGCTTATATGTTGTCCAAAAAATGAGTGACATTTTTCAGGTACAACACATGCATCACTCTTTTGTTTAAAGAGGCATTATTCTAGTCATTTTACACCATACTTGTGCTTTGAATTTTTTGATAAAATTATTTGTGTGTGTGTCATTTGAGTTGAGGAGCATAGCATTATGCTACCCAAAACATGTCAAAACATTTTTCATTTAAGTATTTGAAACATAAAATTGATCACATCATTAGAGAATGCTAACACCATTATGCTACTCAATTTATTTCAAGACTTGTTTATCATTGTTCAAAACCAGTCACATATGCCATTTGGACCTTATTTATGCATTGTAATGTTGTCCAATATTGTCTAACTTATTTGGTCAAATCCTAGTGTTCAACATTGAGTTCTCAAATAACCTTATCAAGTTTGGATTCAAACATTGATTGATTTCTGTTTAGGACTCAATTCATGATGTTGATATATAGATCTTTCTATTTTGGGTTGCATAACTTCTATTAATTGATTGCCCAAATTTGAAGACTATTGATTGTCTATTTATTCATAGAGCCTATCCTCGTCATTGTTTGTGCCTTTATTTGGGAGAACATAGCCTTTCTCCAGGAGCCTTTTACCATATGGCTTATGCCAACTGATCATGTTTATGTTTTATTCCATGTCCTAGGTCTATGATAAATTTGTTTCCAAAATTGTTAGATTAAATCAAATCGCATCAATCCTTTATTTAAAGCCTAGATTTTTATTCCATTTAGCCAAAAGTTTTAACACAACCTATTTGAGCCTAGATTTTGACTCCGCATTTGGACAAAATACCTAGCAACTCTTTTTTCCTTACTAGTTTAGACCTTGTTTGGAACACTTTGGAATAGACTTTGACATACCAATTTTTATTCATTACTTAACCTTTTATGTGTATGGCATTTGACATTAGACATTTGACGTTAAACTATTTTATGCCAAGTTTTATCATAAACCATTTTGGAGATACAACTTCATTTTCAGACCACGTTGGAGATACAAATCCACTTTCGACCAAGTTAGACCAATTTTGAACCTTTCATCCTTTAGACATTGTTTTTCAAAGTTTGTAGAAATCTAAGCATTCTTGTTTTTGGAGATTTTTTTATTTATGTGGATATGTCTAGATAAACTTATGGTGAACTCATGTACAATCTAAACTATGATAGAATGGATGCACAAATTGATTATAAATAAATGCCTGCTTATGATCTAACTCGAGACCTTGATTGGTATGAAGAGGTTTTTGAGGAGGAATTTGTTGAGGACCCAACTATAGATAATGTTGTTTAAGATATGGGTCCATACCCTCTTTACACTAATCAATACATGGAACATAGTCAAGAACTAGCTTATGAACTAACTCAAGATTGAGATGATATGGTTTATCAAGAAGACTTGGACACTTTGGCTTAAGTGAGTAACCAATCTCCCAAACATTATTTTTTTATTCAATCATCAGCTATCACTAACACTCCTTTAAAATATACAAGCTACCAAGCTCCACAGTATCTAAGGAATACCATTACCATTCCAAGATCTCATCCTTTGGGTTGTGCGAGCATCCAAGATCCATAATGCCCCAAGATTATCATACCAGGACCTCATCCTTTGGATTATGCAAGAAATCAAGCTTCACACTTCCTTTTTATTACTATTTTAGGACTTCATCCTTTGGCTTGTGTGAGAAAAAAGTTCCACACCACCCTATTGTTACCATTTTAGGATTTCATCCTTTAGCTCATGAAATCAATAAAGCTCCATAATGCCCTATCCAATCCAAACCCCAACCAATCCTATCCATACCTCAACTAATCCAATAAGTACCTATCAAATTGAGACAATCTTTTATAGACCAAATTATGTTCAAAACTGGTATTTTTTAACTCATTAAAAATCAAGGCCAAGAGAACCAACCAATCTAAGATGTTTTTGTTGAGCCAACCATTTATGATAAGTCAACCTATGATAAATCACCTTTCAATTTTATACTAGTTATTAATGAGTCTCACTCTAATGAGCTATTTTTTGTTGAGTCACTTCTTAATGATTATAACCACTTTTGGGAAAATCATTATCTTGACCATATGCTTATTTTTCAATAGGCTCCCTCTGAAAAACCAGTCTTTGTAGAGTTGTCTCTTGACCTTTTTTCTATTATTGAGGAGTCTCACTTTGACAAACCAATATTTTTGGATCTCGTTATGCCATCATAGGCCATTAATTATCCAATACCAAACATTCAATAGGATATCATTGTAATAGATTACCCATCAAATGAAGAATCATAATTAGAGTCATGTTCTATTCTTAGATTGACATCAGATTTAACATCAAAATCAACATTAGTCTTACCATTGGATTCAGAGTCCCTTGAGTTAAAATTAAAATCAAATATAAAATATATTTGTGACTATTATAATATTGGTTACACATGCCTCATAGATCAATTTGAATACCTTTGTGATCCTTCTACAATTTTTGAGGATGAGTACTTCAGCTTTGATATAAGTTCCCCTAATATCTTCTATGAGGATTGTGATACCAACCCCCATCCCATTACCATTCCACAAGTGATTACCACCAACCAACATATCCATGTTACTAACATTCCACCTCTCATGAGTGTTGATTGGGACTGATAGAATCACACATTATTGAATTGTATCCATGGTGACATATCAATTGAAGAAAAACAAGGAGGTCAAGACCAAATTTAAGTAGAAGAATAACATTCTCCTAATGAAACCTTTTTAGAGGCACTATGGGACAATCAAAGTTCAAAATTAACATCTTCTAGTGTAACCTTTTTAAAGGCACTAGAAGACAATCAAATTCAAAATTCAATGTTCCGTAGTTAAACCTTCTTGAAGGCATTATGGAACAATCAAGACAAATTTTTTGGTAAAAACATATTTGAGGTGCCAATAGCTGAGTAAAAAATTTCTTCACTACTTAATGAAGATAAACTCAAAGATCAAATAAAATAGCTTCCATTATACATCCTAATCAAATGGTAGCTACTCTCAAGATCAAACAATAGAAATTTTTTGTTGTCTTATCAAGAGCATCTTCAGAGGTCATTGGCCCCACCACATACAAAGTTATGTTGAATCTAGAATCGACAACATTATGTGTGCTTAAAAATATTGATCTTCATTTGATTCCCCACCACCATCTATTCCATTATCATCCACCATTCTACTTCCTAATCAAACATATCAACTAATTTTTATCCCTATTTACCATCCACGACTATACTTTCCTTTATAGAGGCTACAAAAATACCTTGTCTTGACTTTTTAAGGAATCAAAATCAATGACCAATGAAGATCACAATAATATTTTTAACATCCAAATCTATAGTTAGTTCTTGATAGAGAAACTATTCAAATGAGGTGTGGGATAAAAATTAACATGATTGATTATCATGTTTATATCATTTGTTGATTAGGACGTACATCTCCACTTCAATAGAAACAATCGAATCATATGCCTTTTACCATACCCAAACCAAATAAATCCACCACCAATAACCATCATCAACTAAAAACATGTACCTTGCCATTGTCACATATCTATTTACTATTGTCACATATCCTTTTTCAATTATCACATACCCAACCAATCACCTTACCACTTAGGCTCAACCCTCTCAACATTCTTCTTTATCATCCTATCCAATCTACCAACCTATAATTGCCTATCACTTATCCATATTACCATTCCACTTCTATCTAGACCAAAGCCTATTTTTAGTCATCCTATCCAATCCTATTTTGTTCTTGGTTACTTTGGTTCTTACCACACTTTTTGTGAGGGGATTTTGATCAATTTTCAATAATCAATCAAATCCATGTTGATAATGACAGTCTATGAAAGTATTGTGATAGTTGATCTAGTAAGATATCTTTCATTTTTCATCCTATATCAATTTTGTTTATATGAGACTGATTCTAACCACCTATGGGAAAATTAGTATCATTGATCTGATCTATTGTATCCTAGTTATAATCAACTATGATAAAATTAAGGGAAACATTTGTTTATCATGCATTACCACATCACCTTACCATTGTTATTTTCATTTGATTGGCCATTTACCAGATTTGAGAATTTATTACCTGGTCAAGTTTCTCCCTATATTTTGTGTGGATGGAACTACTTTGACTTGATGTCATTCTAGGATAAAGTATGTCATGCTCAATTCATGTTGAGTTCACCTCAGTTCCCTTTTTCCATATGCTCTCTTTATTTTGTGACCAACCTTAGCCAAATTCTCTAACCATTTTATGAGTAGGTATGTTGTCATTATCTAATGAGTTAAGATACCTCAAATTTCCAAAAATATTAAAATATTTCAAAATCCAAAAACATTTGTCCTGTTTAAGCCTAGTCAATTATCCTCGATTCACCCTACTAGGGTAAGGTCATTATTAGGATGATTTTTTTCTTTTGTTTTCAAGGTTTCTATTTTTATTTATTTCAAGATTTTTTCTTCTATGTATTTGTTTTGTTTTTTTGTTTGCTTACATGTTTATTTTCATTCAAAACTTTTGCCTCAACTTAGTCTACATGTATTTGTTGGGTGATTCCTCAAGCAAATTATTCTTGAGTCTATCCATATTCATACATAGACATTTTCATCATGGTTTTTATCATTAGTGCATTATTTTTGAGTGTTTATTAGATTAGGAGTCAGTCTTTGTGCATATTTTGGCTAAGTCCTCATGATGTTTTATCATGATACCTACTATCACATGCTATAGCAAAAATTATATTCAAGAAGGTCCACAATCAATGGAGATGTCAAAGTTTCTCCTTGACACCTTAACAAATCCTTCCACCCATATTAATCAAATTAATCCATTGACCATTCTATTTTTATCATTGTTAATAAGGATGAGAATATCCTCATTGGTAGGTTCAACTGAATCATTTCTAATGATCAATCTTATTCTTCTATCCATTCCTTTCATCACTTTACATCCTCATATGCCTAGTTTTTTGTGGCTTCTTTAGTCATTAGACCATCACATCTACATTTGAACCCACTCATATTTAATCTATATTCAAGGTTATATCCTAGATTTATGATTGATAATCAGCCCTAAATGGGGTACAATCATCTTTATCAAACAAATCAGGTCAACTTAATGATTATAACTGCCTATGGGTAAATCATTCTTTTAAATTTTATTATTGATTATAACTGTCATTGGGTAAATCAATATCCTTTTTAAATAAATATATGAAAGCATTTATCATTTGGATTAATCTCAACCATAGTCTAATCCCACCTTTATTCTTGATTCTTTTTGAGGGACTGTCCATCTACATATGTGATAGCCAATTCATCAAGGGGGCATCATCATAGGATTCCCAAGCACCATTTTGAGCTTTTTCTTTAGTCATCATCTTCCTTTTGGCATACGTGTCATTTATAATTATTTTAGAATATGCTACTGTGCCTATAGTTTAAAACATCTTCCCAAATAGGGGTAAACTATAGACACCTAAAAGTAGCTACCAATGACCTCCAATTAGGATTTTCACCAATTTCTAGTAAATATCACAATTTGGGATAAAAACACTAAAACTCATTAAAAGATTTAAACTTGTCATAATTAAGTGTTGATTTTGTGTAAAGTATTAGTAAATGAGGTAATTCAATTTATGATACAACTAAATTTGATTAGATCATTTCAAGTTAAAATGACATTTTTACACTTGGGTGCTTTAAATTTCTCTTTTCTACCAAATTTATTTGAAAAGAAATGTGCCTTTATTATTTTGTGTTGAAAATATCCTAAATGGGATGAATATTATAATGCATCTAACATAGTATCCTAATTCCAATCCAATTAAATTTTGAGTCAATAATATGAGATTCTGACCAATTTGATTAATTTGTGCACCAATTGCCAAGATTTGCATCAAATTTGATAAATCATGTTTAAAGATAATTAACTCAAATCATGAGCCTGAGTTATAATTCTATGTAAATTTTTGAATATTTATTTTTATAAATTGATATTAAATAATTCTATCATCAAATGACATCATTTCTTGAGAAGACATCCCTAGGCCACAAATGTATAAAATATCAAGATTAAGCCCTCTCATGCCTCATTAAGACCTTCCATGCCTCTTTAATGCCTCTCTATCCCAAATATTTATGAGGTCATTTATTGAATTTGTCCTAAAAAATTGAATGGATTCTTAGCCACACATCTTCATCTTGAGATGGATGGCTCAGGTTCATTTTGATCATTTTAAAAAATCTATAAATAGGAGGCCTTACCCATTAAATTTTAATATCTCATAAGAAAAATTTATCATGCTCAAATGACCTCATAAATCTCTTTTAGTGTAAAGTTATAATTCTAAAAATCTTGGATAGTGTAAAGTTACCATGCACAAATCATTCTAAAACCATTGCAATTAGTGTTATAAGTCCCTATTATTGAGCCAAGCCAAAGCCATCACAAAGCCATTGGTGCCAAGGAGAATATAAGATATAAAAGACTTATTTTTTGAAGACTCATTAAGCACAAGCCAATAAATCCACTTCATTGATATATTTGGAGCATCCAAAAAAGGTGAAGGATCCTTTGTCTTTTGCATTCTAGTTGTGTTTCTCATTTGGTATTATTATTATACTCCCCCATTGAGATAGGCTTAATGTGTTAGAGTAGAGAGGATTAAAAAAAAATTTATTCAAGCATTAGTCCATAAATAATGAAACATGCATAAATAACTAACTAACCAAGCCTATTTATTCCTATGGGAATTACAAAGGATAGCAAGAAACAAATGAAAGAAAGAAACATCATATTACCATCTCAAATGGATTCACCATACCCATGTGGATCAAAATCATGTTATCCCTTGATCAAGCATCCTTATCTTTGTCAAAAATTATAGGAAACTAATCCAATGTCTCAAAAACACTCCACAAAACCTAGGCTCATGATTCCAAACCACTAAACTAGCCTATCAAAGAAGCTTGCAAACAAAACCAATGATCAAATGCAAAGCCTTGTGGAAATAGTTTAACATTATAACTTTTCAATATTCAAGCTTTAGAATATATTTGAGCATAATAACTTTTCACCAAAATAACTTAGAAATGATGTTTATGGCCTCTCTATTTATAGATTTTTGAGATTGATCAAAATCAACCTGAACTGTCCATTTCAAGATTGAGATGTGTAGCCATGGATAATCCTAATATTTAGAATTAAATACATAACTATTTTCATCATGACCTTGGAATAAGGGGCATTGAAGAGGCATAGGAGGCATTAAATAGGCATGGGTGACCCATAATCCTAATATTTGTGGCATTTATGGCCTAGGGATGTTTTCCTAAGAAATGAGGTTACCTGATGATGCAATTAATGGGAACCAATTTTAAAAAATAAATATTCAACAACTCTCACAGAAAATCCATTTAAGCTCTTGATTTGGATTAATTATCCTTAAACATGGTTAATCAACATTTGTGCAATTATTTGAAAATTGGCCCCCAATTAATCAAAATGTTCAGAAAGTCATATTACTGAGTTATAATTTAACTCAAGAAAAATTATAAGGTGATGTTAGATGTACTGATATCATATTTCCATTTAGGATGTTTTCAACACAAAATAACAAAGTTACGTGACGTGTACTAATGAATTTAGGATAAAAGAGTGATCCATAGTATAAAAGGCAAAATCATCATTTTGACTTGAAATGAATTGATTAAAGTTAGCTAACCCATAAATTACATTACCCCATTTAAGGATACTTTGACCTAAATTATCACTTGTAAATGGCAAGTTCAAACCATTTAACACATTTTATGGATTTTGACCTAAAGTTTGCATTTGAGTGCAATTCAAGTAAGGTTGACAATTTCAACACAAATGGTGTTAAGAATTGGATGTCTACATTTTCCCCTATTTGAGAAGGCATAGCGAGACATTTAGGCAAAGCAACATTTTTTTTAAAGAAAAGTGTTGTCAAGAAAAAATTGGAATAGACCCATGATGCCCCCTTCAGAGGACATACTAGGATGGAAGAAAAGGATGGACTCTTGAAAAGAGAGAGAAAATGAGAGATTAACCCATGGAATATATTACATCTAGATGAGCTAATGCTTACACATGTGATTACCATCAATGATCAAAATATAATGAGAGGTATAATAGGCCCCAGAGATGGGGGGAATGGGAAAGATACAATCAATAAATGTAAGGGACACACTATAAATGTACCCAATTTGAGAGTACAAGCTACATACTTATGACATTGATCAATCTTGAGACAAGTTGTACACTAAAGTATTGTTATCATGGGAATTAGTGTGGAGAGCTTAGAATTAGATGAAAAGAGAGAACATTCTAATTCAAGAAGGGAAGCGCCACTAGAATAGGGTCTCTAAAGAGAAGATAATAAGAAGTGCTATAGTAGAGTAAACTTGATCATGATAAAATAGTTCTACCCTAGTAGGGCAAATCTTGATCATTGATAAAGAATAAATAATGATTTTGCCCTTGTAGAGCTGATTTGATTTGGATGTGGTTCAGATGTTGGGCCCTAGTATGGGCAATTGGCAAGAAAAAATAGCTCAAGGATATAACCAAAAAGATAGGTTAAAGTGAGTGGGTGAAAACACACATGCGATGTTGTAATGGCTTAAAAAGACATAAAACCAAGCATATGAGGATGCACAAAGTGTGAGAGATGAAAGGAAGAATGGAGATAGCCTAGCTGACCTCAATAGAAATTGAGCACTACCTACATAGTTTCATGGACTCATGTTCCAACATGAACTTTAGGCTCATGTAGTTCACCCAAGTTTGGGAGAGAATGGAATGAGGAATGATGAAAAATGACCAAGAATTGATTAGACTCATAATGTATGAAAATATATGCACATATAAGCATAGACAAAGGAGATTGAAATGCATGCTACCTAGAATCCTAATTCCATATCATGAGCCTAGGTTTTGCAAAGTGTTTTTGAGAATCATTCATCAGAGTTGATGTTGACATTAAGACTTTGAGACCTGAGCAAAAAGTGCTTATTATAGCAAAATAAACTAGGCATCATAAGTATGAATAACTTAAAATCACATAAGATTTCAATGGCACTAAGTCAGTTTAAATGTTAATATCTATAACTAAGGATAATGGTAAAACAATGACCAAAAATTGAGTTACAATGATTTAAATTTAAACAAAAAAGCAAAAACAAAAAAAAAAGATAAACATAAATGAGCCTAACTTGAAATCAAGATATGATCTTAAGTAGGAAAAAAATGTTTAAAAAAAATAAAAGGTAAGAACATCTTAATGACATGAGACCAAGATATGAATAATCAACATTCTTAAACATAAAAGAGAAAAGAAAAAAACAATCAAAGAAACATAAGACCAAAAAAGGAGATAAGAAGTAATAAAAAGAGAAAAAGAGAAGAAATAAAAGGAGAGGTGTGAAAGTACAACAAAACACAAAGAAAACTCAAATAAACACACATAAACAAAAACTAAGTTAGTGCAATTTAAAGACAAATGTTCATGCATGTGCGGTAGAGGCATTACTATCCACCACATCATAACAAAGAACAATGACATGAAAATTATTCCATAATTAAAGATAAATAATGATAGAATAATTGGGGGAAGAGAAGAAAAGGAAGGGGTTGGTCGAACTGACTCTAGATGTATAAGATAAGTGGATGCTGCCTACATAGTTCCATGGATGCATGTTCTAATATGAACTTTACACCAAATGTAGTTCTCTAAGGAAATGTGAACAAAGAAAAAATATGATTAGACCAGCATGATTTAGAAAAGAAATGGAAGATATGACAAAAAAATGAGAATGGTTTGGCAAACAAGTTGATGAGACAAGAAATAATGAGCTTGAAAAATGGCAAGTGCTTGGGATAAGATGAAATGAATTGTTGCTTTTGTGCTTGTAAAATGGCAAGAGTGTAGCATGGTAGAATGGGAATGTACAAATGTACATAAGCATGAGATAATGTTTTTGTTCTTTTGTGGATCATTTTCTAATGTTTTTAGTATTTTCACAGTATTTATAATGTTTTTAGTGTTTTTGGGATAAAATATGCATAAGGTGGGATCATCTAGTCAAGGTGATGCATGTCCTAAGAGTAGAGGTTACAATAAGATAGCTAATCCATCTACAATGCCCTATGCTCACAAATCAGTGAGAATGAGGCTTAGGTTACTCATAAAATGGTGAGAGCATAGAAAGGGGGACCGAGGTGACCTTAACATGAATTGAGAATGAACCACATAGTCCTAAAATGGCCTCAAGTCATTGTAATTATATCCACACAAAAGGTGAGGAAAAACCAACTAGGTCCTAACAATCTCTCAAATCTAACAAATGGCCAGTCAAATGAAAAAAGTGATAGCAAGGTGATTTGACAATGCATGGTAAATATGTATTACCCCTAGTTTGTCCATAGGCAATTATAACTAAGATACAATGGTATAGGTTAATTATACTAATTTTCATATAGGTAGTTATAATTAGTAGCAAGACTAGTGAAAAATTGATTTGCCCATAGGTAGTTATAATCAAGCTCACATAAACAAGCTTGATAGGATGAAAGATATCTTTCTAGATCAACTATCACATTACTTTCATAGACTATCATTTTAAACACAAATTGGATTGATTGTTGAAACTTGATCAAAATCCCCCCATAAAAAGGTGTGGGAATAACTAAATGAACCAAGATCAAAACAAGATTGGGTAGGATGACTAAAAATAGGCTTTGGTATAGATAGGAATGGAAATGGTATAATGAAATGATCAAAATAAAATTGGATACAATGGTGACAAAGTTATCCCCAAGCAATGACTAGATCAAATTGCTCATAAAATCATGAGAGCATTGGCTTAGGTTACTCATAAAATTGTGAGAGCATTAAAACTCAATAATTTCTCACAAAATGGCTAGAGCATGGGAAAGGGGTGACCAACCTGACCTCAATAGAAATTGAGTGATGACTACATAGTCCTAAAGGACCTCAAGTCAATATAGTTTAAATAGCATGGTTCATGGATCTTGATGGTATAATAATGCCTAAAATGGTTCTATAGGGTTATCCCCAAGAGACAAGACATGGAAATGGCAAATGGGTGAATGGTATATGAAAAATGGTTTTGTTTCTCTTGCTGACAGGGAGATGCACGTCCTAGTCAATATGTGAGACAATAAAAATGATCAACTAAATAAGTTCCTATCCTAACACCCTTTCAAAATAACTACTCTATTAAGAACTTGTTATTGATCTGCCTCTCAATAATGTGTTCATGATCTTCATAAATCATTGATTCTGCTTCCTTCAAATGTCAAGACAAGATATCCTTATAACCTTGATAAATGAAATTGTTGCTAGTGATGGTAAATAATGGTAGGATAAATGAGATAAGTGGGTAATAAATAGGTGGGTGATAATGGAATGTGGAATGGTGAGGAAACAAATGAAGATCATGACTTTCAGTCACACATAATGTTGTTAATGTTAGATTTGACATAATTTTGGTTGTGCTAGGGCCAAAGACCTCTGAAGATGCTCTCGATAAGACCATCAAATTATTATGTTACTTGATCTTGAGAGTAGATACTATTTAATTATGTTGTAGATTAGATGCTATTTTGATTTTATCTTTAGTAAATCATGAATAACTTTTGTGCTTAGCTATTGGTGCCTCGATGAGGTTTTCATCAATGAATTTATTTTGATCATCCCATAGCCACTCTGAGAAGGTTTCACAAAGAGATGTTAACATTTGACTTTGATTGTCTTCTAGTGACTTCAAAAAGGTGTCACTCAAAGATGTTGAGTTTGATCTTTGCTTATCCCCTAGCACCTTTGAAAAGGTTTCACTAGGAGATTATTTTTCTTCTAAATCAATTTGGTTTTGGTCCCCTTGATATTCTACAAATGTCACCATGGATGCAGTTCAACAAAGTGTGATTCTATCAGTCTCGATCAACACTTATGGGAGGTAGAATGCCAATATAATGGCTATGTTAGGTGGTAATAATGGGATGGTGAAAGGTAGCATAATCCTTGTAGAAGATACTAGGATAACTTGTGTCGATGCTAAAGTAATCATCCTCAATAACCGTAGAAGGATCACAAATATATTTAAATTGATTTGCAAGGCAAATATAACCAATATTGTAACAACCAATACTATGATCTATTTCTAACTCTAATTTTGAAGTAAGGGACTCTGAATCCAATGTTGTAACTGATTTTGATTTTATTTCTAATGCTAAATCCAATGTTGGTTCAAAAATGGAACCTGACTCTAATATTGATTCTTCATCTGATATGGTTGTTTTAATAATGTTCTATTGAATGCTGAATTTTTTATAAGTAATGGCCTATGATGGCATAATGGGCTCAATAAAATTGATTCATCTTGGAAGCATTCAACATAGACTGACTTGTCTAAGTGAATCCCCTCAAAAAGATGGAACTATTCAAGGGACGTCTTGAGAAAATCATGTCTACCAAAGTGAGACTTCTCAATGAGTGGGAAAATATCAAGAGACAAATCTATCGAGACTAGCTTATCAAGGAGATGAGGCTCTTTAAAAATAGGTAACATATGAATAGGTAACTTATCACATTTTATCTTATCAAAAATGGGTGTTTCAATAATAACATGTTGGTTTTGGTTCATAATTTGTTGCAAAAGATTAATTTGAAACACATTTTGATCCTCGTAAGATGGATTTTGAAGAGGTAATGGTTCTTGTTTAGGCTCAAAGATTGACACAAAATTTATAAAGTGGAGAACATTTGGTTTAGTGGGAATCATGGTTTGTGGTTCAATAATGGACTCTCCAAAGATTAGACTATTGAAGAATGGATAAAAAATAATTGGTTCATCAAATGGAGGTTTTTCAACAATAAGTTCATCAAAAACTAGTTATGGGCCAATAATGGTAACAACTAGATGTTTCTTAGTTTGGTTTCTTGTGTAAACCAAAGGAGGAGATCCTAAAATTGTGATGACTGGATGATTCTTAGTTTGGTTGCTCATTTAAACCAAAGGAGGAGATTCTAAAATGGTGATGACTGGATGTTTTTTAGTTTGGTTGCTCATGCAAACCAAAGGAGGAGATCCTAAAATGGTGATCTTGGTACATTATGGATTTTGATTACTTACACAAGCCAAATCATCCAATTATTCTTGATAAACCCAATCATTCTAATCATGAGTTGGATCGTAAGTTGGATCTTGATTGTGTTCCCATGACTAATTTTTGTGAGGTTGATATAAATCTATCTCACAAACCATATTGTCACCATAGGGGTTTTGACTAAAGTCATAAAATTCATTTTGTGTAGCCATTCTATCATAAGTTGGATTATCCATGATTACACCATAAGCATAGCTAGACATATCTTCATTTAATGAAGAAAGCTCCAAAAATAGAAAGACTTAAAATTCTACAAACTCTGAAAAGTGATGTTTAAAAGACAAAAGGTTCAAACTTGGTTGAAAGGGTAAAGATGCATCTCAAAATTAGTTTGTGCTGAGATTTGGCATAAAATAACCTAACATCAAATGTCTAACATCAAAGGTTTTTGAAGAAAGGTTGTGTTTTCCCAAGCAAAGTCACAAAAAAAATGATGAGGATATGCACTTGAACAAACAAACAAACAATCAATAGCATTCAAAATTGGGTAATCATTTAACCAAAGCTTTGCAACCCAAAAGAAAAATATCTATGTACCAGCCCCATGAATTGAGGCCTAAATAGAAATCAATCAATATTTGGATCCAAACTTGACAAGGTTAGATGAAAATTCAATGTTGAAGACTAAGATTGGACCAAATAAGCTAGACAAGAGAAGATATCATAATGATGCATAAACAAGGTCCAAATGGTATACATGACATGGTTTTAAACAAAGTTTTTTTGATACAATAATAAACAAGTTCTTGAAATAAATTGAGTATCCTAATGGTGTAAGCATGCTATAATGATGTGGTTAATTATTATGTTTCAAAGACTCAAAGGAAAAAATATTTTAAATGATTCAGGCAGCATAACGCTACCCTTCTTAACTCAAATACATGATTTTGACATGGCTTATGAACAAACAAACAAGTTTTAGCCTCAAAGCATACCAAAAAAATAATGACCAAAATATACTAAGTATAATCATCCAAATCCTAGCAAGGGTATGGAAATGTGGGGTTAACTAAACTAGCAAGGTTTTGATCAGTATAGGGGAATCGATTACATAATGAATTTCACATCAATAGATGCAAAAGATAAGCATAGAAATTGGGTGACCATGGCATTTGGCTAGTTGTAAAAAGGTCGAGTCCTTTTTACAACCACTACATCCTATTGTTTACTCAGTGTAGTGCAATGTCCAAATACATATACGTCCCATGTGCAACTACAATTATGATCCAAATGAAGTCAATGCTAGGAGATGAAACCCCTAGTCAAAGCTTCCTTAAAGAACTCACGAGAGGTAATGACGCCCCCCTCATAAGCCAAGTTTGTATGAAAATAAAGAACACATAAAATAAAAAGACTTTAGGGTCATTTTTAAGATCACCCAAACTTTGGTGAGTTTTTGGGAGTACTTTAGATGAATTTATTTCTAAGCCTTGGACTAGGTTATTTGTAATGGAAATGGCACTTTTGATTCCAAGGGTTCCCTAAAGGGGACAAATGGAAGAGCATACACGCAACATTCCTCTTTTTGCAAAACAAAATTTAATTAAACAACTATTGCAAACAAGAATTAACAAGTGTATTCAATTTTAATACCAAATGAAATATTTGGTGGTGTTCATTTGACTCCTTGGCCTTAATATTGTGAACTTTGAAAACATTCATTTAAGTATCTAATTTTTTTTATTAAACACCAAAACAAAGTTCCTAATTGATTTTTAAGCATGCAAAAGGTGATCTAAAACATGTTTGTAGTAAATGTCAAGTTTGGTCTTGCAGTAAAAATGTCAGCATGTCCTTTAGCTTTGAAGCTATTTTTGGTTTGAAATAATTATCTTTGAAAAAAGAGCTCTTGGGTCTATGTTTTAAGAAAAACACAGTGACTAATGTCGGTAATATATAACCAATGACTGTTACTTTTGCTAAATGTCAGTTATCTAACTAACATTGATTATACTAATGTGACCATTTCAATAGGTATCTAACTGATGTTAGTTTTGCTAACTGACATTAGTTAACCTATGTAACAATGTTGATCATACTTGCTAATGTCGATTACTGTGTAAAACCGTAGCAAATAAAAATGGCAAAATAAAGTTAGAAAATCAATTTTCAAGAGTTTTAAGGGTCCAAATGAATATTTTAAAGTTGTAAAATTATTTTCTTCAGGTGTGAGATGCATCTAGTCCCACTAGATGTGCCAATATGTAGAGAGGATTACAAAGCATGTTAGTCAAGCATTAGTCCATAAATAATGAAACATGCATAAAGAACTAGCTAACTATGCCTATCTATTCCTACAAGAATTACAAAGGATAACAAGAAACAAATGAAAGAAAGCAACATCATATTACCTTCCCAAATGGATTCACCATATCCATATGGCTCAAAATCATGTACTCCCTTAATCAAGCATCCTTGTCATTGTCAACAATGGTAGCAAACTCCTCTAATGTCTCAAGAACACTCTATAAAACCTAGTCTCATGATTCCAAATCACTAAACTATCCTATCAATGAATCTTGCAAACAAAACTAATGATAAAATGCAAAGCCTTATGGAAACAATTTAACATTATAACTTTTCAATATTCAAGCTTTAGAAGATATTTGAGTATAATAACTTTTCACCAAAATAGCTTAGAAATGATGTTCATGGCCTCTCTATTTATAGATTTTTGAGATTGATTAGAATCAACCTGAACCATCCATCTCAAGATTTAGATGTGTGGCCATGGA
This sequence comes from Torreya grandis, assembly GCA_037957365.1. Lineage (NCBI taxonomy): Eukaryota > Viridiplantae > Streptophyta > Pinopsida > Cupressales > Taxaceae > Torreya > Torreya grandis. Next base: position 63,294 of record JARHVA010009300.1, read on the forward strand.
TAATCCTAATACTTATAATTAAATCCATAACTATCTTCATCATGACCTTGGAGTAAGGGGCATTGAAGAGGCATGTGAGGCATTAACTAGGCATGGGTTGACCCATAATCTTGATATTTGTGGCATTTATGGCTTAGGGATGTCTTACCAAGAAATGAGGTCACCTGATGATGTAGTTAATGGGAATAAATCTTAAAAAATAAATATTCAACAACTCTCATGGAAAATCCACTTAAGCTCTTGATTTGGATTAATTAGCCTTAAACAAGGTTAATCAACATTTGTGTAATTATTTGAAAATTGGTCCTCAATTAATCAAAATGGTTAGAAATTCATATTACTAGGTTGTAATTTGTCTCAAGAAAAATTAGAAGGTGACGTTAGATTCACTAAAATTGTATTTCCATTTAGGAGGTTTCCAATACAAAATAACAAAAGTACGTGACATGTACCAATGAATTTAGGAGAAAAGAGTGATCCAGAGCACAAAAGGTGAATTGATCATTTTTACTTGAAATGAAATGATCAAAATTAGTTGACCCATAAATTGCATTGCCCTATTTAGGGATATTTTGACCTAAATTGGCACTTTTAAATGACAAGTTTGAACCATTTAGTGTGTTTTATGGATTTTGACCTCAAATTTGCATTTGAGTGCAATTCGAGTAAGATTGATAATTTCAAGACAAATGGTGTTAGGAATTAGATGTCTACAGTTAGCATTAGTGTGTTTTGTTTTGATTTGATTTCATTCTATAACACCATACTAATATCCCTAGCCGATAGGTTACAATGTAATTTTCACCTTTGAATTATGAAAATTGAGCTATGAGTTTGAAATATGCCTAGCCGATAGGTTACATTACCCCTTCGTTTTGAGCCTTTACAAACATATTTATAAATGATATGGTACATATTATAATTACTTGATTTTTAGAATAGAAGGCATGATTTATGGAAATTATTGATGAAATTTTAAGTTTTGGAGTTTTTTTAATTGTTTTGGCATTTTTGAGAGTTGAAAATTCATAATATGTTAATTTTGACCTATTGGGGCAATATCATCCCACTTATGATGTTATTATATTGAATCATATGATACTATCATATATGATACTTTTATGTAAATTTTTTTTGACATGTTTAGGTTGATATTGACCTTTTTTATATTGATTATTTTTTATGAATATTTTGTGTGTACTAAATTTAGTTTGATTTGAAATTGATATGACTTTGTGTTTTCTATTTTTGCAACATGATCTGTATGCATATAATTTTTGATATGGGTGAGATATGAGTGAATTTTTATATTTAGAATTAAATGACATAGATTGGAAGCTATTGGAGGAGTTTAGTTTGGTGTACATTGTCCAATTGGGCCAAGTTCCATATACAATAAATTTGATGAAAATATTAGATGAGAGGTGGAACCCTAATATGTGAAATTTTTGGTTATTGATGAGAGATATGACCTTCACACTATAGGATGTGTGGTGTATCTTATGACTATCCATTTTTGAAGAGAGGCCCATGGTGATGGATGTAGAAAGTCAGGTATACATGTGATGGTCTCATAGATATATGAAAAATATATCAAAGGGTGCCAATTAAGGTGGCACCATTTTATTAGAGAAGATTGTACTATTAGATGTTATGTTATTTTATAAATTTATATGTTGTACACTTGCATATATTATATAGTTAAATTGAGAATTTGTATCTATCTCATATTTTATGTATTATATTATTAGGTTGATTGAGGAGAGGCATACAAGATTTATTGGGGGTGTAGCATGCTAACCCATTTATATCAAGATTTATAAAGATTTAGATTAGAGTGTCATATGGGTGGTCTTAAACCAAAAAAATTGTTACATGTATGGGAATATGAGCACATCATTGTGGTGCATCCATTTTTTATCCCTCATGAAGATTCAGATGATCTTGATGTTTTTGCATCTCAAAGGGTTTTACCATAATAGAGAGGGTTCTAAGATGATTTGATGAAGAACATATATGAGATATGGGAGATGGCTTGATGATGTTTGATATATGTGTTGAATACATGTTATTATATGGATAGAGAATTAATTTCTTGGTGTATATACGATATTTCAGTATGAAAAAATTACTCGTTAGTTTAGGTTGATTTAAGATGTGCCTCTAAATCTGTTTCCATGGACATGGAGTAATGAAGCTACTATTAAATCATGTTTAATGATATGACATATAGGTGGTGACTTAGATCCTCATCCAAAAACATATTAGGATCCTATAGTTTCATTGGTAAAGGGTGATGATGCATGGTGTACATCAAATTATACATAATGGTGGACTAATGCACAAGGGGTTATATTTTTGTAGTTGTAACAAGTGATCCTAAAAATATTCCTTTGACACAAGATAGAGGGGATGTATATGAAGGAGGTGGAGGTGGATTATAATCACCATTGGAAACACAACCTACATCCCAACCTACAACACAAGTGATTGATGGAGATGCCTTGACTACTATAAGTGTTGTGACCATGATAACTAAACATGATTATTTGCATGATTATTTATATTTGGTGTTAGTTGATATTAATTTAATATTTTTGATAATGTATTCATATAATTTGGTATCATAGGTGACATGTATTGGTCAATGATGGTAGATAAATTCATTTTTACTTTGATGTTGAATGTGCCCTATGATGTAGTGGGTAGTGTCTTAGTGGAGTGAGTTGAATAGATTGTGGGTGAGAATACACATTTATTTGATTCATGTGTGATTATTGTTATGACATGTAATGTAGTTTTTTGTGAAAATAATGACTTACATGTGGAAATTGACATATGTCCTACACTAATTCATGATTTTGATTTATCTAGGTATTTTATTAAATGACTTTATTATTTATAGTATGAGACACACATGGTATGGCTTAGTGTATAATAATTGGTATCTAGATCAGATACTAAAAATCATGATCATAGTCATGTGGAGTAGTGGAATGAGATGGGACCTCAAATTTATAGGCCACAAGGCCTGTTAATAGTGATAGTTCATATGAAGAGGGTGCCCCCATAATACTTGATAATTATATAGTGTAAGCATGATTTTTGATGTGTGTGTGTGTGTGTGTGTGTGTGTGTGTGTGTGTGTGTGTGTGTGTGTGTGTGTGTGTGTGTGTGTGTGTGTGTGTGTGTGTGTGTGTGTGTGTGTGTGTGTGTGTGTGTGTGTGTGTGTGTGTGTGTGTGCGTGCGTGTGTGCGAGCATATGAGAATGCTTCACTTAGTATTTTTTGTGTTGTATGATTTAATTTAAAAGTTTATAATTTTTTTTAATTTGATTTAGAATATCAAAAATATATATTTATAAATATTATTTTTATATTATCATTTATACTTGTTAGTATGACATATGTGACAATGTTACTCAAAATTTGTTTCCAAAACTATTTGGGAAAATAGAGTCACTATAATATGGCAAGCAAATTTGGTGTTTGACAATTCAAAATGATTATGATTTCAGGGTTATTAATAATTTGAGGAATTATACTTTTAGTTGTTCTTTACATGCTTGATTTTCTTTTTGATTCCCTATTTCTTTTAGACAAGATATAGATACACTTGTAATATATAATATTAGATTATTGATGACTAAAGATTTTTTAGTATCACCTTGATCGATAACTCGAATGACCAATGGATCTTGAGTGGTAATATATTGGGATAACTTGATTGTGGTAGAATGTGAACTATAATAATGATTTATTTTAATGCTTTTTTTGTGAATGCTAAAATACCTTTCATTCCTTGCTTGGAATGTCTTAAGATGTCTCAATCTTATTAGAATAATTAATATAAGAAGTGGGAGAAAAATATCTTATTGTATTGTTTTCAAATGTTATAACTCATCTATCAGAAGGTTGTATGATATTTTTTCACAAAACATAAAAAATTATTATCATGATGTCTGTTAATACCATGCTAAGTTTAAAATAGTTATCCTTTTATCTTCTCAAATCTATGAGGTAGATGACAATAATTTATAAGAATAATAATAATCTTCTTATTCAATAGCATGTGTAAGATATTATGTGGTTGATCTCTAAGGTGTTCAAACTTAAATGGTTTTTTCTAAGTATAAATATATGATTTTACTTCAAGAGTTACTCTGTAAGTTGACTAATTTACCTTTAGTAAAAGCTTTATTGATTTCTCCTTGCTATGAACTATTATTTTATAAGAAGGCATAGGTGATAGCTTATGAACCTATTTTGTCATTAATGTTCCTTTGTAAGTATTTTTGATAATACATTTTCCTTTTAGAGAAGATATATTGGATTCCATGTTTTAAGTAGTAAATTATTTCTTAATTTCATTATTATTAACTGAATAACATGCATATCGATTCATATTCATATATAAGTTATCAAAATAAATGTAAGGATTGTGAAATTCTATTTTAAGTGAAGAAAGAAGGCCCCTATTGAATATGAATTTTATTTCCAAATTTTATGGATGATATGTCAAAGAGTTTAAATCATTCTTGAATCAAATAGTGTAATCTCTAATGGGCTTATTATGAACTTGATTTAAACCTTGTAAGTGTTCCAATGTTAACTTAGGCATTTTAAGATTATTATAATATGATAAGGATATGTCTTCTAGTTTATTTAAAGTAGGTAAAGAACCATTAAGAATACTATAGATCCAATCACAATCATACCATGTTATATTCCTATGAAATTCATTTAACATTATACATCCATGTTTGGCCCAATGATCGAAAGAGTGTAAATATTAAATAAAATGATTAGACTTGGGTCCCCATGACATCTAATAAAGGAAGTATAAGCATGAAAAAATATGTTGGATAAGGATACCAAAATAATTTTCATGCAAGAGGTTGATCTTTAACGTTATTATCTTTAATATTAGCATGACATGATAATAATATCAAATTTAGTTTTTATACTATATTTTAAAGGTTTCCTATAACATTCATCATGGACATAATATAGCTAGTAGGAATAGTTTTGTTTTGGAAAGGTGCACTAATGGGTTGTAATTTATCATCTACTTGAAACATAGGTATGATGGAAACATCATTAATATCATTGTATTTTAAGACCATGGCATTGCATAATTTGGAATCATTACATAGAGGAGCATTCATATCACATGGAGTTTGTAAAGAATAAATTATATCATTTTGAATGTTACTTTGACTATCACATTGATTTTTAAGAAGAAAATATTTTGTTCATGTGCATCTATGTATTTTTATAGAGAGAGAAGATATATCATATTTTGTTTCTATAGAGAAAATGGGAATCATAATTTACTTTTGTAACATTTGTCTTATATAGAGGGAAAAGAATAATGACTTTCAACTTTTGTAATATTGGCATTGTAGACACTCAAGTTTCACCATTTAGTGTCAAAATTAACTTTTACATACTAACCCTTCACCATATACAATTTTAATTATAATAACATCATTTTCATCCAAGTTTTTAATAATTGATTAATTATTTATCAATTAATTATAATCATGCACATCATTTTCATAAAATACTATTAAAAATATATATATATATATATATATTTTACACCTCATCCAGATATCCTCTACATTTGTATCAACTTTGTGTTGACTCAAAACACCTTATTCAACTTTCTCAACTACCTTATGAGTCATCTTAGAACATTTCAACCTCCTAGATGACTCAACCAACCAACTTGATCCATTCTTATTGGCTCACTCAACTAAATCCCCTTTTTTATCAACCCATTGAATTGGTCATCATTCTCATCGATGAGGATTAATTCTTCACCATAACTTATTTGAATATTTTTAAATATTCAAATAATCCTCCACCATTCATATTATCTCTTGTAAGCTTATAAATTGACATGTAATCCATTAGTTTCAATCATCCACCTCCAAGGTAATGAAGTGATATCAAATTTCCATCGTGAATCAAAGAGAATCAAATCCATCCAAATCATTTTGCACCCAAAAATGATGCCCAAATATATTTTCCTTGTAAATGAGTTGAGCATCCACATTTAGCATTCAAGATCAAATCTCTATTTGATCATAATAGAGAAGGTGATGAATACTTCATGATTGTAAGTATTTATTGTTTATTGATTTCTTTCTTCTACTAATATATCTTTAAAGTTAAGTTTAATTTATATTATATTTAATTATTGGATTTATTAGTTACTTTACATTCTAAACTTTTCACTTACACATTCTCGCACACCAAATGGGATTTTTCCTCATCTTGAAAATCATAGAAATTATAGGTGCATATAGGAACATAGTTCAATTATTTTCAATTGATTTATTAATGAACATGAAATTAATATTGGTTTTAGAAGTGTGTTTTTATAGTTTCATGTCTTTTGTCTAAGATTTTTTTTTTAATCTTTCTATCTATTAATCTACAAGGCACCAAATTCATTCTGCATAATAGTGAATTCATTGAAGCAAAAAATGGATTCATTCCTATGTAGTTTTTATTCATTTTTTATACTACTTTTAGTTCTCTAGAAATTTGTGTGTAGCTTGTTTGCCTAACTCATTTCTAATTTATTTCTAATTTATATTATGCTTTCTATTTTCTATTTAAGTCCTTGTAAAACATTGAATTCATATAAAACTTTAACAAATTTTTTGTAGTAAATAATAAATTCATTTCTAAGCACTTTTTAGGTCTAATGAATTGATTATTGGGTATTACTATGTAACAATGAAATTATTCCATGGAGTTGATTTTATTTTTCATTATTCATGTTTTTTCACTTTTTCAGCTAACTTTTTGAGGTTGCCTTGATATTTTAGCCATACAAAGACTTTTAACAATTTTCTTATAGGTTGTTAGTTTAACACAAACCAAAGAAAGCTCACCAAATCAAAATTTATTTTATTTTTATTTTTATTTATTTCATATTTTATTTTTAGTCTAACTTTTTTCCTTTTATTTTAAGTTTTATAATATTTTCCTTTTCAGTATAATTATTTTCATTAGTAACTTAGATCACATCTTAATTTTTATAGTTAATTAACTTTACTTTCCAAGCATTTATTCATGTGGTAATTATCATGTATGATATTTTATCTAATGTTACATTGGTGATGATACTTATAAAATCATAAAAAAACATTAATTATTGAATGAGTTAATTATTGTTAATTTGTGTGTATGATATTTACTTGGCATCACATTGGTGATGATCCCTAAGAATCAGAGATAAGTTTAAATCTTATTTATTTTTATTTTTTAGGGGCTCTATCTGTGATCTAAGAATTTGTCTCAAGAAAGGATGGTTAGTATGGTATTAGTTTCAGAATGAGAATAGGATGAAATAAACACACTAATAACATAACATCTCTAGGCCTAGATACTAAAGAGAGCTTAATTAACAATAATGAATGAAACACACAATTAAAATGCAAAATAAAACTCTTTTACCTTCCTTGGATGCTCCAAAATGTTTGTTGTGGCGGCTTGCTTGGCTTCTGCTCATGAAGTCCTTGGTAATGGAATCTTGACAACCTCCATCTCTCCTTGGCACCTTTGGCTTGTGGCTTGGATTGGATTGAAATCAATTTAGCATTATAAGACTAGTTACTTGAAGCTTTTGGCACCAATCCTACATTATAAATAATCACTAATTAAGCTTAGAAATGATGTTATGAGGCCTCTTATTTATAGATTTTTATATTTGATCAGAATCAACCTCACCATCCATCTCAAGATTGAGATGTGTGGTTGAAGATTAATTTAATTTTTGGAATTAAGTTTGTAATTATCCTCATCCTGGCATTAGAAGAGGGGGCAATTAAGATGCATAGAGGGCATTATGGAAGACATTGATGAGGTATGGAAGGTATGAATCCTGATATTTGTGGCATTTATGGCCTAGGGATGTCTTCCCAAGAAATCAAGTCACTTGATGATGTAGATATTCAATATTTATTTCCAAAACAAAGTATTCAACAAGATTCCATGGAATTATTGATTATGTTTCAATTTAGGTTAATTAGCTCTTAAACATGATTAAGCACTTTATGCACAAAATACTCAAATTGATCATAATTCCTTATTATTAGTCCTAAATTTGATTGGATTAGTATTGGAAGTCATTGTTAGATGTGTTGGATGTGTATTTCCATTTATAATGTTTCCAACAAAAAATAACAAAGGCATGAATCTTGTGCAAAAGATTTGATAGAAAAGAGTAGTCCAGAGCATGCAGGTGCAAATTTGACATTTTAACTCAAAATAAATTGATCAAAGTTAGCTATCCCATAAATTGCATTACCTTATTTAGGGATACCCTGGCCAAAATCAACACTTGAATATATCAGTTTCACATAATTTTATGTGTTTTAGTGTTTTTAGGCCAAATTGTGCATTTTAGATGGAAACCAGCCAAAACCCTGATTGGAGGTTATCAGTGGCCAATTTTAGGTGTCTACAATTTACCCTTGTTTAGGAAGATGTTGAAAACTGTAGGCAAAGCAATGTCTTCTCAAAGGATGAGAAATTCCATATATGCCAAAAAGAAGATGATGACCGAAGAACAAAGCTCCAAATGATTTTTGGGAAGCCTATGATGATGCCCCCTTGAAGGAGTGGCCATCAAATTCACATTTGTTAATGGATAGTCCCTCAAAAAGAAATAAGAAGAAATGTGGAATTAACCCATGGTCAAGATTATTCCAAATAAGAAAATGTTTACATGCATTTATGTAAAAAGGGTATTGATTTAACTATCAGTGGTTATAATCAGGAATACAAGTCAAAATAATGATTTGCCCATAGGTGGTTATAATCATTAAGAGGACCTAGATTGGTTAAAGATTATTGTTCCCTAGTTAGGGATGATTAGCAAGCATAACTCAAGGATATAACTTGGAATATAGATTAAAGATGATAAAGTGTAAAGTGATGAAATAGATGAATAGAATAATAAGATTGATCAATGTGAATGATTTAGTTGTACCTTATAATAAGGAGATGCTCATCCTGATTAATAATGATACAAATAGAATGGTCTAATGAGTTATATTGGTCAAATGAGTTGTACATGCCATTATGTGATCTAGGAATTTGACTCAAGAGAGGATGGTTAGTATTCTGTTAGTTCTAAAATCAAAATAAAATGAAATAAACACACTAATAGCATAACATCTCTATGCCTAGACACTAGGGAGAGCCTAATTAACAAACACAAATGACAAGCACAACTAGAAAGCAAGGAATGAAAACAAAAGAATTCCTTTCACCTTCCTTGGATGTTCCAAATGCCTTTGTAATGGTGGATTTCTTGGCTTGTGCTCATGAATTCTCATCAAAGGAGGCTTGTCTATCTCCTTTTCTCCTTGGCACCTTTGGCTTGTGGTTTGGCTTAGCTTAGAATCAATTTGGAATTATAACACTAGTTACATGAAACTTTTGGCACCAATCCTGCATTATAACTTTTCATTAATTAAGCTTAGAAATGATGTTGCAAAGCCTCCTATTTATATATTTTTGGATTTGATCAGAATCAATCTCAACCATCCATCTCAAGATTGAGATGTGTGGTTAAGGATTATTTCAATTTTTGGAATTAAGTTTGTAATTATCCTCATCATGGCATTGGAAAAAGGGGCAATTAAGAGGCATGGAGGGCATTATGTAAGGCATTGATGAGGCATGGAGGGCATGAACCCTGATATTTGTGGCATTTATGGCCTAGGGATGTCTTGCTAAGAAATGAGGTCACTTGATGATGTAGATTTTTAATATTAATTTTAAAAATAAAGTATTTAACAAGTTTCCATGGAATTCTTGATTATGCCTTGATATGGGTTAATTTTCTCTTAAACATGATTAATCACTTTATGCACAAAATAATAAAATTTATTAGAATACCTTGTTATTAGTCCTAAATTTAACTAGATTGGAATTGGAAGTCACTATCAGATGTGTATTTCTATTTAGAATGTTTCCAATAACAAATAACAAAGGCACGAGTCTTATGCAAAAGATTTGATAGGAAAGAGTAGTTTAGAGCATGCAGGTGTAAATTTGGCATTTTGACTGGAAATACTTTGATCAAAGTTAGCTAGCCCATAAATTACATTACCTTGGCTAAAATTGACATTTGAATATGTAAATTTCACATCATTTTATGTGTTTTAGTGTTTTTAGTCCAAATTGTTCATTTAGATAGAAATTGGTCAAAAACTTGGTTGGAGGTTATCAATGGCTAGTTTTAGGTGTCTATAGTTTACCCCTATTTGGGAAGGCATTGAAAACCATAGGCAAAGCAATGTCTTCTCAAAGAATGATAAATGGCCTGTATGCCAAAAAAGAAGATAATGGTTGAATAACAAAGCTCTAAATAGTGTTTAAAAAGTTTAAGATGATGCCCCTTTGAGGGAGTGGCTATTACATATGTTGATGGATGGTCCCTCAAAAAGAATCAAGAAGAAAGGTGGAATTAACTTATGGTTGAGATTGATCCAAATGAGAAAATGCTTGCATGTATTGATTTAAAAAATATATTGATTTTTCCAAAAGTGGTTATAATCAGGAATAGAAGTCAAAATAATGATTTTCCCATAAGCAACTATAATCATTAAGAGGATCTAGATTGGCTAAAGATGATTGTGCCCCAATTAGGGTTAATTAGCAAGCATAACTCAAGGATATAAATTGGAATATAGATTAAAGATGAGGAGGCACAAAATGATGAAATATATGGATAGAGGAATAAGATTGATCAATAGAATGATTCAATTATACCTATCAATGAGGAGATGCTTGTCTTGATTAATAATGATAAAACTAGAATGGTCAAATGAGTTATATTGATCAAGGGTGGGATGGAAGGATTTGCTAAGGTGCCAAGGAGAAACTTCTATGACTCCATTTATTATAGACCTTTTTGAAGCTAATTTTTACTATAGCATGTGATGGTAGGCTTCATGATAGAACACCATAAAGACTATCCCAAAATATGCATAAGGATTGACTCCCGATATCTAATAAACACTTAAAAATAATGCACTAATGATAGAAACCATGATGACAATGTTGATGTATGAATATGGATAGACTCAATAATAATGTGTGCAAGGAATCACCTAATGATGCACATAGACTGAGTTAAGGCAACATTATTAAAAGCAAACAAATAGGCAAGCAAGCAAATAAACAACTTGAAATAAATAAACAAAAAACCTGAAAACAACCTAACAATGACAATACCCTAGTAAGGTAGATTGAGGATAACTTACTAGACTTAGATAGGACAAATGTTTTTGGATTTGTGAAATATTATGAATGTTTTTGGTATTTTAAGGTATCTTAATAGGATCAAGAATGATAAGATACTTGCTCGCAAAATAGTGAGAGCATTTGGATTAGGTTGCTCACAAAATGGTGACATCATACAGAAAGGGGGATTGAGGTGACATCAACATGAATTGAGCATAACCAACATAGTCCTAAAATGACCTCAAGTCATAGTAATTATATTCACATAAAAGGTGGAGAAAAACCAACTAGGTCCCAATAAGTTCTTAGATCTAGAAAATGGCCAGTCAAATGAAAATAATAATGGCAAGGTGATGTAGCAATGCAAGGTAAACAAGTGTTGCCCTTAGTTTTCCCATAGGTGGTTATAACTAAGATACAATAGAATAGGTCAATGATACTAATTTTTCCATAGGTGGTTATAATTAGTAGCAAGACTAGTGAGACATTGATTTACCCATAGGTGGTTATAAACAGGTTCACATAAACAAACTTGATAGGATGAAAGATATCTTGCTAGATCAACTGTCACACTACTTTCATAGACTATAATTACAAACATGGATTGGATTGATTATTTAAACTTGATTGGAATCCTATCACAAAAAGTGCAAGAAGAATCAAAAGAACCAAGATCAAAATAGGATTGGGTGGGATAAGTAAAAATAGGCTTTGGTCTAAATAGGAATGGAATAATAGGATGGCATGGTATTGCTAAGGATAATGGTTGGTTGGATAGATTGGATAAAATGGTAAGGAGGTTTTCCCCCAAGTGCTGGGGTAAATGGTAATAATATTTGACAATGGAAAATGGATATGTAACAACGGTAATGGCATGGTACATGTTTTTGGCCTGGGTGTGGTTTTTGATTCTATTGTTTCTACTAATGGGGAGATGCACATCCTAATCAAAAAATGATAAAAATAGAATACTCAATCATGTTAATTTATATTCTACACCTCACTTGAATATCTTCTCTATCAAAAACTTGATGTAGATTTGGTTGCCAAGAATGTTGTGTTATTCCTTGGTCTTTGATTCTGATTCCTTCAAGCATCAAGAAAAGGTATCCTTATAGCCTATGCAAAGGAAAGTGTGGCCATGGATGGTAAACAAGGATAAATAATGGATGGTAGGTTTGATTTTGAAATGGAATGGTTGATGATAATGTAATGTATAATGGTGGGAAAACAAATGAAGATCAAGACTTTCAGTCACATGTAATGTTACTGATGTTGGATTCAACATAACTTTGGTTGTGGTAGGGCCGAAGACTTGTTTTCCCAATAGTACCACCATATTTTTCTATTGTTTGGGCTTGGGAGTAGCTTCCATCTAATTAGGTTGTAAATAGGAAGCTATTTTGATTTGATCTTTGATTTGTCTTCATCTAACAGTTAAAAACTTTTGTGCTTAGTTATTGGTGCCTTAATGAGGTTTTCACCATCGAAGTTGTCTTGATTTTCCTATAGCACCTTCAATAAGGTTTCACTAATGAACATTGGATTTGGAATTTGACTATCTTTTAACACTTTTGAAAAAGTTTTACTAGAAGATGTTGAGTTCTGACTTGGATTGTCCCCTAACACCTTTGAAAAAGTTTCACCAGGAGAGTGTTCTTTTGCTACATGAATGTTTTCTTGGCCTCCTTATTATTCTTCAATTTCTATGTCACCATGGATGAAGTTTAACAAAGTGTGATTCTATCAATCCCAATCAACATTTGTGGGAGATGGTATGTTAATAATATGGCTATCCTGGTTGATGGTAATGGCTTGTGGAATGGTAATGGAATGGGGATAGGCTACACAATCCTCATAGAAGATACTAAGAGAAATTGTGTTGAAGCTAAATTACTCATTCTCAAAAAATAGAGAAGGATAAAAAATGTATTCAAATTGATCTACAAGGCATGCATAACCAATGTTGTAATAACTATAAACATATTCTTCTTCTAAGTCTGATTCTAACTCAAGGGACTCTAAATCTGATGTTACAACTAATGTTGATTCCATTTTTGATGCTAAATCTAATGCCAGTTCAAAAATATAACCTGAATCTAACTCTAATTCTTCATCTTATGGGTACTCTATTATAATGATGTCTTGATGAATGTTTAGTTTTAGACAAATAAAGACCTATGATGGTATAAGGGGATCCATAAAGACTAGTTTGTCAAAGTTAAATGCCTCTAAGATGGGAAATAGGTCAAGAGACAACTCCTTATAGACTGGCTTGTCATTAAGAGGCTCTTGAAAAATAGGCACATGGTTGTGGTAATGATTTGCCTAAAGGTGGTTATAATCATTAAGAAGAGACTCAACAAAGACTGGCTCATTAGAGTGAGACTCTTCGACAACTGGTATAGGATAAATAAGTAATTTATCATAGTTTTACTTATCATAAATGATTGAGTCAATGAAAATATCTTGGATTGGTTGGTTTTCTTGGCCTTGGCTTCTATTGAGTTGAAAGATACCAGTTTTGAACATAGCTTGGTCTTTAAATCATTGGATAGGTTGAGGTTTTGATGGGATTGGTACTAGATGAGGAATGACTTGTGGTTGGATAATGGTAGGGATTTTGGGAGCATGATTTATTCCATGAGCTAAAGGTCAAAGTCCTAAGATGGTAATGATAGGGTGGTGTGGATCTTGATTACTTGCACAAGCTAAAAGAGTAGGTCCTAGAATGATGAAGGGGTGTTGTGGAACTTGATTGCTGACACAAACTAAAGGATGAGGTCCTAGTATATAAATGGTTGGGCATTGTGGAGATTAGTTTCTCACACAAACCAAAGGATTAGGTCTAGGAATAGTAATGTTATTCCTTAGATATTGTAGAGCTTAATGGCTCACATAATCCAAAAGAGGGTTAGGGGTAGTCAATGATCGAATAGAAAAAATATGTGAAACTTGATTACTTGTACAAGCAAAATCATCCAATTCTTCCTCATAAACTATATCATCCCAGTTGTGAGTTAGATCATAAGCTAGTTCTTGAATGTGTTTCATGTACTAATTTTTGAAAAGAGGGTATGAATATGCATCCTAAACAACATTATTTGTAGTTGGGTCTTCAAAGTCCTCTTCACAAGCCTCTTCATATCAATCAAGGTCTTGAGTTGGATCATAAGTTACTTCGTTGCTTTGTTCTCATGAATGATTAGTATGAGGTAGATAGAAATCTATCTCACAAATCATATTAGCATCATTAGGGTCTTGACAAAAGCCATAAAAGTCATTTTGTGCAACCATTCTATCATAAGTCATATTATAAGTGACTCCACCATTATTGTAGCAAGACATTTCCATGTAAATTATGAAAGCCTTAAAAAAAAGACTTAGAGTTATACAAACTCTAAAAACTATGTCCAAAGGACAAATGGTTGAAATTTGGTCTAACTTGGTCGAAGGGGTGGAGCTGTATCTCTAATGTGGTTTGAAAGTGGAACGGTATCTCCCAAAATGGTTTGTGCTAAGACTTGGCATAAAATAGCCTAACACCAAAGGTCTAACATCAAATTTCAAACTCACAAAAGGTCAAGTTTCTGAATGAAAACTGACATGTCAAAGGTTTAGGTCAAAGTGTTCCAAACAAAGTCTAAACTAGAAAGGGAAAAGTTGAGTTACTAGGTCTTTTGTGAAAATGTAGAGTCAAAAGCTAGGCTTAAACAACAGGCATGTGATAGGAATTTTGGCTAAATGGCATCAAAATATAGACTTAAAACAAAGGCTAATGTGATTTGATTTAATCTAACAAGTTTAGAAATAACTTTAACATAGACCCGGTACATGGAATCAAACATAAACATGATCAGTTGGCATAAGGCATTAGACAAAAGGTTCTTTGAAAAAGGTTATGTTCTCTCAAATAAAAACACAAATAATGATGAGGATAGGCATTAAACAAACAAACCATCAATAGTTTTCAAATTTGGCTAATCGATTAACCAAAGTTATGCAACCCAAAAGAGAAAGATCTGTGTATCAACCCCATGAATTAAGGCCTAAACTGAAATCAATCAATGTGTGAATCCAAAATTAATAAGGCTAATTAAAAACTTAACATTGAAAATTAGGATTTGACTAAACAAGATAGACAAGATTGGATATCATGATGGCAAAAGACAAAGGTCCAAATTGTATACGCAAATTGGATTGAAACAAATGGTTTTGATACAATAGTAAATAAGTCTTGAAATAAATTGAGTATCCTAATGGCATAAACATACTCAAATAATGTGGTCAATGTTATGTTTCAAAGACTAAAAAGGCTAAAAAAATGTTTTGACATGATTTGGGCAGCATAACACTACCCTTCACAACTCAAATGCATTGTTTTGACATGGATTATGAATAATCAAACAAGTTTTAGTCTCAAAACATACCAAGAAAAAATGGCCAAAATACACTAAGTATAATCATCCAAATCCTAGCAAGGGTATGACAAAATGGGGTTTATTAAACTAGCAAGGTTTTGATTGTTATAGGAGAATTAATCGCATAATGAATTGCATGTCAAACAATGTAAAAGACAAACACAAAAATTGGGTGACTGTGGCATTGGCTAGTTGTAAAAAGGTCTAGTCCTTTTTACAACCACTACATCCTATTGTTCACTCAGTGTAGTGTGATGTCCAAATATAGATACATCCCATGTGTAACTCCAAAGGAGACCATGAAGTCAATATCAAAAGGTAAAACCCTAGGTCAAAGCTTCCCTAAATAACTCATGGGAGGTAATGACATCCCCCTTGTAAGCCAAGTTTACATGAAAATAAAGAAAGCATAAAATATAAAGACTTTAGGATTATTTTGAAGATCACCCAAACTTTGATGATTTTTTGGGGAGTGCTTTAGATGACTTTTTTTCTAAGCCTTAGACTAGGCTACTTGTAATGGGAATGGCACTTTTGATTCAAAGGGTTCCCTAAAGGGGACAAATGGAAGAGCATACATGAAACATTCCTCTTTTTCAAAATAAAAATTAGATCAAGAAACTATTGAAGACAAAATCTTGGAAAGATGAGTTCAGTTTTAAGCCCAAATGAAAATGAGGTGGTGTTCATTTGACCCCTTGGTCTTAGTTGTAACTTTGAAAACTAATGCTAAAAAAACTTATTTAAGCACCTTAAATGTTACTTTAAGCACTAAAATAATGTTCCTAATTCATTTTAAAACATGAAAAATATATTCTAAAATATGATTTATTAAACTTGAAATCTGCTAGTTACCTGTCTACCCTTAAGGCATCACCCCAAAAGCAAATATGTTAGATTAGAAAAAATTTAAATATATTTTACAAATTTTACAAAAAATATATGAAAATTAAAGCTAAAATAATTCAAAATTCTTAAAATTTAGGAGAAAACATGCGGTTTAAAAAAAATCATCCAAAACGGAGTCCATATGACCCCAAACCAAGCATTTTAAAATAGCTCTCGAGTTTGTGTTTTTAAGAAAAATCAATGACCAACATCGGTTATATACCACTAACATTAGAAATTACCAACTGAGATATAACCAATGTTGGTTCTTCCAAATGATGTCAATTAAGCTAATTATTTGATGTCAATATTTCCTACTAATGTCAGTTACTGTGTAAACCTGTGGCAACAAAAAATGGCAAAATAAAGTTAGAAAATAAATTTTCAAGAGTTTTAAAGGTACAAATGGAAATTTTAGAGTTGAAAAATGATCTCCTTTAGGTGTGATATATGTCTCATCCCACCAGGCATGCCATATATGTGATCTAGGAATTTGACTCAAGAGAGGATGGTTAGTATGGTGTTAGTTTCAAAATGAAAACAAGATGAAATAAACACACTAATATCATAAAATCTCTAGTCGTAGACACTAAGAAGAGCTTAGTTAATAATCATGAATGAAACACACAACTAAAATTCAAAATAAAACTCTTTTACCTTCCTTGGATGCTCCGAAATGTTTGTTGTGGTGGCTTCCTCGGCTTGTGCTCATGAAGTCCTTGGCAATGGAAGCTTGACAACCATTATCTCTCCTTGGCACCTTTGGCTTGTGGCTTGGCTTGGATTGGAATCAATTTTTAATTATAACACTAGTTTATTGAATCTTTTGGCACCAATCCTTCATTATAACTTTGCACTAATTAAGCTTAGAAATGATGTTGTGAGGCCTCCTATTTATAGATTTTTGGATTTGATCAGAATCAACCTCAACCATCCATCTCAAGATTGAGATGTGTGGTTGAGGATTAATTCAATTTTTAGAATTAATTTTGTAATTATCCTCATCATGGAATTGTAAGAAGGGTCAATTAAGTGGCATGGAGAGCATTATGGAAGGCATTGATGAGGCATGGAGGGCATGGATACTGATATTGGTGGCATTTATGGCCTAGGGATGTCTTCCCAAGAAATAAGGTCACTTGATGATGGAGATATTCAATATTCATTTCCAAAACAAAGTATTCAAAAAAAATTAATGGAATTCTTGATTATGCCTTGATTTGGGTTAATTATCTCTTAAACATGATTAAGCACTTTATGCACAAAATACTCAAATTGATCAAAATTCCTTGTTATTGATCCTAAATTTGACTGGTTTGGAATTAGAAGTCACTGTTAAATGTGTTAGATGTGTAGTCCCATTTAGAATGTTTCCAACCAAAAATAACAAAGGCACGAGTCTTGTGCAAAATATTTTATAGGAAAGATCAGTCTAGAGCATGCGGGTGCAAATTTGGTATTTTAACTCAAAATGAACTGATCAAAGTTAGCTAGCCCATAAATTGCATTACCCCATTTAGGGATACCCTAGATAAATTGGCACTTGAATATAAAAGTTTCACATCATTTTACATGTTTTAGTGTTTTTCAGCCAAATTATGTATTTTAGATGGAAACTAGCCAAAAAATTGATTGGAGATTATTAGTGGCCAGTTTTAGGTGTCTACACTATCAACTATGGATTTCACCACCATGCGGTTCACCAAATCCATGTACTAGTGGGGTATAAAAATTGAGTTAGAGTTATCATTCTTGGCTAAGCAATATTGTGTTTTAAGTATGTTAAGGAGTGAGGGGGTTTCATCCTCCAATACTCAAGCCTTAAAGAACATGGCTTGAAGTTCAATTTTTATGACATCAACACACTAAAATCTTATGGATGTGTTGGGCACATTGAGTTTAGACCCATTTATGTGCATCTATTAAATCAACATCTTTCATGGTTTAGGGCCTCATTGTATAGAAAGGTATATAGAGGACTCCCTTAGATAATATTATTCAAATATTAAGCCTAGGAAAGTCATTTATATCATCTAACTTGTAGTTCATCGATTATCTATTAGTGTTGAGAAGCTAATTTATATGCACCCTTGACACTGGGATTAGTGGGACATGAAAATGATAGGATCCTCCATGGTTAGTGCCTTGAAATATTAGGCTATAGCTAATGCAACAGACATTTAAGTGACATGGAAAGCCTATGAGCTATTCAGTACATTAGCTAAATTTTTATCCCTTTTATTCAATGCATGCGTTTAGAGTAGGACTTGTTTGTTTGTTGCCTTGTGAAATACCACATGCTGAAATCCTTTGATTGAAACTAAAAATATTTTGAGTATTGAAACCAATAAATCAATTTATAATCCAAAACTTCAAAAATCATAATTTTATTCCTAAATTTGAAACTCAAAGTACCTTGTTATCAATCAAATTTTAGTCATTTGGGTCTTTCACTTTATTAAAGTTAAGTACCTATCTTTTTAATTTTTTTATTCAAAATCCTTTCTCTTAGCAATGTCACATATCACAAGGCACATGGCTATGTTGAAAAATCCTAGGTTAAGGGATAAGCCTTTTAACAATGACCCATTTCACTTAAGCAATCAATAAAATCAAGGACACCATGTCGAAATACATAAAATCCATGTAAATGAAGAAGGAATTTATTAAGATGAAGGTAGTCCTAAGGCCATATTACCTCCTTCCCCTTTTAATCAGTACATCTTATCCAATAATAATGAATTTTTAATTCATGCCTTTGTTAATATAGTTTTTAATCCTATTTAATGGTTTTTCCCTGCACATGTTTAGTTAGCTTGTTTAGGCATTTTTTTAGGTCATTATGAAAGATAATCCCACATTCATAATGAAGTGAGGGCATTTTTATCTTTCACCTATATAATTTAATTCTTAATTTTTTTTATGGCTAATGAAGCTAGTACTAATTTTAAAATATTTTGATTATTAAGTAATAAGCTTGTTTTGGCTCATGTTTGCTTTCCCTACTACATAGGTAATTTAATCATGCATTCAACTCTATCAAGTTGATCCTCAATTGTGTCCCACTTAGACATGATACCATAGATTTTATGTTAGATTAATTGCATTATTTTTGTTCTGAAAGCTTAAGTTTCATCTTGCATGTCACAGATCTGCCATACGTTGACCTAGTATATTGAAGATTCACCCTTTACCAAATTTTAATCTTCTTCTGTGGTCTTTCATTGTTCCAAACTAAAAAAAAAAAAGAATAAAGGAAAAGTGTTTCCTACTAGTCATATTTCATATAGTAGGTTTTCATGTAAAATGTCTTTCACCATTATATTTAGAAGGTGTCAAAAACTTAAGATCGACTGTAAACATAAATTAGTTTTGTGATAGTTGATTTTTACCATTTTTGAGGGTTATAAATATTTTTTAATACTTTCATGAAAATTAATAAAATATGTGGTCTTCAAGGGAAAAAACTTTTTGTATTTTTATAGGATTTTAGAGACCCTTTGTGGGGTTTTGATATATTTTAAAGAGGCATACCAAATCTAGTTTTTTTAGATAGGTGGAGTTTTTGTACCTATGTGTACTACAAGAAACTCTAGTATTATTAGAATTTATGGAACTATCACTATCTATATCACCTACAAGGACCCATCCTATCTCTAATACTCCAAATCTTGAAAATTTAAAAGGTAGGCTACATCTTTAATGGAATTTTTTGGCATTGGAAATATTAATTGCAGGAGTAGTCCACAATTCCAACATCATGATTATCGATTGCTAGAGAAATAAAAAATATCAACATTGGGAATTTTGACTACTGGAGTAGTCCATATCCCTGAAATTTGGATTATAAATTATGGGAGTAGTCTAAAACCCCAAAAACTATAGTGACCCACTACAACCCTGACATATTTCTTTGACATGGTATTCAACTGCAAGAAGGGTTGATAATTCTAACATCGAGACCTTTGAGTGCATGGGCAGTCCTAAATTCATTCATGAAGGTTGAAACTATTCATTTGAAAAATTAGGTAACCCCCATGTCAATCACATTAATCAAAGTGATGGAGAGAGTACCCATTTTAGGTCTTAGCCCTTGGTCATATGGGAGTTAAGCCTCTAGTCACTTTTAACCTAAAATTATTTAACTTTTGTTCTAAGGGGGCATAAATTGTTTGTAGGGAATTCCAATATTTTTCAACCCAAACATTTGCACACCCAAAATTTTCAAATTTATGCAAATTAGAGATTATTATTTTTTGCAAGCAAGAAACATTAAAAATTCCATAACTTTCAGCCAACAAATCCTTTTTGAGTGAGATTTTTTTGAAAGTGCACATTTTTTAAGATCTATGCATTGGTAATATTCTTGTGAATTATAAATTTGAACATAAACACACACACACACACACACACACACACACACACACACACACACACACACACACACACACGTATGTATGTATGCATGTATTTTCATGGGAGGTTTCATATCATAGTATTTTAACACAAGTAGTTCAACACATACTTTATTTTTTACACCATGGATATGAGTTTATTTATAATTCTTGCACCATTTAACTACCACGAGTGGAAATTAAAAATATAAATCCTCTTAAGGAGTAAAGGCTTACACCAGATCACTATGGATACAAAAATAGAATTGACACTTAAAGTAGAGAAGGTGAAGTGGTACAACATAAGTGATGAAGCCTACAGTCTTTTATACCTATCTATGCCTCCTAACTTACTCTTTCATATTGAACTTGTAACTAATCCAAATCATGTGTGGACCATTTTAGAGAAACTATTTGGAAAGTAGGTGTTGGGAAATAGTCTTTACATTGGGATAAATTATCTTTGATTGTATATTTTTATTTTTTTGTTATTATTGGGAATTTTATTCCTTTAAGTTTATTATTACTCATGTCTATTACAAAGTTAGTTGTTATTAGTACTCCCTATTTATTAGGAGGTGGTTATGTTATCTTTATGGCTATATAATATCCAAATGTATTGTTTAAATATTATAAAGAAATATTATAATACATTGTGTGTTTAATATATTTTTTCTCTATATGGTTCAACTCTCTATGTAATTATATGAAATAAATATCTGATAAGATTTCCTATATACTAATATTGGTATCAGAGTAGGTATGGGTTAGGCTACATTTTCTCACTCTTAACTCTGCAAACCAAAAATTTAAAGTCTTTGAGACATATTATGAGAATTGAATATTTTTGGCATACTTGTTGATCTACATGCATGTGGACCTTCTTATGCAATGTGCTTAACTTATTGAGTGACATTCTCACCCTGATTTGAAACAAACTTATCTCAAAAGCCTCTTGTTCATGTCAAGTTTCATCTATTTGATAGATATCTGTGTGATAGGCATATAGGCTATTGTGATCTACAATCACTATGCTTGTTCTCTATGGGTTATTCATGGAATAATTATGATAAGAAGTGTTTTGAAACTTGGAATTTCACAAACTCTACCTTACACATGAACATATTTTTAGCTGCTATGAAAAACCATAAGTCTTCCTAATTATTTGAACTAGACAACATATCTTGGCCCATACCATCCATCATGTAAAGAGTTCATGTAATTTTGGAGATATTTAGTCTACATATTAAAAATGTCATACAAGTCTGAAATGTAGTCTATGATATTCATTATGTGTTAATCCAAATTTTCTTTTACTTCTCCAAGGCTTGGACAATGGAAGTTATAAATGCACTCCAATGACTAGAAATTCTATCTATTTTACTATATAAAAGTATATCTTTTTATGGTTTTTTATTTATAGTGTTTTCTTGGTCAATTAAGATATATATTTTGGTTCAGTCTTTTTATGAGTTCAAAGTCATCCTAAGTATTTATTAAGATTCCATGTCTGGTTTAAGTATTTTTAAAAGTATTTATTTTATTATGAGTCATGATTATTTATATGTTTCATAAATACCATTATCAATTTGATTTTTTAGAGTCAATAAAACTATGTATGCCAAAATATCAAAGAGTCATTTGTATAAAATAATTGTCAACTTGCTTCCATTTGTAAATAGATGCATTCTTGGTATAAATTAACATCCTTAATATGTCAAAATTGTGAGACTATCATAATGAAATTTTTTGGTCATGTTGAAAATTTTGAGGAAAAAGACTTCCACATATGGTAAGTATAAACTCATTTGTGTCTAATCAACAAAGACCTATGGGATATTATTGATGGTAAAGTGAAGAAACTAAAAGATGAAAAATAAGAATCTAAATGGGAGAGAAAAGATTGAAAAGCTATAAAAATAATTGTATTTGGGATATCTAATGCTTTTTTACATCATATAGATTTGTCTAAATATTCTAATACATTTGGTAAGCACTAAAAAAATAATTTGGTTCACAACCTAGAAGTACAATGATAACATTAAAGTAAAGATTTTCTGATAAAAATATGGAAGAAGGTGAAATTGTGGTGGAACACATATAAGTTTTGATCCACTGAAATCAGTTAGTTGGAATTGAAATTTATTTTCATGATGATGATGTAAACACTATTTTATTGAATAGCATGCCATCTAGTTGATCTAATATGGCTTTTACATTGAGTAAAATTAATCCTAGTTTAAAATATCACATTTATTCTTTACTTGAGGAAGAAAAAATAACTATGATTTTTGAAATAGAGAAAACTACAATGTGTGGTAGAAACAAGAAAGAAAAGGGATTTGTTAATAAAAAATTCAAATCCTCTTTCAAATAGGGATCATCTTCAAAAAGTACAAAGAAAAAACTTACTTGTTATTATTGTAAACACTATGGTCATTTATCTAAAAATTATAGGAAAAGAGCAAAAAATTTACTAGATGGAAAACTACATGAAAATGCCATGGTTGAAGATGGAGAGGAAGAGAATGAAGAACAAACAAATACTGCTAACATAGAAAATGTAAGTAATGAAGATTATCTCTTTTAGATGATTTTGTGTTGGGGGTTATTGAGAATGTGTTCTAAGGTATGAATGAATTTTTCATTGATTTCATGAAAGTGTC
This sequence comes from Torreya grandis, assembly GCA_037957365.1. Taxonomy (NCBI): domain Eukaryota; kingdom Viridiplantae; phylum Streptophyta; class Pinopsida; order Cupressales; family Taxaceae; genus Torreya; species Torreya grandis. Next base: position 86,939 of record JARHVA010009300.1, read on the forward strand.
ATTGATGTCATTCTGAGTTGCCTTTATTTCTCTTAAAGTTGAGTTCATGAGCCGTGTACTTAAGAAATGTAGTGAGAAGGCACATGCTTAGTAGCATGATGAGGTGAGAAGTCTAAGGCTTATGTGAAGAATTTTGGACGTGTGTGAGAATGTTATGAGTTTATATGACATAATTATGAGTTTTTTAGATTAGCTCAAGAGGTTTCAAGGTTTATTCAAGGTCTAAGCATTCCTGGCAGTTCAAGACCTAATGTGTAAAGAGACCTAGTGTGGCATAATGAGGGGTCAAGTTAATTTAATAAGGTGCAATATCTCATGATATAATTTTAAAAGGTTTGAGAGGTTATTTAAATTTTTTTTACCAAGTTTAAGGTTAAATCTTGAAGGAGAAAGCATGAAATTTGGTGTTGAGGTTTTCTGTGTGCACAGAATGGGGTGTTGTAGACCTAAGAAGGATTTTATTATGATCATTGGCATGTGAAAAATTTACATGAGATCCTAATTAGTTTCATTTATTTATTTTAATTATTCCATATTTAATTTTTTATCATTAGTTTTGGATCTAAGGGGTAATCCTTTATGAATTATTGCTAAGATTAGAAAGCAGTCAAAACCCTCCTAAAACCCTCGTAATGACCCAATAAGAAATAAATTATTGGAAATGAATAAAAATATATTGGATGACATATTTTTATGGTTTTATAATGTATATTACTCTATAAATTTTATCTAGGTGGCATTAGTCTGTCAGAAGTGTGAGTGGAAGCTACATGAAACCCCTTATTTCTTAGATTTCTGATGTAGCAAGTAGGGTTGACCAGGTTAAAGCATGAAAATGGTTAGAGGATGATGTGTGATAATTTTATTTTATTCCCATGTAATTTTATGAGTATTTTTTATAACTTAAATATGATAAAGTAGTCATGAAAGTTCACCTATCGCTAAATAGGTATAATGAGGAAGATATTGAGAAAACTAGGCAGAAGTGAGAATGAGATTAGGGATTAGTTATAGTATATTAGGGATGGATAAAATACATGGGGTAATTATTAAATACCTATTTCTCCTTTCCCCCTTTAATATAAATTTTGGTGATGCACATAAGCAATCAAAAATTTATTCTCAAAGTTACCTGTCTAACATAGTGAGGTCTATATAGTGTGAAGACATGAGATTGGTTTGTAAGACCAATATTGATATTTAACCATGTAATATATATATATATATATATATTTAAATATTTTATAATAATTATAAATTATTATTTAAATATATTTTAAGTTCATAAAATTTTAAGACTTAGTTTTCATGACTATGTTTTTAGAACTATAGGCAATTTTTTGTGTGTAAGTGAGAATGATGTTCCTGAGTCTTTTTTGCATAGAGTTGAAGATTATAATGAAAATTTAGTTTTTATATAAGTATCATAGGTTATTTTTAATTAATTTATATTCATGATAAACTCCTATGAATGTATGATATGTTAGAGGTTCTTGACTAGGTTTTTGAAGCTGGTGTGCAGTTCTAAGTAAGCATTAGAAAATGGTTGGTTTAAGGTATTATGCCCTTTTTGGAGAAATAAAATGAACATGATGATGAACCTGAGGTCATGGAGGTAAAATTTCCTATCCATGTGATTTTTTTATTGGGTTATGTGGCAAATTTTAGTGTATGCTTTAAGCTTGTATGATAGACTTTATGGCAGTGAGAAAGCCTAATTATGAGTAGACCTAATTGTGTTGTTCAAGGAGTGAAATGAGATAAATGGTGTAGGGGAAATAATTTTAAATTATAATGGGTATAATTTAAGTGTTTATTAAGTTTTTAATCCATTTTTTGATGGTCAATGTGTTCCAAGGAGGCCAAAGTGAAACGTGTGCTTTGAGAAGGCCTAATTGCATTAGGTCTCTATTAGGCCTAATGGTGGTGTTGGACCTTAAGGGTAATGATGAAAATATGTACTTGTTGTTTCAATTTTTAAACATGTTTTTGGATATATTCCAATGGTTAATCAAGTATGTAAATGTTTTTTTTCTAATTAAGATGGGTAAGAGAAAGAGTCAAGTATAAAGAGAAGGTCTACTAGGCCTAATTGATTAGTTAGAATATTGAGGACATAAGTGAATGATATATATTTTTGATAACCAGATAAAGGGATTGAATAATAGACAATGCATGATAAATATTTCATGAATATATAAATATGTTTCTATAGGTGATGAGCAAGGTTATATGACCTAATTCTATAAAAGAAAGGGCTACTTGAGTGAAAAAGTCTAATAGGTTATTTGAGAGAGATAAAAGAGTGAGAAGAGAAAAATAAGGTGTTCATATTCATTTTAGTGATAAAAAAGTGTCCAAAGGTTATGATATGTTCAACATAATTTATTTTTTGTTGAGTTACCTATGGGGTTGGTGCCTCCTTGTAAGTTGGTGCTTGTTAAAGGACTAGTTGAGTTGGTGCTTTACTAGTGAGGGGTTGGTGCTCTGTGTGGGATTGGTGCCTCACTAAAAGTTTTATTAATTTATTATAGGATTATAGTCCAAGTTGTGTGATAGTGGGTTTTATCACCCATGAGGGTTTCCCGCATAGATCTTGTGTTCATGTTTTATGTTTCTACTTCATGCTTATAACGATGATTGATTATGCTTTGTTATATCTATAGATTTGTTTGAATGATTAATGGATGATATAAGTAATTGAAATAGGATTTTTCATATTAATTCACCTCCTACCTCAATGGTTGTGATTCCAAAAATTGGTAGTAGAATAAGGTCCCTTGTGTAGGCATAATAGTCTAAGTGAGATCTTTGGAGCACAGGTATGGATTTTATTAATGAAAGTGTCTTTCATGATTGCAATGAGGATATATACATATTCATTGAAACAAATTATGAATATTATTAAAAACATAAGAATCATATGAAAGAATTCACCCATATTATAATGAAATTAAAGACTTTAGAGGCACAAGTTGAATAAGATGCAATCAAGACAAGGACATATCAAAATTTTGAGGAGAGTAATGGAAAGATTAAAAATATTTTGGATAGACAAAGGTAATTTTATGATATGATAGGTCTTGTATTCAAATAAGAACAAAATGAGTTAAAAGAGAGTCAGTTTCCAAAAATAATTGATCAATCAAGGAGTGATAAAGCTAGTAGAATCAAGACCTATGCAAAAGTGGTCAAGTTTGAAGTCAATCAACAAAGCAAGAAGGGTTTTTCTCTATCAAAGGATATAAATTGTAGTTGTGTATCATATTATGATCATAAAAACATAATTAAGGCTAAACAATCATAGTATGTGGATTCTTTCATTGGTTATTATTTCTCTTGTGGTATATTTGGACATAGAAATGTTGACTATAGATGGAGAAGTAGAATACTATGTTATAACTACAACCAAAGAGGACACATTGAAAAGAAGTGTAAGACAAGATTTATAAATAAAATTAGTTATGTTAATAAGACATGTAGTCATGATACTAAATAATGGATCAATAAAGTAGACCCTATGGGTAAGATGAAAGAGAAGTAAGAATATAGAGGAAAAGAATCTATGATAGCCCAAATTGCCTTTCATACCGAGAATGAAGACTTTTAGTGGTACATAGATGGTGGATGTTAAAGTAATATGATATGAGATAAGAGAAAATTCATCACTTTCAATAAGAATGCCATAGGTTCAGTAAGGTTTGGAGATGACACATCTACTAATATAGTTGGAAAAGGTGATCTGAGCTTGGACAATGGGAAAACCAAGACAAAATTTATTGTATGTAGATGGATTGAAACACAACTTGTTGAGTGTAAGTAAAATGTGCACCCAAGGACATACCCTAAATTTTCATTACAAAGGAGGTGAGATGAGGAGAGTAAAATTAGGAAGTTTGATTTCCAAAGATAAGAGAACTGAGAATAATATATATGTACTGAATGAAATCAGAAAAGAGAAGTGCTTTATGAGTAAGGTAGATAAAATTTGGTTATGGAATAGAGGTTAGGTCATATGAACTATGAAAATCTAATCAAGATCAAATCCAAGGGATCCATGAGGAACATGCCCAAAATTTCTAAATCTATAGATACCTTTGCAAGGCATGTCAACATTATAAGTAGATTGAGAGGAGATTCAAGTATAAATAATAATCTAATGTACTAGACATTTAGACCTAATTCATATTGATCTATGTGTTCTTACAAGGATTAAAAGTACTTAAAGTGATAGCTACTTCATGTTTCTTATAAATGACTTTGCAAGAATGACTTGGGTAGCATTGTTGAATGAGAAGTCAGAAGCTCTAGGTAATTTCAAAACTTTTAAGGTTTTGGTTGAAAATGAGATAAATGTGAATATCAAGTGTCTTAGGTCTGATAAAAGAGGAGAGTTTTGGTCAAATTAGTTTGATGAGTTTTGTGATTTAAATGGAATAAGAAAATAGTTCTCAACTACTAGAACACCTCAATAGAATGGGGTGGTTGAGAGAAAGAACAAAATATTTCAAGAAATGGAAAGTGTATGCAATCAAAAATGTATCATATCTATAAATCAATCCTAACTTGGAGAAGATAGATCATACCATACATTTTCAATTGGGGACACATTTATCAAGTGGGAACATGACTAATATAGGGATCTACTAGACCTAATTTGGGGATATAGGGAGGGTTACAAAGCCTCTAGTCAAGCAAAATCACATAATAACCATAAGGGAGTCTTGTGTTTTGATATCTCACTTAATATCAAGTAAATTAAATCTAATCTAGTGCTCACCAAAGCTTGTGGCACAAAGTGGGGTTTAGAAATAATAAAAGTAAGCATACATAAGAGATATATACTCACGTCAATGTATATAAAATCTTAATTCATGGAAGATAAATATAATTGCATATATATCTACTCTTACAAAGGAGGAATAAAGTTAGGAATACTTACCTTTGAATATAAACCCATCGATCCTTAATCTTTCCCTTTGCCAAGGTGATTCACAAGAGGTTTTTGTGGTATGTAAGGATGACAAGATAAATTAGTTATAGGATACACAAACTATCAATGTATCTAAAAGACTTCTCCATAAGATAAGATACATATCTCCAAATAAAGTATGAAACCCTAAGCTTTTTCCTCAAGTAGAATGGTGGATAAGCAAATGCACAATAGCTTACTTTTTATTTTTTCTAAATAATGGAAAAATGAACTTATAAATATAGGTGGATTTGACCCTAAACCCTTCCAAAAATCATACATGATAGGGTCAACTTAGTCGACCTAGCATAATTTTGGATAATTATTCACTAGGTGATGAGCTAGGTCAGCCAAGAGCCAAACTAGTTCCTAACTAAAAATCACCCAAAACTATATAGGGTTGACCTAGTCGACTTAGTACAACTGACTAACAAAAGGGGATTAAGGTGATGAATAGGAGGATAAAATGTGGGAAATGACTATAGAGGGTATAATAGAGAATAACAAGCTTAGGGATAAGGTTTTAAGGATACAAGTGTGTATATAACAAGTGGAAAAAAGGAAAACAATCTTACAAGCACCAATGGTCTACTCACCCCTTTCTTGGTTCACCCCTTAGGGTATGCACTCAGAGAGATTGAGATTCAATTGGTTTTTGTAAGATATAAAGTGTTAGTAATCGATAAAAGTTTGAAAATAGTATGTGTATACATATTACCCACTCAAAGCTCATTACATGTCATGTGAGTGCAATACGGGATGGTGCTTCAAGAAATAAAACATGATAACACATAACACTAATGCTAAGTAAAATGAATTAAGGAGAAAATAAGATAAGTGAAAGGACAAAATTGAAAAACACATACCTTTACTTACCTTAGTGCTATAGATAAATAAGTAGACTTTAATAGAAGTGAAGGCATCTAATGTGAAGAACATTAGGTGAAGCTATAGAAATTAGTGCAAAATATAGCCAAAAATTGAAATTGTAAGAAAATAGGCATATAGTAGTGGAAAATATTCTCTACGTCATCATGAATTCAAAATATTTTATGGTTAAAAAAATGGATTAGTAGAAATAAAGATATAAGTAAAATAGGGAATCTGATGAAAAATATTTGAAAGATTTAAGATTTTGGAAAAGTAAGTTTAAATAAGGTTAAAGGGAAATCATTTGGTATTTTTAACTTGTGAAGGAGAGAAAAAGAGCTAAGAGAGACCAAGTGAGTGAAGATGGTAATGAGATGATAGGCTAGATGAGAGGGACCCCTGACAACGATAGTGGGTGCAACACAGATAGGCAACTAAGAATCTTAAACTAGTTTTTGAATATTTTATTGATTTTAAGTGTTTTTTAGAAATTTGTATTTTAAAGTAATTTTAGGAATTGAAATAAACATAGAAAATTTGCTAAGGGTAGGAAAATCCATTTAGAGAAATGGGTTTTAAGGGTTTGGGTAAATAACTACCAGAAGGCATTTATTACTAAAAATGTAAGGGGTTGATAGGTAAAAACAATTAGGTTGACCTGGTCAACCTAGTAGGTTGAATATTGGTAAACTCTACATTGTCGACCTAGTAGGTATGTGTCAACTTAGTGTGTTTTGTAGACTACCAACTTAGTACATTGTTACTGACCTAGTAGAAAAAACCACTATGATAACATAGTACTAAGAGGGGAAAATAGAGGGGTTGACTTAGTTTGGTAAGTTAATTATGTCGAAATAAAGAAATTTTGGTCAAACTAGTGTTTGACCAAAGGACTAAAATAGTACAAAAATGCATGCAATAGGTTAAAAGAGTGCTAGAAGGACCCAAAATGATCAAGTGAACGTTAAAAGGGCCAAATAAGCTAATAATAGGTCAAATTGATAAAAATGAACAAATTAAAGTAATTTAGGCTTATTTTTGTCAAAATATGAAAATAATGTATTTTGGTTATGAATGACATGGAGGATCTAATACATCTCTTTTTTATGGTTGTAGGGATGACTGAGGTTTTGGCACTTAATGGATGCATCATGGCTTCTAGACTTATTGGAGCACTTGTCTATTGAAGATAAAGCTAGACTAATCTCATTAGGCCTAGGAGGCATAATAGATGTGTAGGATTCCTTTGAGTTTGGATTTATTAGTCATGTTCTTAGGAGCCTAGGAATGGTTGACTAACACATTTAGGTGGGAGGTGGAAGGGGATACCATAGAGGTGGGTATCACTTTAGAGGATTTGCATGCCATTTTTGGACTACCCATAATAGGAACATCCATGGTTATGGGAGTGCCAAATAGTTAGGAGGAGAGGAGAACCCTAGCCATATGGGCGATAGGCTTAGAGAGGATATACCTTAGATTGAGAGTGAGTTATATATATATATATATATATATATATATATATATATATATATATATATATATATATATATATATATATATATATATATATATATATATACCTTGTAGATTTTAGATATCTAAATGGATATGATAGGACTTTTGATATCATGGGTGTTGTGTCACAAGTCAGATGTCAAGGTACCACTATTTGTGATAGCCTTGAGTTAGATGATATTAGAGTAGAAGGTGTTATATGACTTGGGATCTGTCATATGGGTAAAACTTGTACATGATATATATGGAGTACTATCAAAATGGAAAAAGTTTGTGGGACTGATTGTATTGTTGATAACATAGATACATGAGAGGTTTGTCATGTATTGGCTAGATGGGTTACCCCATGTGGTCGATGATAGGTTACATCTAGTTCAGAGATGGAGATAGGACCAAGTAGCATGGGTTTTGCCACACATACTAGTACTATAGATGGTGAGATGAGAAGATATTATATGGTGGCTTTATAGGCACATCACTATGATATTTTCTAGCTAAGAGATAGTTGTACCTAGATTTGACATAGATAGAGGTGATATGGCACTATACTTGGTGTATAGAGATACATCTAGTGGAACTTGTACTAGGGTAGATGGGATAGCCTCACCTAGTAGCATTGATAATGGTTCCCATGTTTTAGGCCCAACATGTGAGAAAGATATGAGGGAGAGGAGGATTAGGGCCATTAATTGCTAGGCTAGATCTCAGACCACATTGTGAGAGACCATAGATTGGTCAATCATGGCAAGCAACAGAGCAAGATGAGATGGATGTAAAAGTAGGAGTACCAAAGGTAATACCATTAGCTCCATAGTAGGAGGAGTAGTAACCATCACATATATGGTGTTGATAGAGGTAGTAAGGAGTAGAGATAGTAAACATCTTAGATGACCCATTAGATAGGCTAAAGCAAAGTTGGGTGATAGATGGACCACTCAGGTATAAACTAAGATGGATACGAGTGGTGACTCTAGGATTTGTTTTTGTGAAATGAATGATAGATGAGGTTATTAAAGGATGAATAGATGGGAATACTAGGCTCAATGGTTGTGCAGATGAAGAGACAATGATAGGCAACACATGACTAGGTAAAATAAGACATGGTTAAAATTTTATTTAATTTATTTGATATAGAATATAGATAAATAGATTGTGAGATATATCAGTGATCTAATAGCTATCTCATGTGATTTTTGTGTATATTTTAGAGGATGAGGATAATTGATGGGGGTCCCTAGTGTGGGGATCACTCCATGATATCTTAGATGAGGTGTTGACACCGTATGACCCAACCATATTGGAAGATCCTATGGTACCATATACACTAGCTCAAACAAGTTGGTTTTGACTAGCTAGAAAGGTTGCAAGGTAGTTTTCAACACATAGAGAGGGGATTTAACCACTAAAAAAAGTAGGTGTAAGATAGGCATAGGTATGGTAGGCCTTATCTGAGGAGAGATCTGCCCATATAGCTATCATGAAATAGAGGGGATAGGTATAGGCCCAAAAGAGAAACACATATAACAACCCTAACCCAATTGGCATAGGTGCAGGTTTAGGTGGCACATCTATAGGGGTAGGTATCAGGACTGAGATCTCAAGCAACCTCTTGAAAACATTTTCTTTAGAAGAGTCAGATTGAGGCATATATGGGAAGTGTGGTTAGGACACAAGATGGGTATGATGGAGCCCAACCATAGAGCTAGAGCTTGGTATATGGTTGTATTATTGTATGAAAATGCATGATGTGTGTGTGTGTGTGTGTGTGTGTGTGTGTGTGTGTGTGTGTGTGTGTGTGTGTGTGTGTGTGTGTGTGTGTGTGTGTGTGTGTGTGTGTGTGTGTGTGTGTGTGTGTGTTATTGGTTTTTGATGTTTGGATATATTTATTTCTATCACATGAATTTAGATGTTGATGTATATGCTATAGGAAATATATGAGTTATGGTTTCTTTTCTAGCATTATGTGGGACACATGCATGGTTAAAAAGAAACAAGCAAAAAAACTTGGTAAAATATAATTAATAAAAAATGTACTACACACTATTTCAAGTTAGGAAATGTGTAATGACAAGAAAAATGACTAAGTATAAAGAACCAAAAAGGTGTAAAATAAGATGGTAAAATAAAAAATTGTTTTGAAATCAAGCGAAATATTGGCACCAAATTAAAACAAGTAAAATCATACTAAATCACATTGGGAAGTATGAAAATAATGTAATAAAATGGAAGTCATGTAAAGGTGAAAAATATTGGTATAAAAATAAATCAATTAAGTCATTCAATCATATTAAATCATGTGGGAAAGTGTAATAAAAAAACATAATTGGCAAAATTTGGGCTTAAATTAATCACACTAATTTAAGTTGGGAAGTATGAAACATTCAAGAAATGGTTGGATTCTTACATGAAATTGGATGATAAGAAGATAAAAGTGAAAGAGAAATAAATTAAGTATAAAAAATACTAAATCAACATGGTAAGCATGTCAATGAAGTGTAACTCTATGATTAATCACATCTTATCTCATATTTGACAAATGTAATTTTGATTGTGACTTGGGTTATTGGAAAATTTTATGAGGAAGGCTAGGTCTTATCCATGTTTTTACACTAAAATTGAAAAAGGGAAAACCAATGAGGTGGAATAAAATTGTAAATATGGTAATAAGGGAATGTTGGTAATAGGAATGCAAAATAATGGTAATTTGTGAGGAAGGCTAAGTCCTATCAATGGTCTTACAATGAAATTCAAAAATGGAGTCCCCATGGGACTGATCAGTGAACAAAAAAATATTTATCAAGGGGAAATATGAGGAATATAGGGAGTGAAAAAGGGAATTAAAAAAAAAAAAAAACATAAATTAGGCATCATATGAGAAGACCTTAGGAGATAGAAGACATACTAAGGACATGAGAAGATACTAAGTGACTAGTGACCATCAATGTATAAAGGAAACCTATTCTATATAGAATCAAATCTTTTTAGGAAAATAAGAATGCTACTAAGATCAACTCATGAAGGTAGATTAGTAAAATAAAATTAAAATAGACCTACCTTATCAAGATGTGTTCCCCATTCCTTAGGACTCCTTACAGAGACATCACTTTATTGTGAAGATTGAGTACTTGTGTAAGAAAGTAGGTAGCACTAAAATATTTTTTATTATCTTTTTCTAATTGAATAGACTACCATACCCCAATGGACCTTGGTTCTACCATTAGGCCAATTTTGGAGTTTGAGATTCGATTAGAAGGAGATATGCTTTGAATCACATCTTTTAGTGTGATTAGACTTTTAAGAATTTTGAAATGTTTTTGCCTTTTGTATCATTGCCTTTTTTTAGATGATTTGAATTTTGAATGTTTTTAAGGATTTTTAAGATTCCTCCTCCATATATACTTGGAATGACCAATCATGAGAGAGATTGATACACATGAATGAGATTTGGGCTTAGGCTATAGGAAGTTAAGTGATCAAAGATAAGACTAACTAGAACACTTAGGATTAACATTGAACCAACATGGTATATCAAGTCTCAACCATGTATAAGATTAGTTTGAAAAAATGGAAGAAAGGAAATCCAAAGTGGATCGATGAAAGGGGAGTATAATGAGATTAATTATTTACTAACTAATCACATGGTAAAAAAAGAATGAGTAAATATAACTAGGTTTATATAACCAAGTCACAATGATAATTATTCATGTATAAAGAGATAATAAAGAAAAAAGTCATGAATATAAAATAAGGGAGTTTATAAGAAATAAAATCAAGAAGATAAATAAAAATCAATGATAAACAAGACATTCATAATCAAACACAAATGACAGTATAAGCAATGTAGAGTGAGAAATCAAAGTCACCATGTAAGATATATAAGAATTTGACATAATATCAAATGATATAACAAATAGATAAAGATAAAATTGGATCACACATCCAATACAAAATGAAAATGTAAGAACATCATGCATGTGTTCATAAACACTATTAGATATTCCCACACACATTATCTAGAACATCTGATAAATCTTTATGAAGTTAGAGTTTATTGCAGCTAATGTCTCATCTATCTTCAGTGAAAACTAGGAAAATACTTCATGTCTAATATCCTCAATAGAAAAGGTAGGAATACTTTATGGATCATGCTAAGGAGGGATATTAGGTAAGGGATGTTTAGAAGAATGCATGGGAGTGAAATCTATAGGAGATGAAGGAATCACTGGTGAGGGAAGGTCCACATGTGAAGTATTCATGGGTGAATGAATAAAAGGTGATGAAGGGACCATAGGAGGGAATGTAACCATTGGAGGTGGAACCATGGGGAAAGAAGGGGGAGCCTTCTTATGGGAATGACCTGTGGGAGGAATGGTAGAAGGTTTGAGAATAGATATAAGGTGACCTTTAGATGTTGTTGAAAGATGTAGCAATGATTAGTGTGATGGGTGACACATTAGTGCCAAAGATAATACACCTCACCATACTTTATAGTATACTCAGGTAGTACCTTTAGGGGTTATATGAAGGGGTAGAAGGATGAAAAGTTTCAATATATTGTTTCAAGTAATGATAATTCATGGATGAGTGATTATCTATGTTTTAGAAGCAAAAGATACATTTTTGAGTAGGCTTACTAGAGGTACTCATAAGAAAAGGTATTATAGAATGGAAGGAGTTTGGGAAGGATCATCAATCCATTTGGTGAGAATCAAGTCCATCTATGGTAAAGGAATAAAACCATCATTGAGAGAAGGTGGTGGTGAGAAAGGAACAAGACTAGGCTCAATGGAAGGAGCAATGGGATCAAAAGAAGGAATAGTCTCAGCTAAATTAGGAGAAGGAATGGGATTTGAAGTGGGCTCTACTAAGGGAGGGGTAGGTTCTGTATAAGGCTAAAAGAGGGTTACATGTATTTTAGGGGTAATAAAGTTATAGGGGTCAATGTACCTAGAAAAGAGGTAAGGACCAATCATAACATGATCCATAAGCATACTCCTACATGGTTCTTCAAAAATTGGAGGTTTTTTCACCATATATACCCTATGATAAAGAGTAAAAATGTTAATATTAAGAACTATAAATGATGGAATATGGGAAGATACATGAAAATTACTGAAGCAAAGAGGAATAATAATGGATAATCTCAGCATCATAGGCCTAAACAAGACTACCTAAGAATGGATCATCTAATTTATAACCATCATTGTAGTTAGGTGTATGAAGATCAATTATGTAAGTAGGGATGACATTTTTAATTGATGAGGTTTGATGAATGGAATGGTGAGTCTTAGTTAAGATAATGGAGATGTTGTCACAAGGAGGTTTGTGAGAATGAGGCTACAAAGAAGCAAGAAACTAAGAGATGAGATGAGGTGAGAGATCATAAGTTTTAATCTTGAGATTTATCTCATCACTATCATCATCACCAAAATCTACAATGTTAGGGGTAATATTCCTAATGAGTTTGGGATGATCGGTTTAACCTCAAGTGGAGTTGACAAGAAAGTTAAATCGTTGAGACTCATGAAATGGAACATTGGGCAAAGCTTCAAGAGTAGCAATCTTGAAGACATCATAGTTTTGGAATTGTTCAAAATTACAAGGGTCAGTGTCACCTTGAATCTCTTAAATGGATCCATTGTGAGGGAATTTAATGCATTGACAGATGAAAGAAGAAACTACTCTCATACAATGAGTCCATAGCCTACCAAACAAGATGTTATAAGATAAATAAAAATTAAATATCATCACCTTCACATGAATGGTGATAGGTGGGATGGCAATGGAAATCCACACAACCTAAAGGAGGAATTTTCCTTTAATCATATCCTTGACATGTGTTGCATGTGGATTTGAGATTGAATTCAAAATATCCAAAGGTTTTGATAAATCAAGAGAGTCAACATATAAATCAAAACCATTGTCAATCAAGGAATGTTTTACTTGGATATAACCAATTTGAATACTAATTAATAGAGGAAGATCATCCCTATGAAGTATAATATCATCAAGAATCATAAAAGTGATGGGAAATTTTAAGGAAAGAGAAGTGTCCATTATTTAATCAACATGGATGGACATCTCTTCGAATTTTTGTAATATGCTATCTTTAGATCCATATAAGGTTACTTTACATCTTAATAGCAAAGGATGAGGGATGTTCATTTCAAACAATAGTTTCATGAGATGGTTTTTATGACATGGAGAGGTTCTCATAAGTTCAATAAATGGGATTTGGGATGGGAGATTAGTGAGTTCCATGATGGGATTATATTCATCATAACCCATAATAAGTTTATTTATAAATAGGTGCATAATGTTGAAGGAGGCCCTTATAAGGAGGATGTGAAGTACATTAGAATTTGTGTTGATAATAAGGAGAAGGTTTAAAACAAGGTTTTAAATTATGTCGAGAAGCTAAAGTAGTTGGTTTAGTTTGGTTTTGATAATCAGTAGAATAAGTGTTGCTAGAAGCTTTAATGTCATTAATGTTAGGTAAATAAGTTAAAGGGATGGTAGAAATAGAATGGTATTTGTTTTCTAAGGGAGGAGTTATAATTGGGTCATCAAAAATGATAAGTCCATCTTACCCTAACTCATTTAAGTGAGTTGGAGAAGAATCCTGGATACCAAAAAATGTGCAAGATAATGGAGGAGTGTAGATAGGTTGAGGATAAATAAAAGAAACCACCCTTCACATATTATTAATATTAACCACATTATTTTTAGGATTAGGATCAACAAGACCTTCTACATTATTTATTGAAGGGGTGGGCTTATCTTGGGTATCTTGATTAGGTTGGTGATTAAGAAGAGGGTCTTGATAGATAGCCAAATGAGCATTAGCTTGATGTAATGATTGAGATTTAATATGTGTTTCATGAGCCTTAAAAGCAATGTCATAGGCTTGTTGACATTATAAAATTATATATTCATTATAAAATTTATGATTGAGAATAAAATCCATAGCTAAATTATGAATATGACTACATTTCTCATGAGAATGACCCCAACTAGCATGAAACCAACAAAACTTGTTAGGATAATACCAAGATTTCATAGGAGGAGTGGGATCATGTTCTCATGGTAGAGGCCTAGGTAGATGTTTTAGTAATTCATCTTATGATAAATTTTTGTGAATTTTGATGGTATTAGGTGAAGATAAATGAGGATTAATGTATTATTGAGAATTGGGAGTTGGTTCTAAAGTTTGGTTAGGAATAATAGATTGAATAGTGTGAATGGTATCATAAGAGTCTATGACACCATCATTGGTAGCATTAAAATTTTTATTTTTAAGTAAAATATGATTTCTCATAGAAGGTTAGGGTGGCTCAAATTAATGTATAAGTAAATATTGATGTTTATCATGGTTAATGGCCTCTTTCAACATATGTGGAGAGAGATTATAGACTTGATATTGTAACTTGGGAAAAAGATCATTGGTAAAGAGATGAAAATGGTTATCATTTGCCATATTATGTTCACAATTATTAGACAATATTTTCCATGTTTTAACAAAATCTTGGGAAATTTCATGTTCAAGTTGCTTGAAATTGATAATCTGGGCGAAGCTATTTTTAAGAAGATCACTAATTTGGAGCTCTTGGACTAGAGCATTTACTAAATCTTCCAAACTAGTAATAGAATGAGTTTTAAGTTGATTGTACCAATCTAAAACATCACCCATGAGATTTTTGGCTAAGATTTTGGTCGTGACAAATGTATTCAATTTGACCCAATCTTTATAGATATTTCCAAATGTTTTGAGATGAAGAGTAGGATCGGTTGACCCATTGTAAGAAATTATAGGTGTAATACCTTATATATCAATATTAACAATTTGAGTTGTAAGAAGCTCATTTTGAAGTTACTTAATTATCTTGTTGACAAGAGGAGGTTGAGGAATGAGATTTCTATGAGAATCTTGAAGAGGAGGAGGGGGAACATTTTGATTATGCATGCCCTAAGGCATTGGTTGAGGGTGTGTTTGAAGATGGAGAAGGTGATTTTGCATTCTCATAATTTGATTTATATTATGAGATTGAAAAGTATTCATTTGATTAAGTCTTTTTAATAAAATTTGATGGTTTTGATTGGCATTATTAGCATTACTTGAAGCATTAGTGTTATAAGGAGTGGCTTGGGTACCACTATTGGCATTGGTAGGAGATTGAGAGGAACTATTAGAATGTGAAGCAGTAGTGGAAAAATTTGCTTATGTGGAAAAATATGGACTAGTGAAGGGATGAGAAGAGGAATCACTAGAATCATGATTACCTTAGGAAGAAAAAGGTGAATTAGTGGAAGATTGAAGGAGAGTGGGTCTTGCGAGAGGCCCATTACATGCATAACCTAACATGTTAGTGGATATACTAGTTATGGAGGAAGAAGAAGTTAAAGAAGAAGAGGTCATTATATGAGAAGGGATCATAATCAAGGGAAGGACTTGAGAATAAAATAAGAAAACACCCCTAAATCCTCATGATAATGTGTGAGAAGGTGAATGAGGATCTTCAACTTGACCGCTAATCATGAGGTGGTAAATGGTAGAAGGATCCTTTCCTTCATGTTGAATAAATTCAAAGATAAAGAAGAACATTTCAGGGGTATACTCTAATTTAGGTTGATCTTAAATTTAGAAGAGAGGATTATGCTATGAATAGGAATGAGGAGGGGTCCCATAGTTCATTGTTCAAGTGGATATATGAACATTAATATCATCTAGGAGAAGAGACCAACTCTACTTATGGGATACCCTATAGGGTTGGTAAAACTCATCATGTCTATTGAATTCAACTCAGTATTGTCTTCAAATAGAAATTTCATGATGAATGAGGACTAAATAAGGTAAGAGAGATGCAAAAATCAAGGAAATAGATAGAAAACTATATAGAGTTGATTGGTTAACCTAGTATAGGAAATAGATGTTATAAATTATACAGAGTCAATAGGGTCAACCTAGTACAAGAAATAGGGAAAAAAGATAGCCTATAAGATACTATGTCGATAAAAATGACTGTGTAATGCAACAAGAATAATTTTGAAAATAATTTTAGGAAAGAAAGAAATGAAAGGAAACACACAATCAATTGGGTCAATGAGCTTGATCCAATTGAGGTACACAACACAAAACCTTGCACAAATTTTTTCTAATGCAATTTTTTACAATACAACATACAATGAAGCAAAAAGAAAGCAATCAACTTGGAAAGTAAAAGCTAAATAAGTGGTCAAACCTAATTGTTGTTATATTATTAGAGTATAATATTAGATGTGATAGGAATTTTGATATAAGTAAGGAACTAAAAATCAATCTAAGGATGGTTTCAAGATGTTTGGACTAAAAGGGATCTATATTGGCAATGGTATTGGCTTAGTATTTGGGCCTTCACCCTCACTTCACACACCATAGTGATAAGGGTATCAGGTGCTTAACCAAAATATACCATTAATTACACATTTATACTTGGCTAGTAAACCAAATTAGATTCTCCCTTGGTGATGAAATACAAGTAGGTTTTTCTTGGGTAGATAATTGTTAAAATGTTTTTCAAGATTTTATGATTTGGTAGTGTGTGCATAAAAGAGAAAATAGTGAAATTAAATGGTATATTAAAAAGCCACCTAATTAGACTATGTGATATATTCTAAGCATGTAAGCAATAATAAATGAAAATGTGAGATAGTTACTAACATCTAAGTGTTAATTCCAACTTTGAAACATACTATAGTATCAATTTAATTGATAATGTATGTAGATAATATAAAATATGGTTGATAGTGTCTCCCTTGTACTATAGAAGAAAGGATTTAAAAATGAAATATGTCAACAGAGTTAACCTAGATTTCCAAATTGAACATAGAATATAGAACTACATCAATAGGGTTAACCTAGTTTATTATATAGTGGTAGTTTTAAAGACTACAAACTGTTAAAAATGGAACTATAGAAAATGATAAAAATGAAAAATAAGGATAGAAAGGAACCTTTGTGGGTTTGAGGATGAAAATAAAGATGATATTGATGTTTAAGAACCTTGATTTGTACTTGCAAATTTTGTTAACTATGTCAACTATGTTGACCTAGCTTTAGAGATCTTGTCATTGAAAACTTGAAAATCTACAAGGTCAATTAAGTTGACTTAGTATGCTTAACTAGATGCCTTAAAATGTACAAGGTTGACTAAGTTGACCTAGTAGCTTGAACCTAGTAAAAATATTGCACAGATAAAATATAATCATTTAGATGTAATGGTATGTTAAACCTATGCACAAAAGTCAAAACTATGTCAATACATTCAATCTAGTATCATAAATATATGATAATAAAAATAATTAAATAATTAAATAAGTGAAATGAAAACCTATAAGGGTTATGTTTATATTAGGTTCACTAGAATGTATGCAATTATAAATGCATCATGTCTAAAAATCTATCCTAACTCGAAGAAGATAGATCATACTATACACTTCTAATTGGGAACAAATTTATTAAGCAAGAACATGATCAATATGGGGATTTGTTAGACTTGATTATGGGATCTCTTATCACAATACACTATGATAAAGAGGGTTTCAAAACCTCTAATTAAGCATAATCACACAATAACCCTATGGGAGTCTTGTGTTTTGATATCTCACTAAACTAATAACTAGTAAAGTAAATCTAATCTAGTGTTCACCAAAGCTTGTGGCACAAAGTGGGGGTTATAAATAATAAAATTAAATACGCATAAAATACATATAATCATGTAAATATATACATAATCTTAATGCATGGAAGATATGTACAAATGCATATTTATCTACTCTTACAAAGGTGGAACAAATTTAAGAATAATTACTTTTGAAGATGAAACCATCAAGCTTTAATCTCTCCCTTGGGCCAGGTTATTTGCTAGAGTTTGTTGTGGTATGTAGGGATGAAAAGGATAAATGAAATCTAGGTTATATAACCTAGCAATACATCAAAAATACTCATCCATAAGATAAGATCCATATCTCCAAAAAAAGTATAGAACCCTAAGCTTTCTCCTCAAGTAGAATGATGGATAAGTAGAAGCATAATAAATCTTACCTCTTTTTTTATTTTCTAAATAATGGAAAAGTGAAGCTGTATATATAGGTAGATTTGACCCTAAAAACTTCTAAAAATCTAGATTGACAGGGTTGACCTAGTTGACTTAGCACAATTTTGAACAATTATTCACTAGGTCATGAGCTAGATCAACCAAGAATAAAACTAGTTCCTAAGCGAAAATCATGCAAAACTATACAAGGTTGACCCAGTCAACCTAGTACAACCAACTAACAAAAGGAAATTAAGGTGAGGAAAAGGAGGATGAAATATGGGAAATGATTGGAGAGGGTATAATAGAGAAGAAAAAACTTAGGGATAAGTTTTTTAGGAGATAAGTGTGTAGATAACAAGTGGAAAAAGGGACAACAATCTTGCAAAGTACCAATGGTCTTCCCACCCCTTTCTTAGTGCACCCCTTAGGGCATTCACTCTAAGAGATTGATACTCAATGGGTTCCTATAAGATACAAAGTGTTAGTAATCAATAAAAGTTTGAAAATATTATGTGTATATAGAAAAGACCATGTTGAATGAGCCAAAGTTGTCTGATGGCCACTAGAGAGAAGTCGTGAGTACTACAAATTACACTTTGAATAGAGGACATATTAGGATCAATGGTGATAAGAATCCACATGAATTATGGAATGGTAGACCTATAAGTGTTGAACATTTTAAGGTATTTGGGATTAAATTTTATATCAAGAGAGATTATGAGGACTTAGGAAAGTTTGACTCAAGGTTTGATGAAGTTATTTTATTGGGATATTCATCAGTAAGTGCTGCCTACAAATGTTACAACAAAAGGTTACAAAAGATAGTATAGAGCACAAATGTGAAGGTTGATGAGACTAATAAATCATATTCTCAATCAAATAATGATGAAGGACCAATAGAGATAGATGAGAATGAATAAGAAATTGAGGAGATAAAGGACTCAAAATGTTCTTCTAGGTAGATTCAAAAGGATCATCTTGAATCTCATATCATTGAAAATAATAGTACAAGTATAAAAATAAGGAGAATAATGGTGAGTGATGTTAATAAAGAAAATACTTCCTTACTATCAAAATTTGAACCCAAAATCTATGTATAAGTAAAGGAAGATAAGTTTTGGATATATTCCATGAATGAGGAGTTAAATCAAATTGAGAAGATTGAGACTTGGGAGTTAGTAACTAAGTCTAAAGATAAAAATATCATTAGTACAAAATGGGTGTTTAGAAAGAAGTTGAATGAGAATGGAAAAGTCACCAAAAATAAAGATAGAATAGTATGAAAAGGTTATGCTCAAGTAAAAGGAGTGGACTTTGAGGAAATTTTTTATCTTGTGGTAAGATTGGAGGCTATTAAGATGTTTATTGCCTATACAAGCTTTAAAGGCTTGAAGATATACTAGAGGGATGTTAAGTTAGCTTTCCTAAATGGGAAATTGGAGGAAGAAGTATACATTGAGAAACCTAAGGGTTTCCTATTGACTAATAATAAGGAATATGTCTACAAGTTGAATAAGGCACTCTATGGTTTAAAATAAGCTCCTAGAGCTTGGTATGCTAGACTAGACAATTATCTTTTAGACCAAGGTTTCAAGAGAGGAGTTTTCAATAGTAACTTGTATATCAAGACTAAAAATAACCATCATTTGATAGTGGTGGTCTATGTGAATGATATCATCTTTGGTGGAACTAATGAGAACGTGAAAAAGGCCTTTGCAAAGGTTATGAATTAAAAATTAGAAATGTCTATGCTTGGATAACTATCCTTCTTTATTGGACTTCAAATCAATCAATCTAAAAAAGGTATTTTCATTTCATAGGTCAAATATATAAAAGAGATGTTAAATAATTTTGACATGGAAGATTGTAAATTTATAAGTACACCTATGGTTATAGGATGTAATATAAGCAAGGAGGATGAATCTTCAAAAATCAATTAGATAAATTATAGATCAATGATAAAGATTTTGTTGTATACTACTGCCTTTAGACCTAAAATCATGAAAAAAGTAGGTATTATGAAAGATTTCAAGAAGATCCTAAGGAAATTCATCTACAATCAGTTAATAAGATACTTAGGTATCTCAAAGGAACTATGGAGTTTGGATTATGTTACCCAAGGAGCAAGAAGTTTGACTTAGTAGCTTATAAAAATACAAATTGGGTTGGGAGTCTAGATGATAGAAAAAACACTAGTGGAAGAGCCTTCTTCTTAGGTAAGTGCCTAGTCTCATGAATAAGTAAGAAACAAACATCAGTGGATTTATCTACTTGTGAGGATGAGTACATTATAATAGATTTATGTTGTACTTAGGTGTTGTGGATGAGACAAACCTTCAGAAACTACAAGGTGGAGTTTGATGGTCCTAGTCCTATTTTGTGTGATAATACTAGTACCATAATTGTTTCAAAGAATCCTATCATGCATTCAAGGACCAATCACATTCCTATCAAATATCATTTCTTAAGAGAATAGGTAAGTGAATAAATTATTAAGCTTGATTTTTTGTCTACCAATGATTAGATTACAGATATTTTGACTAAGCCTCTTCTAAAGGCCACTTTTGAACATCTACGATAGGAATTGGGTGTGATTTATCTTCCTATCAATCACTAATTAAGTCAAAGTTATTAAGGGGAGATAATAAGGAGATACTTTAGCTCCAAGAGTAGGAAAAAAGTGCACAAACTTTGAGGTCAAAGGGGGAGTCATATCAGTTTGTCAAGAAGAAGATGTCTAAGGTATGAAATGAGATAGGGGAGATTATTGGTATGATATGTCATTCTTGTTTATTGAGTTTTTTTGTAGATATTTCTTTGTAATTAATGTCAAAAGGGGAGATTGATCTATAAGGGGGAGATGTATCCTAGTAAGAGAAGCTTTTTTGAATGATTACCATCAATGAGTAGTTGCCATCAGTGAAAAAGGGGGAGATTATTGAGAATGTGTTATAAGGTATGCATGAAATTGTTATTGATTTCATGAAAGTCTCATTTATGTCATTTTGAGTTGTATTTGTTTCTCTTAAAGTTGAGTACATGAGACGTGTACTTAAGAGACCTAATGAGAAGGCACATGTTTGGTAGCATGATGAGGTGAGTAGTATAAGGCTTGTGTGAAGAATTTTGGTAGTGTGTGAGTATGGTATGAGGTTGTATGACATAATTATGACTTTTTGAGAGAAGTGAAATAGGTTTCAAGGTATGTTCAATGTCTTAGTATGATCGGTAGTTCAAGACCTAATGTGCAAAGAGACCTAGTATGGCCTAATGAGGGGTCAATTTCATTTTACAAGGTGTTATATCTCATGATAGAATTTTTATAGGTTTGAGATTTTGTTTCAAGTTTTTTTACCAATTTTGAGGTTAAATATTGAAGGAAAAAGCATTAAATTTGGTGTTGAGGTTTTCTATGTATACAGAATGAGGTGTTGCAAACCATAGTAGTATTTTATTATGCTCATTAGAATGTGAAACATTTTCATGATATATTGAGAAGTCCATGGATGTTTGGGAAGGGTCCTATCTTGAATTTCCTAGCATTAGTTTTGAATTTGAGGTTAAATCCTTCATGAATGATTGTTATGAATGGAAAATAGTCAAAACCCTCATAATGACTCAATAGGAAATAACTTGTTGGAAATGGATAAAAATGGATTGGATGAACTATTTTGATGATTGAATCATGTATATGACTCTCCCAAGTTTCTCCATGTGGCATTGGTCTATCAGAAGAGTGAGTGGAAGCTATAGGAAACCCCTTATTTATTAGATTTTTAATCTAGCAGGTAGGGTTGACCAAGTTAAAACATGAAAATGGTTGGAGTATGATGTGTGATACTTTTAATTTGTGCCCATATAATTTTATTAGTATTTTTTAGATCTTAAATATGATAAATAAATCATGGAAGTTGACTTATCACTAAATATGTCTAATGAGGAAGATAATGAGAAAATTAGGTAGAAGTGAGAATGAGATTAGGGATTAGTTTTAGTGGATAAGGGATGGATCCAAATGCATGGGGTAATTTTTAAATAAATATATCACCTTTTCCCATTTAATATAAGTTTTTTTAATGCACATAAACAATCAAAAATTTGTTCTCAAAGTGACCTATCTAACATGGTGAGGTCTCTATAGGGTGAAGACATGAGATTGGTCTATAAGACCAATATTGATATTGAACCATGTAATATATATATATACCATGTAATATATATATATATATATATATATATATATATATATATATATATATTAAGGATTATATAAAACCATTTTAACTTCATAAAATTATTCCCACAAGTGTTTTAAGACTTAGTTTTCATGACTGTGTTTTTGGAGCTACAGGGAGTTTTCTGTGTATGAGTGAGAATGATGTTATTGAGTATTTTTGCACAGATTTTAAGAATAAAATGGACATCAAGTTTTTATATATTTATCATATATTATTTTTAATGTATTTATATGTATTATAAACTCTTATGAAGGTGTTAAAATTCAAAGGTTCTTGACTGGGTTTTTGAAGCCTGTGTGCAGTTCTAAGTAAGCATATGAAAATAGTTGGTTTGAGATATTCTATCCTATATACTGAAATTAAATGAACATTATGATGAAAATGAGTTCATTAATTTTATATAAATTTTATTTTCTTATTGGGTTATGTGGCAAAGTTGAGTGTATGCTTCAATTTTTCAAGACAAATATTTTGGTAGTGAGAAGGCCTAATTGTGAGTAGACCTAATTATGTGGTTCAAGGAGTAAAATGAGATAAATGGTGTCTATTACATAATGTGAGATTATAAGGGGTATAATTGAAGTTTTTATGAAGTTTTTCATCTATTTATTGAGGCTAAATGTGTTCAAATGAGGCCAAAGTGAAATGTGTGCTTTGAGAAGGCCTAATTGCATTAGGCCTCTATTACACCTAATAGTGTTTTTGGCCCTTAAGGGTAATGACTGAATTGTGTAGTGGTTGTTTCACTTATGAATTTTTTTTTGATATATTAAAATTATTATATAATTATTTAATTTTTTTTTTGACCAATATAGGTAAGAGCAAGAGTCAAGTATAAAGAGGTCTAATAGGCCTAATTAACTAGTTATAATATTAAGGACATGAGGGAATGATATATAGTCTTATAAACTAGGTAAATGGATTGAAGATAATTAGAGAGGTGTGATATATATATATATATATATATATATATATATATATATATATATATATGTATATATATATGTATATATATATATATATGTATATATATGTATATATATATATATGTATATATATATATATATATGTATATATATATATATACATATATATATATATACATATATATATATATATATACATATATATATATATATATACATATATATATATATATCACACCTCTCTAATTATATATATATATATATATGTATATATATATGTATATATATATATATATATGTATATATATATATATATATATATTTCTACATGTGATGAGTAGGTTCATATGACCTAATTCTATAAAAGAAAGGGCTAGTTGAGTGAGAAGGTCTAATAGGTTGTTTAAGATAGATAAAAGAGTGAGAAGAGAAAAATAAGGTGGTCATATTTAGTTAAGTGAGAAATAGGTGTCTAAAGGTGATTATAGGTTCAATTTAAATGATTTAGTGCTGAGCTACTTAGAGGGTTGGTGCCTTCTTACACAATGGTGCTTGCTAAAGGACTACTTGAGTTGGTACTTGACTAGTGAGGGGTTGGTTCTTCATGTGGGGTTGGTGCCTCACTAAAAGTTTTATTAATTTATTATAGGACTATAGTCAAAGATATGTGATAATGGGTTTTATCCTCCATGACTATTTCCCACATATATCTTGTGTTCATGTTTTATGTTTGTACTTCATGCTTATAAGAATGATTGATTATGCTTACTATATCTCTAGATTTTTTTGAATGATTAATGGATGGTATATGGAATTGAAATAAGAGTTAGTACACTAATTCACCACCCTCCTCTTATTGGTTGTGATTCTAATATAGGTTTGAGGAATTGTAAGATCGAGGCCATTCAAGACTCTCGTTAGCCACTATTGATAGGGCCACTTCTATTTTAGTGGCATGTGTTTTTCAATTGCATGGATTTATATTTTTGTCTATTTTAGTGTGGTGTGAAATAAGAATATATGAATATTCCTATTCACTATTATGTATTCTCCATGCAAACCCTTTTTATATAAACATTTTATAATGTTTATCAAAATGCATTGTAGCAATCATGATGTGAAGGTTTTTGGTAAACTAAGAAAATTAATTATGAAGGATTTTGATAAATAAAGAAAACTAATTATGTAAGGTTATTGGTGAACTTGTGAAAATAAATTATGTATGGTTTTTGGTGAACCTATGAAAAACAATTTTGAAAGGTTATTAGTACACCTACAAAACCAATGAGGTAAGGTTGTTAGTCATAGCCAAGGAAAACCATCAATGAGTTGATAATAAGCACACAAATGTAGCATGATACAATAAAGATAAAAGGATATGTTTCACCATGTTAAAAATAAGGGGGGGGGGAGATGTTGGGAAATAGTATTTACATTAGGGTAAATTATATTTTATTAGTATATTTTTATATTTGTTATTATTGGGAATTATATTCCCATAGGTCTATTATTACCTTATATATTACCAGGTTAGTTGTTATTAGTCCTCTCTATTTATTATGACGTGTTTGTGTTATCTCTATGGCTATATAATATCCAAATATGTGAAACTTAATCTTGATTATCCATCCCTTTTCTTAATGCTACCTCATATCAATAACTTGTTAGTAGTCTCATATGTCTTACACACACTAGGCCTGGCATTTCATAGCTATTGGGCATTGTCTCATATTTATGTAGGAACCATATGAGCTACAATAAAAAGTATCTAAGCATATTATACATTACATTCAAGGTACTCATAGTTTTAAGATTCACTATAGAGGAGGCATCGATGTTGACTTAATTGGTTATATAGATTTAGATTAGGCTAGTGATATTCAAAATTATTAGTCATATTCAAATTACTTTAGGTTATGATTTCTCCCTTAGTTTAAGTATGATTGGTTGGTCAATCAAGAATCATAATGTTATTTCTTTATCTTATATAAAGGAAAAACACAAAGGAGATACTAATGTTTCCACTGAGGCTATTTGGCTTTAGGGGATTATCACTAAGTTTGGCATCCAATTTTGATGACCACCAATCATTTTCTATGATAACCAAAGCATAATATAGATCTAAAGGAATCCAATCCTCCATAAATTGACCAAACACATCAATATTCAAATTCATTTTATTTGGGATCTCATCCATGAGAAAGTCATTTATCTCTACTACATCTAAATAATGGATCAAATTATTGATATATTTATCAAACCCTTCACTGAGAGAAAATATCTTCATTGAGGGCTCTTTTTGGGTTCAATTAGCTCCAAAATATTCCTCTAGGGGGCATTTTATTATACTTTGGTACCTCATTAGGCCTTTTTTTTAGGACCTAATTATACTAACCACCTAAGCTATGTTTAATGGGGGATGCTAGTTTAGGTTTTTATTCCATTTAATGGTTTTTACCTACACATGTTTAGTTAGCTTGCTTAGGTGTTTTTTAGGTCATTATGAAAGATAATCCCACATTCATAAGGAAGTGAGGACATGTCTATCTTTCACCTACATAATGTAGCTTCCTAAATATTTTATAGTTAATGATGTTAATGTTAATATTTCAATCTTTTCATTATTAAGTAATAAGATTCTTCTAGCTCATATTTTATTTCATTACTACACACAAGTAATTTATTCATGCATTCAACTTTATCTAGTAGATCCTCAATTATGGCCTAATCTGATAGCCTTGAGTCTAGTGGCACTTCCACCCAAATTTGATGTTCAAAACCTAAACCATTTACTTGATTGAAAAGAGTGTTTATCACCTATATGAAATCAAACTACATCATAAAGATCTTAATAAGCTATCAAGGTTGTCATTTGTTCATCCAATTCTAATCCCCAAGTCTCTGAAGACAAAGGAGAAAACTATCCTTAATGAGGAATCATATCAAATAAGCCATGGGTTTTATAAGGAGGCCAATACCCATCAAATAAACCAAGAGATTTCTAACCTCCAAGATAATTAGATAAACAATCCTTTGGTTGACCAAAGTACCATCCCAAATATAAGTTTGAGTGTGAAACCAAAGTTACCCTCATTAATCAAACCAAATCTGAGTTTAATTCTCATTATATCTCACTTATTAATAGTAAAATCAATCCAAATCTGAGATTGAATGACCATTCAACCTCACCAGTCATCAATCAATCAAATCCAAACTTAAATGTTTATTCAAGTTTACCCATCATCAATGAATCGAATCCAAACTTGAATGCTTACTCAAATTTACCCATTGTACATAAATCCAATCCAAACTTGAATGTTTATTCAAGTTTACCAACCAATAATCAATTGAATCTAAACTTGAATGCTTATTCAAGTTTACCAATCAAGAATCAATCAAATTCAAACTTGAATACTTATTCAAGTTTTGCAATCAATCAAAATCTGAACTTCCATAGTGTATACAAAGGAAAATGTAGCTAACTTATTAATCAATCCTATCTCAGAGAAGAAAAATACTACTTACACTTCTATTTGTTTATATATTTAGACATTTGAGGTCATAACCAAGATGGATCCATTATACCTAACTAAGGGGTATCTTACCACAATAATATCACTAGAGAGGGTTCTAAAGTCTCTAGTCAATCAACACTATAGAATAACCCCAGATAGGTCTTATGTTTCATATTCATTAAGTACATGCAAAATAAATTAAAATATAACTTATTACTCACCAAAGCTTGTGGCATAAAGTGGAGGTAATAAACATGAAATTAAACATGTATAGAATAACTATAATTAAGCTATATATAGATATAACCCTAATGCATGGAGAGAGAAACATATTCAAATGCCACAACTTATGCTACTTATATATAATTAAATAGAGGAGTAAATTTAGAGATACTTACCTTGAATATGAACTTGTCAAGACTCAATCTCTCTTTTAGCCAAAAGTGATTTGAAAGAGGTTGTTGTAGTTTGTAAGGGTCACTAAGATAGGCCAAAACATTCAAGACTTTTACACAAGGCAAGATTCTTCTCCAAGTATGAAACCTAAGCAATGAATCCTCAATTATAATGGTTTAATAATAAATTATAAAGAATCATAAATGAATAATCAACTCCTTGTATCTCAAAGAAATGGTGAAATGAATGTGTATATATAGATAAATCTAAACCTAAGCCCTTCTAAAATTTTAGTTGATAGGGTCAGTCCAACTTGACTCTGTATCATTAATTGACAAAAATAAGTTAGGCCTAGTCCAGGTCAACCAAGGCTAACCTACACCTATAATGTGTAAATATCAACTAGAATACAGGGTCAACCCAGTGTATGCAATCAAAAATACATCAGATCTACAAATCAATCCTAACTTAGAGAAGATAGATCCTACTTATACTCCTGATTGGGGAAACATTAGATAATTAAGAACATGACCAATATGGATCCACTAGATCTAATTATGGGATATTTTACCACAATAATATCACAAGGGAGGTTTCCAAAGCCTCTAATCAAGTAAAACTATGCAATAACCCTATATTAAGTCTTATGTTTTCATATTCATTATACTAATGACAAGTAAAATAAAAAAATCTAATATAGTGATCACCAAATATTGTGTTATAATATTGGGGTTAGTAAACAAACAAAAGTAATAATGCATAAGAAAATCCTAATTGATCTATGTATAGGTAAAACCCTAATACATGGAGAAGAAGAGTAATATTATTCAAAATCCATTACTTGTGTTACTTCTTTCTACTAAAGAGAGGATCAAACTTAGAGATACTTACCTATAAGATGAAACCATCGAGACTCAATCTCTCCCTTAGCTAAAGGTGCATCACAAGAGGTTTTTGTGGTTTATAAGGATCACTAAGAAAGGCCAAAACATCCAAGACTTTTCCACAAGACTAGATTCTTCTCTAAGTATAAACCCTAAGCTAAGACACATCAAGTAGAATGGTGGAAGAATAGATTGTAAATAAGCAAAAATGAATAATAACTCTTGATGTATCTATAATATTGGTGAAATGGATGTGTTTATATAGGTGGATATAACCCTAAACCCTTCCAAAAGTTTTATCCAATAGGGTTAACCTAGTCAACCTAGTATTGTTATTGACAAAAACTCACTAGGTCAGCCAAGAGCCAACCTAGACCCTAAATAAGTTTTTCCAATAAGAGTACAAGGTCAAACTAATCGACCTAGTAATGTAAAGTGTCAAAAGAGGTTTTAGGTTAGGATAAGAGTTATCGAAGGTGGTAAAATATTAGAGGAGGGTGTAAAATAGATTCAAAGCTTATGGGAATGTTTTAGGATCTTTTTGGGTTGGTAATAAGTGTAAATAAGGGACACCAATCCTATGAAACACCATACCCCTTTCTGAATACACCCCTTATGATGTGCACTTAGAGATATTGACACTTGATAGGGATAAAATTTTAAAATATTATGTATACATATGCCCCACTTGAAGCTCATCATGTGTCACTTGGGTGCAATAGGAGATGGTGCTTTAATAAAAAACATAGTAACACACAACGCTAAGGCTAAAAAATGTAGTATTTTAAAGCAAAAATAATTAAAATTAAAATTATGGAAAGGGAAATAACTAAAAAATAAATGTAATGCATACTTTGAATCACCTTTATTTTTAGATGGTTATTTGTTGTGTTTATAGTTTTGATTATGGAGGGCACAAAGACTACTTTCGATAACACTAATAATACAAAACTAAATATCAAAATCAAATAAATCTAGGAAATCTAAGATAAATGGTGCTATGTGGATGGGGCATACTTAGAATTTTGGCAAGCTAGGGTGACAAGTGCTATGTTAGATCAAATGACCAAGTCAAATTTTTGAGTAAATCAATTAACTGAAAAGCCAAGGCTATTAAAGATTGAAAAAATCAAACAAGTAAACCTTGAGTAAAAAAGGCAAACTCACCAATTTAAGCCAAGGATACATGTCAAAAAAAGATGGAAATCAAACATCAATGTGAAATCAGTAACAATCCTTAAACAAAGATGGATAAGAATTTTTTTGAAACAACATTGATGAATGAGAAGTAACAATCCTTACTCAATCATCAATGGAAAAAGGTGCATAAAAGGGAAAACAACATTGATGAGTGAGAAGTAACAAGCAAACCTCACTCAATAATGGAAAAAGTACATGAAAGTAAAAATAAACTTAGATGTCCACAAACATGGTAGAATAATAATGATAAATGGTAAAATAAATCCAACAAAGTCTAGAAATGTAGATCCATGGTGTAGAGAAAGTAATTCATAGTCACTCAAAACATATTATTTTTTACTAAGGATAGATAAAACTAAAACAAAGCAGTGCTAGCATGTTTTTAATATGTGAAGAAGAAGTATAGAAGAGGGAAAATATATTTAGAATCACACATGTCTGTCAAGGGGTAAATGAAATGGGTGGAGGTGAGAATGAAGGAAAAACCAAGGTAGAAGAACTCTTTATCGAAGTCAAGACACTCAAATTAGGTTTATCAAAACAAGATGACTTTTGACTTTAAGAACTCTAAATAACTTCTCTTAGCCACATAAGTCTTAGATCAAAAAATGAAGTATATATATATCATCCCATGAAGGCTATATGCATGAAAGGTAAAATTGACCTACATTCCCATGACGTGTTCCCCATTCCTTAGGACCCCTCATAGATTTTTTTAGTTTACTACAAAGATTGGGTAATTGTGTGAGAAATTAGGTATCACCATAAAGTGTTTTGAATTATCATATTACAATCTACTAGCCTGCCACACTCAAATGGACCTCGGCTCTAGTGTGAGGCTAACTATGGAGTTTGAGCTTCAATTAGAGATAGGATATGTGCTTGTAATCATGTCTTTTGGTGTGATTTTAAATTTTAAGAGTTGTATGTTACCTTTGGTATATCATTACCTTTTATTTTAAATGAGTTAGCTTTTAACTTTATTGATGGATTTTTCTATTCCTCCTCCATATGGATTTGGAAAACCAAACATGGGTGCTAAAGATGACTTTCATTTTAATACTTAAGACTTAGTTTATAATAGAGATAAATCAAAGAGCATGGTGTCTAGGAGTCTCATAAATCTAGGTGAAATAAAAGTGATATCTTGACTTAGACCTTATTTATCCAATGTGGAGTGAAATGAAAGGAAATCAAGAGGAATGAAACATGAAATAATTTGAATTACTTCAAATCGTAGAAAATGTGAGAAAGGAAGAAAAGGGGTACAATGATAGTAAAGTGTGATTCCTTTTCATAATAATGAGGGAAATGGAGGAAAACATGCTAAAATAGATTGTTATGAAAATTCCATCTACCAAAAGAAGAAAAAGCTCAAGTTGAGAAGAAAGAACAAGAACTTGTAACCATTACAAAATACATTCTAGAGAAAGAATGACAAGATGGTGATTTTATGAGGTAGTTCAGGTCCAATCCATGGTCTTACACTATAACTATTAAAAGAGAAACCCATGAAGGTGCCAAAAAGTGTGTAAAAAGTATGAAAACAAAGAGGACAAAAGTACATCATGAAGAAGACTAGGTCCTATCCACAATTTTACAATATAATTCATGAGAAAAAGAGAAAACCAAAAGACCAACATAAAGGACTAAAGTTTGTAAAAAGAGAAACTCCTATAGAGGGTAAAACCCATGTAAGTATCCTACAAAAATTATTAGATAGATAACATATAGATAAAGTATGAAAAATAAGGGAATGGTTTAGGCAAAATACTTCTTGAGGAATTGCATGTTTGTGGGTTCTTTGAAAACATGACCTTCATTGGTTTGAAGGAGATAGGTGCTTAGACCAATAATATCTTTGACTAAATAAGGACCCCACCATTTTTAGGCATATTTACCTTCTTTATCATGAGTGTAATCCAATTTAATGATAATATCAACAAAATTAAATGTATATACTTTAACTCATTGGTCATGTTATTTGGCAATACAAGCATTGTATTGGTGATTGTGTTACAAAGCAGAAAGATGGTGTTCATCAATGATATCAAGAGTATGAATCCAAGCTTAACATAATGATTCATCAGGTATGATGTCATGAAGATATATAAAAAGATAAGGAAACTCAACTTCTAATGTAAGGACTAGATCATAACCATATACTAGAGAGAATGATGTTGCCCCAGTGGTAATATGTATGCTAGTGTGATAGGCCAAAAGAGTAGGATAAAGATGAAGGTGTTAACCTATGTGGGTTTCTTGAATTGTCTTTTGGATAATTTTAGTAAGAATTTTTTTTGGTGACCTCAGCTTGGCCATTACATTATGGATAATAGGTTGTGGAAAATTTGTTATTGATTTTAAATTTAGCACAAAGTCATTTGACATCTTTGTTTTTGAAATTACCAACATTATTTGAAATGATAGTATGAGGGAGACCAAAGTGGAAAATGTTTTATTTAAGGATGAATTTAGAGATGGTGGTACTAGTGAAATTAACAAAGGGCATAACTTCATGTGGTGAAATATCCAATGGTTGTGATTATAAAGACATGACCATATTTAGAGTGAAGTAATTTTCCTATGAGATCTAATCCCCACATGGAGAATGGCCAGGGAGATTCTACAATTTAAAGCTTGGCTAGAGGTGAATGATTTAAATCATCATGAAGTTGGTAAGGAGTACACTTTTTAGCAAATTTTATGACATATTTTTCAAGAGTGGGGAAAAATTATCCCATATGTAGGCATTTATGGGCTATAGCATGTCTGATATAGTGGCCACCACAAATGCCCCATGTGCTTGTTCAAGAAGAGGAGGCACCTCATCTTGCATAACATAATAGATCAAATTACCTTTAGCATTATGATAATATAAGATGTTATATCAAAATACATACTTAAAAGCTTATTTGTAAATGTGAGTTTTTTGGTTAGAATTGAGGTTGGGAGTATATGTTTGGTGTTCCAAAAATTAAATGATGTCTTTGTACCATGGTCTTTATCAAATGGTGATAGCTTCAATGTGGAAAATAATTGAATCTTATGGTTGATTAAAAGATGGAGATTTTCTTATTTGGATAAGAAAAGTGGGATCAGTAAGAACTTGGTGTGGATGAAAAAGAGATGCTAAAGAAGTGAGGGAATCAATGATATAATTTTGATCTCAAGGGATAGGCTAAATGGTGAAATAAATGAAATATTTGGTGAGATTAGTTATAATTTGATAATAAGAAATGAGATTTTCTCTTTTGCACTGGTAATCACCATTGACTTGATGACAAATAAGTTAGGAATCACCTAAGGCATGAAGATATTGGATATATAAATTAAGATAGCTCTCATACCTAAGATTAGAGATTCATACTTAGAAATGTTGTTAGTGATGTCAAATGTTAAGAGAAAATCTAGATGGATGATTTTTCTAAGAGGGCTTATAATAATACAACCTGGGCCAGATCCTTGAAGGCATTTAGCACCATCCAAGTGAAGGGTCCAAGTATCCTCATGTAAATCAACATTAATTTCAAGAAGTTAATCAATAACTAATTTTGGTTTAGTGGTATCAGGGAGGATATATGATACATAAAGCTTACTTGATTCAAGATCAACAATGAGTTATAAAAGTAATCTTTAATAAATGTGGTTTGGTTGAGACCTTCAATATAGAAGATATTTTCATTAAGAAGACTATCTTGAAGATGATCAATAGTAGGCATGGGAGTGGAAATAAGTTGATCAGTTATGATTTGTCTTTTGATATATTTTTGAGTAACAATTTAGAGATCAAATTCTATGAGGGCCATCCACTTACCAATTCTATTTTTAGGAAGAAAGGCTTTGGAGAAGTGATAGAGTGGATCAAAATGAATGATGAAATAAGCGGTTTGATAAATCATATAATGTCAATTTTTTTAGCTACAAAATATATGGCAAGGTAATCATGTTTGAATTTTGTGTAACATTACTCATAATAAGTGAGGCCTTGACTGATATAGTAGATGGCATACTCTCTTCTCGTATCATATTGTTGGGAAAGCATTTCCCCAAATGATATAGGTGTGGAAGAAGTGTATAAGATCAAAGGTTGATCATTTGAAGGAGGATAAAGCATAAGTGTGTGAATAAATGATTATTTCATATTATCAAATGATTTTTGACAAGGATCTATCCATTCTAGAGCATTACCTTTCTTAAGAATATAATTGATGGAGTGGATACAATAATCCATTTTGGGGACGAATCATATAATTTCCCCAACTTTATTGAGATAAGTGTGAACATATAGAATACATAAAGGGATGGGCATGTTGACGATAACATAAATCTTGGTAGGATCAACATCAACGCCATAGAGAGAAACTAAGAATCCTAACAGTTTTACAAATGTGACATTGATGACAAATTTGTAAGGATTTAGTCTAACTTTGTATTTGATAAGATGGTCAAAGATGATGGTGAGATCAAAAATATGAGTCTTACAACTTTTAGACTTAGTAATGAGGTCATCCACATAGGTTTCTATAATTTTATGGATAATATCATGATAGATATGAGTCATTGATCATTGATAAGTAGCTCTAGTATTTTTGAGATTGAATGGCATTTTAACATAGAAATAGGTTCCCTATTTCATGGTGAAAGTGGTTTTATGTTGGTCTTTGGGGGAAATGTGAATTTGATTGTAGCTCGAGAAGCCATCCATAAGAGATAACATTTCATAACCATTTATGGAATCAACAATGGCATCTATTAAAAGTAGAGGTAAATTGTCCTTAGGACAAGAAAGATTATGATTATGAAGATTAATGCATATATGAATGACCATAGTGACCTTTTTCTGAATAGGAACTATGTTAGAGACCCATTCAAAATAATCCACTACTTTGATAAATTTAGCATCATGAATTTTAATAATTTATTTGTGACATAAAGCGTAGTCTTTAGGTGGAAAATCTATGTTGCTTTTGACACATAGGTTTGGCATCGAGATAAGTTATGATATTGTGCACCATAATGCTAGGGTCAATACCAGACATATCTTCATAAGATCACATAAATATCTCTTGATATTTATCAAAAAATAAACTAAATTTATCATGTTTGGTAGGTGAGAGTTTATGAGAAAATATAATTGGTTAAGGGCATGATGGATTACTATATTCAATGTGAGTAGTCTTTTGGATAAAGATAGAATTACCACCTTAGAAGTGGTATGGTGCATTGGGTAAAGAAGAAATTGGATTATATTTAGGATCAGTTATAGTGATAAAATTATTGAAATAAGGGGTTTTGTTTTTGAAATTCCCAAGTTTGTGATGTTGTTGAGGAAGTTGAGGTTCTTGAGCATGAAGTATTTCAAGAATAGCTTCATTTCTAGGTAAAGTGGGAATAGGACCATATACTCAACATCTACTTTGAGATCAATAATTTGATTACCATGGTGATCATATTTATAATGTATTTTATGGACATCTGTGGCCTTAGCATCTAATGTAATCTTGGGAGTAGAAGAAGTGGATGGATCAGATAGGATTGGTGTATCATTAGTTTATTTTATGGGAGAAAAATTGGATGTAATGCTAGGATCTATAGGTAGTAAAGAAGATGCAAGAATTTTTGGAGGTTCAGAAGGTAGGAGTTGCTCTACCACCCAAGGAGTATTAAGAAGTGGAGAATTAACAAGAGGCACATGGCCTTAGGGATCTAATTCATGATGCATAGAAATGGTATGGACATATTAGTTGAAATCATGTATTTAAGCTAAAGCTTTTTGATAATGTTAAACATCCAAGTCTTAAGATTGAGCTTAAATTATGATGTAGTTATCATCATAGGTTAGAGAAATGGTACATGCTTGAGATTCAAGAGGAGTTTCAGAAGGTGAAATTCTAATGTTACTAAACTTTCATGGAGACATGATGAGAGGATCTTAGAATAATTTGGCCACTCCATAGTCATTGCATGTGAAGGCATTTCTAGTAAAGAAGGGTCTTAAGCATTACATGGAAGGGAAAATCAATGATCTCATCAATGAGAGGAATAGTGTGAGCATGGGGTAATAAGGAGGGAAGAAGCCACTATGAGATAAAAGGATGTAGATTAGTAGTGTTACATGTATGTTTCAAGTCATTAGGTTCATCATCATCTGAATCAACAAGAGTGACTTGAAAGTTTGAATTGATGTTGATAAACTCAATTAGGGGAGCACTATTGATGGTATAAATGATAGGAATGTGATATTGATATTTTGGATTAGGAATTTGAATACTTAAAGGGCTAGGATTAGCCTAATACTTATAACATTTTCCATTATGTAATAATTTGATGCATTGGCTATCGAAAGAGGTGATGACCCTCATTCTATGAGTCTAAGGGTGGCTAAAGAATATGTTATAATATAGGTGAAAATTAAGGACCATAACTTTAGTTCAAATGATCTTAGGTTTGATTTTTAGGGGAAGCCAAATACAACCAAGTGGATTTTGATTATTTTTATCAAATCCATGACAGGTAAGGTAGGTTTGCTTGAAATGATCCTTGTAATAACCAAGTTGTTGGATAAGCCACAAAGATGTCACATTAATACTAGAACCTTCATCGACTAAAAATTTATGAATAAGGGTATTATTAATGGCTATTTTAATAAATAGTGGTGGATCATTGGCATGAAAAAGGATCTTGTCATTAATAATGTCTTCCTTAAGAAATTCAATTCAAGGATTAGAAAAAAGATAAATAGTTTCAATGGTATGTATTTTAGTAGATTGAGGCTTCATAGAGAGTGGTTCTCCATCTATAGGATATGGATCTCCATTTTATTGTAATTATTATATAAGGAACTTATGATGATAAGGGGAAGTATGAACTAACTCTATATGTGGAATCTTGTAAGGCATAGATATAAGTTCTTCGAGAATATTCTAATGGGATTTACAAGAACTAGTGCAATTTTTGGAAGGTAAGGTAGATTTTGAAGGAATGGAAGTTGTTGAGAAGTAGGTGGTTCTTTAGGGGCTTTCAAATCTAAATAAGTGGTTGTAGTATCTAAGAGGAGTTGTTACTCTAAAGATGGTTTCTTAGGTTTTGTGATAGGATCTTTGTGATATGGTTTATGATGATAATTGACCTTATTTATATTAATATATTGATAATTTTTTTAATATTAGTCATAGTCAACATCAATAGCACAAACATCCTTGGTATTTTGCTGATTATTAGTTGTGGAAATCATTTTTTGGTTAAAGGAAGAAGAAGCTTTGGAAGCTTATCATTTTTGAGAAGTAGTGTTGTACTCTTGATGATGAAGTTGGATCATGGCTTCATGATTGAAGGAATCACCAAGGACATAAGAGATATAAAATTTAGTAAACCCTCAATAAGTTTCAAGGGAATGACCAATGTCAATGTGGAACTAACAAAATTAATTAGGTTTATACCAATTAGGAGGATTATCAGGATAAGTAAAGGGTTTAGAGGTTGGTAAGAATTATTTAATTTGTTGTACAATTAGTGGTATAAGAGAATATGGGAGAGTGTCAGCTTTGGCAACTCCTAGTTTGGTTTGAGGAGTATTTATAATGATGGCACTAGTAGAATTTTGAAAATATCCTTTAAGGAATTTGGTATTAGGTTTGAATTGCTTCATTAGGAAGTCTTGATATTTAGCTTCATCAAGACCTTCATTAAGTGTTTTGGGAGAAAAGTTTGAACCATATATTGAAGTGAAGGAGTTAAAAAAGTTACAAATAGTTTAAACAAATTATCATCAGTCATGTTATGGTCAGATTTATGGACCAGAGATTCCCATATTTTAATAAAATCTTGAGCTAATTTGGTTAGAGATTGTTTAGCATTGATGAAATAACTAAGATAATTTTTAAGAAGATCATTATGTTGAAACTCTTTGACTAAAGGACTAAATAAATCCTTAAGTTGCCAAATGGAATGTTGGGTAAGTTGGTTGTACCATTACAATACATTTATAGTGAAGGTTTTAGCTAGAATTTTATTTGTGGTGAAAGTATTAATTTGGATCCACTCTTTATAAATATTATCAAAGGCTTTGAGAAAAGATGCAGGGTCTTTAGTCTCATCAGACTTGATAGTTGGAGATATATTAGAAATATAAATGGACATAATTAATGGAGCTAAAGGCTCATTTTAGATGTTTTAAATCATTTTGTTATTCATGACAGGTTGAGGAATAACATTTCTTGGGGCATCTCTAAGAGGTTGAGGAATCAAAATTGGATTAGCTTGAGGATTGATA
The DNA here is from genome assembly GCA_037957365.1 of Torreya grandis. NCBI lineage: Eukaryota > Viridiplantae > Streptophyta > Pinopsida > Cupressales > Taxaceae > Torreya > Torreya grandis. The sequence continues at coordinate 124,808 of JARHVA010009300.1, forward strand.
GCCAGAGGTTAATTAGCCATATTAATCAAATAACATTGTAATTGCATCATTTGAGAGGTGTTAGGAGTTTTCACTATGTTCATTTGTTGTATGACTTGTGTAAGAAGTTGATTCATATCAATTTGTGGGTTGGTGTTTGTAGGAGAACTCCCTAAATTGGTATTAGGAGGAAGGTTATTAGAAGATGGATTATTAGTGGTATTATTGGATAAACTCATGTCAATTACTCCCACATTATGTTGAAAGGATTAAAGATAATAATTTTATTGATAGGTATAAAAAGGATTTGATCCTCCTACTTCATCTTGAGGTGTGATTTGAACCATGTTAGATAGAAGGGAAGATGTGCTCCAAGAAAGAGGGTTCTCTTGGGAGGAAAAGAGAGGAAGGCATACACATATCATATAATGTCTAAATAGATTTAGGCTATCCAAGAATATTATAATAGGGTACTATTATCAATTGTATTTACACCCCTTGAGGATATGTGTCAAATATCCTCATCCAAGTTACACAATGGAAACATCTCACAAGTTATGGGTAACCAATAGGTGAGATTAATCTCTAAAAGAGCTAGGTCCCTTGATGCACTCTTTGAAACATATTCCTACTTATCAAATTTGCATGAAAAGGGTTAAGAAGACAAACTAAATAATTTAAAAGGTGATGCACCAATAATGAGTTTCCTCCTATTGACTGAACTTATATTACTTAGAGCAAATCAAAGCTTCTTTCACACATAACTCACAACTCAAGAGAGATTGTTACATCAATATTTCATAGGTTAGGTTCAAGAGGTATATTTAATGTTTAAGAGTGATAATGAATTATTATTTGGATAATATAGTCGTATAACACTTATAAAACTCTCATAAACTAAGAAGGAATACTAACAAAGAATTGAAATAATTACTCTTTTGCATACTTGGTGGACAATCAAAGACAACATACTAGAAAATATTATCTTTTATTGAACAAGATCAATACTGTTTACAACTAGACTCAATTATGTAGCATGTAGGTCAGAAAATTTACTTGTTTATTTATTCAAGAGACATTAAAATACACAATTTTCTAGGATTTCACCATTAACCAATGGAGGCTACCCAAAAGAGCGTAAAAGGTAACTAGTTATAACATTTGGGAGAGGAGTGTGAAAAGGGGAGTCCAAAGGTCACTTGGACACTTGTCATGTTGAGAGAATGGGTTAAATTTTTATAAGAAGAGGATATGAAATTGAACATGCAAGGGCAGAAATTATAAGTGTCAATCTAAGGCATGAAACTCCTGGAAAGTGGCATGAAATTCCTTGTGTTGGCTCAAAAAATTTCCTTCATCATGTAGTTCCATTGGAACATCCCAAAACTGAGTAGGGATAGGTATAATTATTTGAATACGAGGGATGGTTTGTATAAATTCTTATTGATGCATTGGTTGCATTTCTAATCACCTATATTCCTCTAAAAGTGAGCCATCATTCCTTGTAGTCAAAGAAACGCCTCTTTCACATACCTTGCACACTTGGCTTCCAAAATGACTTTAGTTTCTTATGAAAATACACAAAATAGGGTTAATAACATGTGTCAAGGCCATCCATTTCATTAGAGACATGAGGCAAACTTTAAAATTATCTTACTTGACATTTTCCACCTTTTTCACTATCATGTTTGATATGCCAGTTTGACTGGCTGAGATGGATCTGCTAGTAGGAACAAAATAGTCAAATAAATCTATTATGTACCATGTTTGTATAGGTAGGGTAGTACAAAAATTGATTAGGAGCCTTAAAGAGTCCTCTACAACCTCTAAACACTTTCATGGTCATTTCATCCCATTTGGATTTCTCTGTACTCATATAAAATGTGAAAATTGGTAACTTGAGTGTGGCTAATGACACCCAACATATAGGTCCCACCTATTTGATTTCATGACCCTCATAGGCATCTTTTCACTGATTTTCAATCATCCATAGCCTTCCAAAATTCATCCCAACTCACCTAGACTACTCTTTTTAGGATAAATCAATCCCCCCAAGTGTCATCTACTTAGGACACTAGTAGAAAACCTAGACTATAGTATCGGTGCCACTCTTGTCCACTTTTGATGCTCCTATCCAAGTGAAATTTTGGCCCTAAAAATAAATTCCTTCTGGTTCTCCATCCTTATCCTTGTCATTCTAATATGATCATATTCAACCCATGACCAATAGATCCTTGTGAAATCCCATTCAAATATAATTTAGAAAGGGGTTGGAAAATATCACCAAGTAAGAAAAAATACAAGAAATACTACTTAAGAAATCTTCCCTATTCTCTACATACAACTACCCAATATACTTGCAAGCTTATTTAAATCCTTACACCAGTCCTTAGACACCTCAATCACATCTATTTTAATATTTTACATCTTCATACACACTATTGCATAACGCACATCAAGTGGGAGAACTACATATGACTTGATCCCTCTTTAGAGTATTGGTATGTAGGAAGTGTGCCCACACAAGGGGTGTGGATACACGTTCAGTGAATCTTACACACACTAACCCCCCATATTTATCAAAGCTAGTCAAATCATAATTGACTATAGGGTTTAAAGATAAAATTTTCTCTATAGGGAGCTCTACAGACTTCCAAATACTAAAACTTCATAGATAGGGTCACACATACCTGGTGAATAAAACCCAGAAAGCTTAGATCCTCAAGATAATTTTGATAGAGGTGGACTATAGTACTAGTACCACTCTTGTCCACTTTAGATGTTCCTATCCAATCATAAAACAAAGGTTAAGTCTCAATTTATGATAGTGTCCCAGTCTTGTATAATGAATATTAGCCCATGTCTCAACCATATCAATCAATTTCTATCTCTTATTACTATTTTTAAAAAGATCAAAATTTCAATTTAATTTAAAAAAATTAGTAGATTAATTATTGCATATTTATTTACTTATTTTATTACTCAGACCCTTTAACTAAATTAGGAATAATACAAAAATATTTCCAAAATTGTTAAATCATTTGGTGAACCTGACTTCATTTGTGCATAAAACCCCTATAAACCCTAGGGTAAATTTCCTACTATTTTTTCTTATATTTTTTCTAAATTTTTACTTACATAATAAAATAAAAAATTATCATTAAATTTTAAAAGTTTTTAGTAATTTTAAAATAATTTTCTTTCAAACCCTAGTTTCCCATAGTAGGTCCCAATATTTTCCTAGTAAATTTTCAATAAATTTCTAATTTTTTACTGGCATATCTAACTCATAAATACACTTCAAATTTCAAAATTCAATATTAAGTTTCGAAAATAATTATTTTTCAAAACCCTAGTTACATCTATTAGGTCTCTTTAAAATCAAAAAAATTCCAATAAATTTCTAATTTTTTTACTTGCATATCTAACCCAAAAATTCACTTTCTATTACAAAATTTTATAGTAAATTTAAAAATAATCATCTTTCAAACCCTAGTTACATATACTAGGTCTCATTACTTCTTGAGGTATCACCTTATATGTTTGTGAGCTTCGTATCCTTTTTATGCACTTTCTATTTTTTTTTTTTAGGAATTTACATTTCTTCTTTTCAATATTTTCTTTATATTGCACTTTTCCTATTACAAATTATTGTAAAAAATTCAATCAAAATTCAAATTATTTTCCTACCGTAACAATAACCCAATACACCATTTTTGATGAAACTGATAAAAGGGAACTTGAATAACTCTTAACTAAACACCCTAACATGCAAATGACATGCTTAAAATACTAAAAAATAATAATAAGGATGAACAATGGTCAATCTTCTCAAACTATAGAGCAACTAGTTATAAATGACACTACAGGGGCAACTATGTCTCAACAACCCCCTATAGTAGCCCAACCTGCCTTTATGCCACCAGCTACAACTAATACATCTTTGAATATTGATGTGTCAACCCTAGTGCAAGAGATAAAATTTCTTTAACCCAAGGTGATACATCTTGAACAAGGTGCCTCTAGACCTACACAAGGTTTGGATTCTTTTGCTCTATTGCATACACCATTGGCATGTCACATTGCTTCTACACCCTTGACAAAAGGTTTTGTTCAACCCAAGATTACTCTATATGATGGAGAGGGTGATCCAATGACACATTTGAGAGATTTTCATAGCAGGCTTGAACTATGTACTAAATGATTGGCTACTTACCAAGTAATTTCCATAGATCCTAAATGATTATGATTTATAATGATTCTACAACCTACCAAATCAGTAAGTCAATGCATTCAATCCTTTAGCCAATATGTTCCTAGCTCATTTTAGAATTAATATTGGTAATAAGGTTTCATATGATCAAGTTACACAATAGAAAAAAAGATCAAATTAACATCTCATAAATTACGTTCTTTGATAAAAGACTATTTTGGCTAAGATGTCTAGCTCCATGGTTGATCAAGAGTTACAATATCTTTTTAATAAAAGTCTTCTACTAACTTTACATGAATCAATTATGTTAAAAATACTCTATTCCTATTGGAAATATTGTCATTGATGTCAAAGGTCTAGCATTATTTGTGATAAAGTCCCCATTACATTTAATGATGTTTGTAATAGATATATCTTGACTAATGTGAGTTAATATTTATTTAATATTAATGAATATATTTTTGGTTACATATGAGACAAACTAAGGGCCCATGGAGAAGTCAAATAGCCATGGGGTAAATAAAAAAGAAGGATGGGATGCATTTTCCCATGAAGAGTCATCTTGGGGAATTCCAAGAGTCACCAAGTGAAGGCAAAAGTGGAAGGGTGCAATTTCTCATGAAGGGGCACTTTGAGGAATACAAAAAGTCACCAAGATAAGGACAAAAGAGGGAAGGACATTTTTGCTCATGAAGGGTCACCACATGACTTTTCAAAGGCAAGGATATGAAGGGTCATACAAGTTTGGCATCATTTTCCATGAGGATTGAAGGGTCACAAAGGGGGAAGGCCAAAGGTCATTTAGAAAGCTATAAATAAAGGCTTGCAAAGCCATTTTTAATTTGAGAGAGATAGAGGTTGATTTGATATTGTAATATCTAGCTTAGAAGAGCAATTGTGAGAGATGAATATGATTTATATTTTTTATATCTAGCTTAGAAGAGCAAAGGTGAGAGAGAGGAAAGAGATGTTGTAATGAGCTATCATTTGTTGAGATAGCAACATTGAGAGATAGTTGTTTGGTATACATAAAGGGGTTAGTGCTCCTGTGGGTTGGTGCTCACGAATAGTTATTGGGTTGGTGCTCGACAAAGGGGTTGGTGCTCTTGTGTGTTGGTGCTAATGAATTGTTGCTGGGTGGGTGATCGAAAAAGGGGTTGGTGCTCTTGTGGGTTGGTTCTCAACAAAGGGGTTGGTGTTCTTATGGGTTGGTGCTCATGAATAGTTGCTGGGTTGGTGCTCAGCAAAGGGGTTGGTGCTCTTATGGGTTGGTGCTCATGAATAGTTATTGGGTTGGTGCTCAACAAAGGGGTTGGTGCTCCTACAAGTTGGTGCTTGTGAATATTGTTTGGGTTGGTGCTCATTCATATACTTGAGATTGTTCTCCATGGTTTTTCCCACATTGGGTTTTCACGTTATATCTAGTGTCTCTCTCTTGTGTGGTGTTTATTGTCTTAGTTTTATTGCATATATTGAATATTTGATTAAGTGGAATTTGATTAAGGGAAAGTTTTATAAGATATATGATATACTAATTCACCCCCCCTCTCAGTATATCCCATGCCTAACAATTGGTATCAGAGCAAGTTTCTTCAGAAAGGGTTTAACAACTTAAAGGTAGATCAAGGAAAAGTACAAGATGGCCAAGCAGCCAAAGAAGGAGAATCAAGAGTTGAAATTTGTGGTTGAGGATCTTAAAGAATAGGTGTGTATCTTGGATTCTAAGTTGTCTATAGAAGTAAAATAATATAAAATATTTATTCAGGATCTTAAGAATCAATTAGAGGTTGTAAATTCAATTTTAACAGCAAAAGAAGAAAAGTGTAATTAGTTGAAGGTTGAGTTAGGTTCTTTTAAGGATAATCATGATAAGCTTATAATTAAAGTTGAGAAAGATCATGAAATATTAGTCTAAGGAAAGAAAGATGTAGGTTTTGAAGGCAAATCAAAGAAGCCGATCAGGCAGCCCAATGCTTTTAAGTTTTCAAATTCTTTTCATGGCCATTGTTTTGTTTGTCATCATGTTGGTCCGGGCAAGAGACTGTATGAGGAGAAACAATCAGTCAAAGGGAGATATTAGTCACATTCAAAAAGAAGGCATGAGAAATGTTGTTTGTTTTTATTGTCATAAGGTTGGCCATATTGCTAAATTATGTCCAAAATAAGTAACGAGATATTCAAAGTATGTCAAAGGTTATAGAGCCCCTAAAAGATATGAGAAGAGTCAAATTAAGGTTTGGAGACTTAAAATAGTAAAGGTTAATCAGGTTGAGTTTAAGAGTGAAAATGAATTACTTGCTATAGTAGATAAAGAATCAGATAGGAAGGATTGTGCAAAATCTCTTGTTACATTTGAGAATGAGCTTTGTCAAGATAAGATAGTTGCAATAGTTAAGAAGATAAAAATCATCATAAATGTTGAGGTTAGTAAGTCAAAAAGATTAGACATGCTTAAAAGGATTCTAAAATAAAAACACAAGAAGATCAAGGAAGAAACAGAGGAGATGTGGGAATCTCTTAATATTTATTTCTAGGACCCTTTGTGTGGGGTGTCTCTTCTAGGATTCAAGGAGACACTTGTAAGAAAAAATTGAAGCATGGTGGATGCTATTAGGTCTTGGCTATGTTGCATGACAAGAAGGTGAGTTGATAGATTAATTTGTATATCTTTTGAGGGAATAGATTTTGAAGAAATTTTTGCACTGGTTTTAAGGTTTGAGGATATTAGAATGATTCTTGCATATGTAATGTTTAAAAGTTTTAAAGTGTTTCAAATATTATGCTCACAAGAAATTAGAATGTTGAAAAAGAGCTAACAATTTTAGAAAGAAGGAAAAGGATACTCATGCAGATTTAATCAAGGAGGATCAGAGTTTCAAAGTCCCCTTCATTAAGAAGAAGGTTTAGACATGTTCATGGCAGAAGAAACAACCTGAAAGATTCTATGATGGTTCAGATAGCTTTGCATGTAAGAAATAAATATCAGTAATGGTTCATTGATAGCGGGTGTTTGAGGCATATGATAAGAACAAGAGTAAAGAAGATAAATGGTGGCATAGTGAAATTTGAAGATAAAACCACTGCCAGGATAGCCAAAAAAGGTACTTTATGTTTGGATATTAATACAACCAAAGCTAAGAATGTTTTGTAAGCATAATCTATTGAGTGTAAGTTAAATATGTGATCAAGCATACACATTAAATTTTCATGCTGAAGGTTTTGAGATTAGAAGAAAAGATTCAAATGAGTTGATTGCAGATGCTCAAAGGATAGGGAACAATGTGTATGTATTATCAGATATCTTCTCAAAGGCATGATTAAAGGATACATTCAAAGATCTATAAGAGGAGTTGAGAGTAATTTTTATTACTTCCTACCATTGATGTTTAGCATCAATTGAGGGGGAGCTAAGTCTCAGCTCCAAGTAGGCCATTTTCCATTGATGTCAAAGGGGGAGAATAATAGGTATAGGTACAAGTGTAGAAACATGTACAGGGAATAGGTACAAGTTGCTACAGTAAGGGGGAGTTACTATATGTTTTTAGATGATAGTATGTGCAAGTGATAGGATGTGGAAATTTTAGGATTGAGGTTGCCATCAATGACAAAGGGGGAGATTGTTGGAAATATTGTCATTGATGTCAAAGGTCTAGCATTATTTGTGATAAAGGCCCCATTAAATTTAATGATGTTTTTAATAGATATATCTTGGCTAATGTGAGTTAATATTTATTTAATATTAACAAATATATTTTTGGTTGCATATGAGACAAAATAAGGGCCCATGGAGAAGTCAAAGAGCCACAGGGTAAAGACAAAAGAAGGATGGGACACATTTTCCCATGAAGAGTCATCTTGGGGAATTCCAAGAGTCACCAAGTGAAGACAAAAAAGGAAGGGTACAATTTCTCATGAAGGGACACTTTGAGGAATACGAAAAGTCACCAAGATAAGGACAAAAGAGGGAAGGATGTTTTTACTCATGAAGGGTCACCACATGGCTTTTCAAAGGCAAGGATATGAAGGGTCATACAAGTTTGGTGCCATTTTCCATGAGGATTGAAGGGTCACAAAGGGGGGAGGCCAAAGGTCATTTGGAAAGCTATAAATAAAGGCTTGAGGAGCCATTTGTAATGTGAGAGAGATAGAGGTTGATTTGATATTGTAATATCTAGCTTAGAAGATCAATTATGAGAGATGAATATGATTTGTATTTGTTATATCTAGATTAGAAGAGCAAAGGTGAGAAAGAGGAAAGAGATGTTGTAATGAACTATCATTTGTTGAGATAACAACATTGAGGATAGTTGTGTGGTATACAAAAAGGGGTTGGTGCTCCTGTGGGTTGGTGCTCATGAATTATTACTGGGTTGGTGCTCAAAAAAGGGGTTGGTGCTGCTGTGGGTTGGTGCTCGGCAAAGGGGTTGGTGCTCCTGTGGGTTGGTGCTCATGAATAGTTGCTAGGTTAGTGCTCAGTAAAGGGTTTGGTGCTATTGTGGGTTGGTGCTCATGAATAGTTGCTGGGTTGGTGCTCCTACAAGTTGGTGCTTGTGAATATTTTTTGGGTTGGTGCTCATTCATATACTTGAGATTATTCTCCATGGTTTTTCCCACATTGGGTTTCCACGTTATATCTAGTGTCTCTCTCTTGTGTGGTGTTTATTGTTTTAGTTTTATTACATATCTTGAATTTTTGATTAAGTGGAATTTGATTAAGGGAAATTTTTATAAGATATATGATATACTAATTCACCCCCCCCTCTCAGTATATCCCATGCTTAACACTTCTTACATTAAATTGTGTCACACACTCAAGGAAAGAGAAGTCAAACTAATTTCAATGGGCCAACTCAAGTACACAAGTATCTTAGAAACAAAAAATAATAGTCACAACAAAGTCCCATACAAAATCAAGGTCAATGATAACATTATTCAGAATCAATTGATAGTTAAAATGGATTTTGAGCCCCCTCAGCAAGTGGTTTTATCATCACCCCCTCAGTGAACATTCACCAATCTACCAGTTTCTCTAGCCAAATTTTTATAGTAGCTATTGGAATGTAACATCATATCTCTTCATCCTATTTGGGAGGTTGACCCAACAAAGCCTCTTCCATGGGGATATGATCAACATGTATTTTGTGAATTTCATAGGTCACCAAGCCATACAACAAATAAATGCATCAATTTGAGACACAAGATACAAGATTTGATAAATGGAGATCATATTGATCTTGACACTTCAATTGAGCCTCCTCAATTAAATCAAACATAAGATAAAGCTTTAAAAATATTCTCAAATCCATTTCTAAAACATTCTAAATAAGAAATAGGGGACACATCAGGGGTTCACCATGCATATCATGTAAATACACCACTTGATACATACAAGTCACCTTCAGTTGAGACACATCCTTATAGTAACATAATTGGTGTATATAATTCTAGTGTTCTAGTTAGACCTTCTATCTCCTTCTTAAAGAAGGAGATAGTCAAGGATGATTTAGATTATCATGCACTCTTTATCAAAGCTTACATTCATAATCATCTTATTCATAGTGTTCTCATTGATAATGGATCTAGTGTGAACATGTGTACTATGACTTTATTATAGCATTTGGGATTCTTCAAAGCAAGATATTACCCTGATAGACATAGTTATCAATGGATTTAGTAGGTACATACAGAGTTCATTGTGTGAAACTGTACTTCTTCTATAGGTTGGTCTAATACACATGGCCACACTATTTACTCTAGTTCCTAGTGTAGGAATTTTTGATATGCTACTTAGTCAACCATGGATTGAATAACTTTGAGCAGTAACTTCTACATTTCACATATGTGTGAAATTCATTCATGCTAATCAAGTTATTACAATTGGTGGAGTTTCATATGAATGAACACTCCCCACTTGAGAGCCATCTTCTACTTTGTAGTTACTAGTTTTAGTTCAACCATAATTTATAGTTTCTCCACCAATTATAGTTCCTCTTATAGTTATAATTTAGACATAGTTGAGGCATCCATCACTAGCATAGAGTGTTTATATAGCTCCATAGCTTCAGGATTCTAGACATTTTCTAGCTCCAGTATTCACACCCAGGGTAGTATCATTGAGATCTCATATATATATAATCAAAGAGCACATGTTTAGAGAGCTTATATTATTATTAGATGGGCCCCTAAGATCCTTAAAATTGCATCCACTTCTTAGAGTTATAGGGGGACCCCACACTTAGTTTATACTTCAGAGATTTTATAGAAATTATTATATATAACTTTTAGAACCACAATCTTAACATTTTCATCATGCTTCATGATCACACACAATTCCTCTCCTTGATATAGGACATCATGATAGGGAGTCTCCCATGAGACTCATCATTTAGTATCATCCCTTCCTAGTTTATTTGTACATAGCTTCTCTTCAAAATTCTTGTACATAGTCTTCATGTGATTGATTATACATAGCTCATAACAAAACTCAAAAATCCAAAATTAATATAACATTTTAAAATATAAAAACATTCAAATATGTCAAAACACAAAAAATAATTGGTTTTTATTCATTATCCATGCTTTAAATTTCTACTACTATGTTAGACTTACATTTTCTGTTTTATGCTATTGTTTGTTGATTTATATCCATTACCATGATTCACTTGATCTTCTTTGAGTGTGTACAGTGACATCCATCTCTGTGATTGATTTAATCTACCCATTGAGGGGGAATCCTACTTTTATATTCAAGACACACATTGATATACATACCCACTAGGGGTATCTTATACATGACTACACCATCCATGTTATGGCATTCATACACCACACAATCTAGTTATCATGTTGATGTATATTATTTACTAGCTTACACAGATTAATCTATCAACCCTCACTAATATATAGTACTTATGTATTTATTAGCATATACCTAGTCTTGTATTAAAATGTATTGTATACTTCCACATTCTTGCTTTGATTAGTTAGATGTGATTGTATTTCTAGTTTTTTGCATGATTTTCTTTCTTTTTTTTCATAGCTAGATGTGATTGCATTTCTCAGTTCTTGATTATCTCCTATATGTGCTTTAGGACATTATCCAATATTCTTTATTTCTATTTATTTGTTTGACTTAGGACATGTGCCAATGTCCTTTGTCTATACTCTTTCATGTGATTGTGGCCCTCGTGCTAACCCTTTTTTGTTTCAATTTTATGTGTATGTGGCATTTTAACATGCCTTGTATGTTTCCTTTCTAGTTTGAGTGATATGTTCCCATGTCCCTTGTTTACTTGTCCCCTTAACCATTCTTGTATGCTTTTTGCTTCTTTCCTTATATGCTTGTTTCTTGGTTTATTTCACATTATTTACAATGCCATGATCCACATCATGGATTATCTTGCTATCTTGGATGCCATGATGGACATCATGTTCCATCCCTCCTTGCCAAGTAAAAACTAACAACTAACACTTATAGTTCTAGTTTAGTACTTTTCACATGTTATTTCATTATTATATCTATCTAGGTATACCCCTATTGATCTAACAATCTCTCAATACAAGCCATGCTATATCTAGAGATATTTTGTCAATTATCATTGTTATATCATGTATCTTTTTAGCATAACACAATTGTAGAGCTATTTATTTTGAGGGAAATCATTATAGGGTATTTAATCATACCCTCAAAAGAGGGGACAATAAATATGGGTTTTGTCATATATATTAGAGCTCCTAATAGTAAAAAATCTAGCTTTTAGCACACCTAGAACAACCAGACATCAAACTAGTCAGAATAGACTAAGAAGACAATGAAAATGTTAGAACAATTATCATATTTGGCTCAAAATAATAACATTGAGATTAGATAATAATGTTGGTGCCATTACTATCCATTTTTTATGTTCTTGTCCAAACAATAGAAAAACTAGACATTATAGAAGCAAGCAAAAAAGTAGGTTCATCTACAATTTTATATAGTCAAACTAATTCATAATTAGTAGTTTTTAGTACACTTTTGCTTAGAGAATCTATATCTAGGGGGAATTATACATAGCATGATGGCTCTCACTTCCATTTTTAGATATGGTAGTTAGTATAACTTCTAGATCACAATCCATGTCTTAGACACTAGTGATTAAGGGGCAATGTGTAAAACACATTTATCTTCTTTTATTTTCAAGTTCAATACATTGCCCAAGCATTCTCAATAGTTGTGCGCCTTATTCCATATATAGGTGGTTGGAATAATTTTGGAGTGGTTTTCATACAAGCCTAACTTCCACATTTTGGATTGGCTTTCATATAAACCTAGTGCACTAGTTTTAAAGTGGCTTTCATGTAAAACCTAATCTCCATCTTTTAGAGTGGCCACTAGTGGCCTAGTTTCTAATATACATTTGGTTATCCATGCCAATTTTATTAGATTTTAGAGCATTCATGTACTTAAATATCCATCTCATTCAACACACATTTCATACTGGTATCAGTTTATAGTTTCACTTCATAGGGAAATGATAGAGAAAGGACTATTTAGCCTTTGTATTCTTGATCCACGTACTCATAGGGATTGGACACATAGTACAAACATCGATTAACACATGCATGATCACCTAGATTCACTTAGTGGGTGACAATGGAGCCAAAGGGCTAGCCTTTTCATTCTTGAGCCACTTTTGAGGAATTGAGTACTCATCTCTATTCATGATATTAATCTTGGTACAACACACATCTAGCATCACTCAACATCATAATAGGTTTTTTATTGGTCTATATACCTGGTGAGGTGTATTCATTCCTTTTTATTCCTCTCTCTCTTACTCAATTTTGTATATTCTTATTTTAGATATAGTGTATCTAGTAAGAACTGATCTACTCTTTATTTTTCTTGTAGATTCAAATTTCACAAAATGATCTCTCTATACACACCTACATCACACAACTTCATGAGCTTCACCTTTATATGGAGGTTTAAGTACACTTTCTATTTTTCCTTTATCCTAGTATTTAACTTTATTGCATCAATAGAATAAAGGGGGGAAATGTAGTCATATAAAATGTGTAAATTGGTAACTTGAGTGTGGCTAATGACACCCAACCCATAGGTACCTCTTGCTTACTTTCATGAACCTCATAATCATCTTTTCATTGATTCCTAATCATCTAAAGCCTTCTATACTTCATCCCAACTCACCCAAACTGCTCTTTCTAAGACAAATCAATCCCCCTAAGTCTCATCTACTTAGGATAGTAGCGTAACACTTGGAATATAGCACAAATGCTACTCTTGTTCACTTTTGGTACTCCTATCTAAATGCAATTTTGGATCCAATAGCCAATTCTTTCTAGTTCCCCATCCTTATCCTTATCAGCCTAATGCAATCACATTTAACCCATGACCAATATATTCCTATAAAATACAATTCAAAGATCATTTGGAAAGGGGTTCAAAAATATCACTAAGAAAGAAAGACTACTTAAGCAATCATCCCTATTCTCTGCATACACCCAACCAATATTATTACAAGTTGATTCAAATCCTTATTCCAGTCCTTAACAACTGATAACACATATAGTTCAACATTTTACATCTTAATAAATACTATTGAATAAAGAACATCAAGTGGGATAACTACATATGGCTTGATCCCTCTTCAGAGTTTTGGTATGTAGGTAGCATGCCCACATAAGGGGTGTGGATATGTGTTTAGTGAATCTTACACACACTAACCCCCTCTCTTTATTGAAATTGGTCAAAAATAAATGGAATATAAGGTTTGAAGAAAAAATATTCTCTACAGGGAGCTCTATAGATTTTTAGCTATTGAAACTTCATGGATAGGGTCACACAGACTTAGTGAACAAAACCCATAAATCTCAAATCTTTAGGATAATAGTAGCAAAGGTAAAATACAACACCAGTGCCACTCCTATCAAATTTTAGTGATCCTATACAATCATAAAATTAAATTAAAGTCTTATTTTGTGATAGTTTCCAAATCCTACATGGTGAATATCAGACCTTGTCTCAGCTATATCAATTAGTTTTTAGCTAAGTCTTCTTTTTCATCTCTTATTATTAGTTTTAGAAAGATCAAAATTACAATCTAAACTATATAAATTAGTAGATTTACTATTGTATATTTATTTACTAATTTTACTACTCATACCTTTTGACTAAATTATTAATAATACACAAATATTCCCAAAATTGTTAAATCACTCTCCATGCTTATTTTCGTAGTCAGGTCCTTATCTAGGGTTTAGTATGGTTTTAGGTCTCTTATGTCCTTAAGATTTGTTCAAAAATATGAGATTTTGAAAATTCCAACCAATTTCACTAAATAAACCTATGTAAAACTCCCAAAACTCCTTATACTTCTATGCATAACCTCAAAGAAGATACAAGCACTCAAAGTTAGCCTATCGATCTTTGACCTTCATTTCTTACAGGCTTGAATTAGCTCTGAGCCTCAAAAAGGATTATTTATCATTTATATATAAAATGGAAGATTTAAAAATATTTAGTGACATTTAGAACATGATTTAATAGGATATAATGCCAACCTAATGCTATAAATGACATTAATCCCTCATTTGGATATTAAGCTTAAACCTTGCCTAACAGGGCTGACTGAACTTTGGGATTCTAGACCAACTAGTTGAGATTATCTATTTTTTTATTATTAATGTAATATTAAGGATGATACACCATTACAAACCTTATATGAGGTTTCATTACCTTTTGGTCCACTTTTTTCAAAAAAATTCCCCGAAAATGTAGGCCTTGTTCACAAGGGAGTGCCCTCTATCTGAGACAAAATAGAGGGAACTTCCCCTATTTAACCAAAAAAACAAAGTGGTGGAAGGTATTCCATAATATTTAAGGACATTATACACTAAAAATAAGCCTTTTTTCATGTCATTTGACCTTCCATCCCTTGCAAAAACCAAAATAAACCCTTGTTGAGACAGACTGTGCAAGGTGTAAGATGTAGATTGTGTATGTTGCTTCATAGAGTCTCTTTTATGAATTATTACCATTGGTGAGAGCATTTTTGGAGTTTAAACATAATGGATAATATTATCTAAACTTTTTCATCACTCTAACCTATTACAAACCCCTCATACTCCATGCTTGGTCAAACTAAGTTCCATCTCTTGTTTATGTTTTGTGTTATGTGTTATGGAGTGGTACCTATAGGTAATAATGATTTTTTGAAACTTAAGCATAGTTTTTAACAAAATTATTAAGGTATTTTATGATATTTATACTTTTATGGACCACATTTGTCTCACCCTTATCCATTAGTAACACTCAAACCTCACTCCTCAGCCCACTATATGTCACAATCAAACATTATCAATTGTGTTGGGAAGGGTAAAAGCCTGTAGATGAAGACTCCTATTTTTAAAGTTTATACACCACTATTAAATATAATGAACCATTTTAAATCATATATTTTTTTCCAACCTTCGTGATTCCATATTTAAACCTTTTTTATATATGATGTTGTCCTATAATTAGTTGTAGGTGTGTATTTTGTATGATATGACACATGTAGGTGTATATGAGACCTGAAACACTACATATAAACATTATTATGATGATACTCATGTTAATTGGTACAATATTAAATCAATAATTCCATTCAAAACATGAGAGTATGCCTTATTTTCTCTTTAGGATATCAATGGTCACTCAAAGCTCAAATCTTGTAGATGTTAATGGAGAAACTTAGTGCATCAATGGGCAATTTTGAGGCCCCCAACAATCACATTTCACTAATCCTCATGGCTTAATATTTGGCATATCTATTATCCATCATATAGGCTAAAATATTTGGTCATATAGATGTATCATAAATTTTTGTAACCTTTTTATAATATATCCATAAAATGGCTTGGACCTTTATTTTTACTTATTAGGGAAAATGTCCTTGAACTTAGTCATCTTATGTTTGAAGGTTATCCATACTTCCATTTTCAAATTTGACACTTCAAGAAGGTATATTATGATCAAATCCACCTACCAATATTCAATGTAAGTTTTTTCCACTTGTTTCAATGCTTTCAATGACTCTTGGGCTTTCTGTGGTACCACCTACAAGTGGGTATTTGCATCTATATAGCTAGTAATAAAATTTGGGAAGTATGCAAGATATATATGTTCATGATAAATTATAATCCCTCACCAATATTTCCAATTTACTCTTATCACTTTAAAATATTGAAACACTTATCAAAGCTCCCATCTCAACATGACATCATCAAGGAGAGATTCATGTAGGTGCATTTGAGTTGTATGTAGGCAGTAGATAGAATTGAATAATGCATGCAGATGAATGGTCTCATGAACAAACTTAAACTCATTACCAATACATAAAATGTATATTTTCACTATGGGGATCTTGAGACAAGTCTCAACACATCTGTTCTAATGTGATATCCTCTTGCAAACACTTGTTATAGAGTAGGCAGGGATAACTAGTGACTAGTTGGTGTGGTGCATGACCTTGTAACCAACCTTGAATTTTCCTAAAAAATTAAAATCAACTCTCTTCAAATATTTATGATTTGAAAAAAATGATACACCTTCATTACAATTCCATGAACAAGCTAGGCAAGTCTCATACATGTGACTTCAAGTGAGAGTGAGTGGAGAGTTGACTATGAGAATGATAAGATTGAATGTTTGATCAAAGCATGATGTGATGAAACCAAAAATTAAAGGAGGTGATAACATGGAATTGAGACATGGGAAATTTCACATCCCGTTCACATGAGACCTCTACAAAGAACCAAACATTCTACAAATAAGGAACCTTTGACTAATACATCATATGGTGACACCTCCCTAAAACATGAGATGAATTGCCTATCAAAACATCATGAAACATGAAACCAAGAATGGAGAGAATTTTATGAGGAATCCAATATCATATAGAATCAACATCATCATTTGGATTGTATGGAATTGTCCAAATTAGAGAAAACCCTATAGGGTGCAAGAAAAAGTGAGCTAAAAACATAGTCAACTTGTTAGAGATGATTCATAAAACATAGTTGACCTATTTTTGAAAACTTGTTTTTAAAATTAATATATTTGAGTTTATTATCACCCCCCAAAGGCATTTGGCTTGAAACCTCTTCTATTGGTCATACCAAGCATGAACCTACTGACCATTTGTATGTCTAGAAGGGTGAAGAAGGATGATAATGGTTTTATCACTTAAAAAGAATTTCAAGTGCTGAGATTAGTATAGGGAATATGAAGATACATTCCATGACCTTCTCCCATGTGTCACATTCCCTCATAGGTCGTATAAGTGCCAAACTTCTCCTTATTTGATTTCTTGATCTTTAGTTAGATAACCTATAAGATTTGGGTGGGATTGACATTATTGATAGGGAATTTGACTTATTAGACATTTTAAATGAAATTAGGACATTTTGACACCTTAGAAATTGTGCCACTTGCA
Organism: Torreya grandis; assembly: GCA_037957365.1. Taxonomy (NCBI): domain Eukaryota; kingdom Viridiplantae; phylum Streptophyta; class Pinopsida; order Cupressales; family Taxaceae; genus Torreya; species Torreya grandis. The sequence goes on from JARHVA010009300.1 coordinate 142,481, forward strand.
TTTATAACCCCTAAATGGCTATTAAGTGACTCAAAATGACATAGACTAAAAATACCATGACCAAGGCTAAAATTTATTTACATTACATCAAATAGACTATAACATACTTCATGAAAAAATATTAGACCCATAAAACATCTAAAAATCAAGATTTTACCTATAGGGGTCCCAATTTGACCTGTCGGGTCAAATTTGGTCAACAAATTAGTGACTCATAAGGGTAGTATGCCTACTATACTAAAGATACATAGCCTTATCTATCCATGGGCTAAGGGAGTCAATGAATTCTTGAATACATATAGTAAGTAATTGCCTAAAACACATATAAAATAACCACATCACACTAAACAACACAAAAAAAGGTAAGACACGAACAAGACTCACACATGTGCATAAACACTTGGGGAAAACAATAAAAATAGTAGCTATATACAAAGATAGAGGAGAACCTTAGTAAAAATGTTTAGGATAGATCCCATTGAATGGGATATGAAACTTCTCTCTATCCAACCTTAAGAGTTGGAAAGCATTATGTTGCTTGCATTGAGTGATGACATAAGGGCCACTCCATAAGGCATCAAACTTTGTGTGTTTTTTAGGATTAGCCCCATATTCATCCCTCTTTAGAATAATTTATCCTTCTTAAAAGGTTCTTGGCATGGATTTTTTATCAAAATATTGTTTTGTTTGATCTTGGTGAGCTCTCATAGTGTGCATAGCTTTATCCCTTATTTCTTCAAGCTCTATTAACTCACATAACCTGACCTCCATGCTTTAATTTTATATGCACTCCAGTTGGTAAGTGATATCCAAAGCTATTAACTCAAGTGAAATAGGAAATATATCTTCTCTTTCATAAACATGTATATATGGTGAGTTTTTAATGGCTCTCTTAGGGGTTATTCTATTAACCCAAAGAGTTGTCTTTAATTTGGAATGATAAGTTATTTGGTTTTTCTCCATTGTTATCTTGATAATCCTAATTATATTATTATTCATAGACTCAGCTATTCCATTTCCTTATGGATAATAATTGGAGGAATTACTAAGATAAATACCATGTTTCAAAGCCCACTCACTTGTCTTCATTTCAAGGAAAGCCAATGCATTAGCTGAAATTATTATTGAAGGAACCCTAAATCTTGTCACTATGCCTTCATAGAAGTCTAAAACTAAACTTTCATTCACTTCTTTAAGAGATAAAACATCCACCCATCTTTTAAAGTAATAAGTGGTAGCTAACACCCACTTGTGACCAATACTAGAAGGTGGGTTGATTAAGCCTATTAAATATAGACCCCATTGCATAAAAGGTTGATCTAATTGTATTGGATGAAGATGTAGAGATTCAAGATTTTGTTTTCCATCAAAGAGGGCACATTTTTGACATTTCCTTACCCAAGCATGAGTGTCCTTAAACAAACTAGGCAAAAAATAACTAGCTCTCATAATCTTGGTAGTTATAGTTCTTGGAGCAAAGTGATCACCTACTGGTCCATCATGAAACTCAAACAATATATTCTAAACTTGATCTAATTTAACACATCTCAATAGTACACTTGATAAGTGTTTCCTAAAAAATACTCCATAAACACGTACATAAGGGATAGATTGTAATCTGAAGTACCTTCTTTTGGCTCTATCTAGGCCTTGTGGACATTCACTAGTTTGAATAAAATGGATCATTTCTTGTAAACATAAGTGTGCCTTACCTCATAACCTTCCAATCCTTGACTAAATAAGGCAATAGGATGCTCCAAGTTTTATTCATTTTATTAAGTGAGCATGGTAGAGATTACTTCTTTATTTCTAAAAATATACAAGTTGAAATACTTTAAGAAATCAAGACTTGCAAGAGTTGGAGTTTGAGCAATAGCTTGTTTGATTTCTTCAAAGCTCTCTTTCCTTCTCCTTTTCCAAGTAAAAACTTCAGCTTTCCTTAGCATAGAGGTTAGATGCTTGACTAATTTATAATAATTAGGAATAAAACTCCTTATGAAATTGATTTTTCCAAAGAAACTTTGAAAACCTTTCTTGTGTTTGGGTAAAGTCAATGCCAATATTGCACTTACCCTTTTAGGATCTATGGATAGACCTTTCTTTGAAACAATGTGTCCTAAGAGCTTACCTTTGTGGATAGAAAACACACACTTATTTGGATTAAGATATATTAAAAACTCTCTACATTTCTCAAAATTCTTCCTAAGATGATTCAAATGATCCTTTTCATCCTTGGAGAAGACCGTGATATCATCAAGATACACCAACACTATATTATTTATTAGACCTTGAAAAACAATATCCATTGCACATTGAATTGTGTCCCCAGAATTAGACAAACTAAAATGCATTTTACTATAATAATATGTGTCCCATTTAGTGGTAAAAGTTTTCTTGTATTGATCTCCTTCCTTTACCAAAACCTGATTAGATCCTGAATGTCCATCAAGGAGTGAAAACCTTTCACTACCTACCAAAACTTGTAAAATTTACTCCATGGAAGGAATGGGATAATGAACTTTCAATAAAACTATATTCAAACCTCTAAAGTCAACATATAAACTTAATTTCCCATTCTTCTTCCTTACCAAGACTAAGTTTTCCAACCAAGATGAATGCTTACTATAAAAAATGATCTTAGACTCAATCAACTTTGTAAGCTCCTTATTCATAAGAGGTTCAATCTTAGTATTAATTTCCCTTTGAATTTTCTTGATAATTTTAGCATTCTCATCTAACTCTATGGTATGTTGAGCTAGATTTGACTCAAATACTTTTAAATCACTATATTCCCATATAAAGATATCAGAAAATTCTTTGCATAATTCAATGAAAGCATACCTTTCTTCTCTAGTACACACCTTCCCAAGAATAAACAACTTATATTTGAATATTTGTACTCTTTAATTGTTTTCTTGTTTAGTATACATGCTTACCTTTTCCTTTTTAAACTAATCATCATCATTGAAAATACTCTCAAGTGTGATGAAGCCCTTAGGGAGCTTGTTTATCTTCAATTGTACAATCTTACCTCCATATTACTACTATAGTTTGGCCTAGTTATTTTAGGAAAACTCAACCTTCTCTTGTATAAAGAGAGATATTTGATGGTCACTATCAAATACTTGCCAATAAGTAACATTATTAGGTATATAGGGCCTTACAATCACTTTTATTTGAGGTTGGTTCTTATCATCTCTTATCCCATTTGGAACATCAAACTAAGCTCCAATGGATGCAAACCTATCAACATATTTGTTATCTTATCTTTGTATAGATTGAATGTTAAAATCTTGGAAATATTCTACAAGATCCCACACTCTATGATTATAGTATCTAAGCAAAGATTTATTAGTTATATTTTGACCTCTTACTTGATTCACAACCAACTCACTATCGCCATAAACTTGTAACTCTTTCCCACCTCTCTGTATGCAATCATAATTTCATGATATACATGAATTAATCTTGGTTAAGATAAGATAGAGAACACCTACACTTATGATTGGGTATACACTTGTTAAGTGGTAGCATGACAGATATGGTGATCTAATAGACCTAATTATGGGATCACTTGTATCACGTGTCATAACATATCATTCTAGGAAGGGTTCCAAAGCCTATAAGAACCCTATAGTCTAACACAATCACATAGAAAATCTAAAAGATTTCTATGAATTTATATTTCAATTATGTTAACAAACAAAATAGATTAAACTATTATAATAACAAAAAAATTAAACCAATCTAGTGTGCACCAAAGCTTGTACCATAATGTGAGGGGTTAGATGTGAAAAAATCAAATATGTATAGGGAAATTCAAATAAATTAAGTATGAGTAACACCCTAATACATAGAATATGAAGAGTAATATTATTCAAGCCAATACCTATGCTACTTATATCTACTAAAAGAGAGGAGAATAAAGTTAGAATATACTTACCTAAATGTGAACCTATCACGATTCAATCTTTCCTTTAGCCAAAGGGGATTTTTAAGAGGTTTTTTTGGTTCTTAAATATCACTTTGTTAGGCCAAAGAATCCAAGACCTATCCACGAGACTAGATTATCCAAAATAAGAAACCTAAACTAAGAATCCTCAAGTAGAATGGTGAAAGAGCAGATTATGAAGAAGTATGAGTGAATAATAAATATTAATTGCATATTATAAAAATGACCAAAATTATCTTATATTTATAGGTATAACTAACCCTAAAATCATCTAAAAATGTTAATTGTGTTATGTTGACCCAGTTGACCTAGCACATTTTTTGGCTAATGCCTAAATTCTATGCTAGATCAGCCAAAAAGCTAACAAACCTAAATAGCTAAAGTGACCCTAAATTACACTAAAAACCCTAAAGAGCTAAAGTGACCCTAAATTACACTATATTGACCAGGTCGACCTAGTTTACTAAATAGGTCAAAAGGGTGTCAACCAAGGAGAAGAAGGATAAAAAAAGGAAAAGACTAGAGGAATGTGCAAGGGAGGATAAATAGATTAGGAAAATGTTTTAGGATATGAATGGATTGGAATTAATGTATAAATAAGGGAAAAAAATCATGTGAAGCATCAAAGGTTTACCCACCCCTTTCTCAGTGCACCCCTTAAGGCATGCACTTAGAGAGATTGAGTCATGATAGGTTCTTGTAAGCTGTAAAGCATCAATATTTGATCAAATTTAAAAATATAATGTGTATAAATATGTCCCATTAAAATTTTATCATGTGTCACTAAGGTGTAATAGGGTATGGTGCTTCAATAAAGAACATAAGGACACACACAATGTTGATTCTAAAAAAAAGTTGCAGTATTTTAAAAAGCATAAAATAATTGAAATTAAATGATAAAAAAGTAAAATAACTAAAAAGTAAATAAATAAAAAGGAAAATTAATCTGTACCTTGACTTAATTTTATCACAAGATGATTGTCAATGATGTTTTTAGGTTTGTTTGTGTAGGGCATAGAGACTTATTTCAACAAACCCAAGAATACAAAACTAAGGAGCAAAAACAAAGAAATGCAAGAAAATCCAATATAACTAGTGCTATGTGGATGGGATGTACTTGGGAATTTGGAAAGCTGGGTGACAAGTGCTATGTTAGACCAAATGACCAAGTCAAACAAGAGTAAATCAGGTAACAAAAAATCCAAGGCTACTAAAGACCAAAAAAATCAAACAACTAAATCTCAAGTAAGAAAAGTTAAACTCTCCAATTCAAATCAAGGATACATGTTTAAAAAGGAATGATAAAAAAGACAAATCAATGGTAAAAATAAAAAAATGGTGAAACAACATTGATGAGTGAGCATTAACAATCCACATCTCACTCAATAATGGAAAAACGGTATGAACTCAAGTGTTTGTAACAACAAGATAGAAAAACAAGTGGTAAATGGTAAGTAAAACAAGTATATAAATGGAAATTTTATGGTGTAAAAGAAAAAGGTGATCTATAGTTTCTTAAAGATGTTGTTTTGCATCTAAATATAGATAAAACTAGAAAAAAGTAATGATAGCATGTTTTTAAGAAATGAAGAAGGAATTTAAAGAAGAGGGAAAATATATTTAGAATCACAATTAGGCTATCAAGGGGGGAGATGAAATGGGTGGTGGGGATAATGAAGGAAAAACCAATGTAGAGAAACTCTTAATCAAAGTCAAGACACTCAAATTTCTTTTTATAAAAACAAGAGGACTATCACCTTTAGGGACTCTAAAGACCTTCTCTTAGCTACACAAGTCTTAGGTCAATAAATGGAGTATATAGATCATCTCACGAAGGCTATATTCATGAAAAGTAATATAGACCTACCTCCCCATGACACATTCCCCATTCTTTAGGACCCCTTATAGAACCATCAATTTACTATGAAGATTGGGTAATTCAATGAGAAAGTAGGTATCACAATAGAATTATTTGAATTCTCCTATTTCAATCTACTGGCCTACCACACCTCAAAGGACTTCAGCTCTATGTGAAGCTGAATGTGGAGTTTGAGCTTTGATTAGAGATAGGAGATGTGCTTGTAATCATGTCTTTTAGTGTGAATTTGACCTTTGAGATTTGTATGTTTCCTTTTAAATATAATTTCCTTTTGTTTCAAATGATTTTTCTTTTAACTTTATTTTTATGGCTTTTTCTTATTCCTCCATACAGATTTGGAAAACCAAACATGGGTGTTAAAGATGACTTTGATTTGAAAACTTGGGACAAGGTTACTGAGAGAGAGAAAATTTAAATAGCATGAGGTCTAAGAGACTCATAAATCTAGGTGAAATAAAAGTGTTATCTTGACTTTGATCTTGTTTTATCCAATGAGGAGTAAAAGTAAGGGGAAATCAAAAGGAGAGACACATGGAACAATTTAAATTACTTCAAATTACAAAAAAATGTGACAAAGGGAAAAAATGGATACAATGACAACAAAGGTGTGATTCCTTATCATAATAATAATGGAAATGGAGAAAAACATGCTAACATAGATTGTTATGCAAATTACATCTAGGAAAAGAAGAAAACCTAAACTTTAGGAACAAGAACCAAGAACATGAAAATAATGGTGATTTTATGAGGAGGGTTAGGTCCTATCCATAGTATTAATAATTAACTCAAAAAATAAAAAACCATGAGGGTGATAATAAGTAAGAGATAATCAAAGTGAGGAAGCCTTTTTACAAAGCACCTCACAAAAGAAAAACCCAAAGGATGACAAAATAGCAGTGAAAAGCAACAAAAAGAGAAGGGAAATAAGTAAAATATGGTGGTTTTATGAGGGATGTTGGGTCCTATCCATGGTCTTATAAATCAAATCACAAAATAAAACCCAAGGGGTGTGAAAAATAAGAGAAAATAAAATAAAATAAGGAAGACTATGGTACATCAAGAAACCAAAAAATCAAAAAGAGAGGAATAAAGGTTTGTGAACAAGAGGGAATGTTGTAGAGGGAGAGAACCATGCTTAAGTAAATTTTAAAAAGTATTATATATATATATATATATATATATGATTAGGCAAAATATTTTTTGAGGAATTGAACTTTGGCGGGTTCCTTGAAAACATGGCCTTCATTGGTTTGAAGGTGGTAAGTACTTAGACCAAAGATATATTTAACTAAGTATGGGCCCCACCATTTTTGGGTGTATTCACATTATTTTTCATGGGTGTAGTATATTTTAAGGACAATATCACCAACATTAAATGTATGGATTTTATCACATTTATTATGTTGTTAGGCAATACGAAGCTTATATTGGTGGTTATGTTGTAAGGCAGAGAGATGACATTAATAAAGTAGCTCAAGGTAATAAAGGTGAGCCTCACACAATTATTCATTAGGAATGATTCCATGAAGAGATATGCAAAGAGAAGGAAGCTCAAATTCAAGAGGAAGAACTGACTCAGAACCATAGACTAGAGAAAATAGAGTTGCTTTAGTGGTAGTACGAATGCTAGTTTGATAGTCCTAAATTGTAGGATAAAGATGAAGATGCCAATCCATGTAGGTTTCATGAATTAGTTTTTGAAGAATTTTATTGAGAATATTGTTAGTGGCCTCATCTTGACCATTTCATTGTAGATGAGGAGTGGAAAACTTGTGATTGATTTTGAATTTGGTACAAAGTTGTTTGATATGTTTATTTTTGAAATGACCACCATTATCAAAAAAATGGTGTGAGGAACATCAAAATGGAAAATGATTTGGTTCAAAATGAATTTAGCTATGGTAATACTGGTGACATTGACAAGTGTCATGGCTTCAACCCACTTGGTAAAATACTTGGTAGTGGTGATAATAAAGATGTTCCCATCTTGGGAGTGAGGAAGTTTACCAATGAGATTGAATCCCCATGTGGAAAGTAGCCATGGAAATTTGATAGTTTGAATTTTAACTGGTGGAAAATGAATGAGATCATCATGAAGCTAACAAGGATTACAATTTTTATCATATTTAATAGCATATTTTTCTAGAGTAGGCTAATAATAACCCCTATGTAGGAATTAGTGGTTTGTATCATGTTCACTACGATAACCACCATAAATTCCCCCACGTGCTTATTCAAATAAAATAGGGACCTCATATTGCATGACACAATAGAGGAAGGTACCTTTGATGTTATGATAATAAAGCATGTTATGTATAAATACGCACTTGAAATCTTGTTTTTGAAGTTGTGTCTTTTCACAAGAATCCAAGTTAGGAGGATAAGTTTGATTCTATAATAATTGGATGATATCTTGATACCATGAGTATTGTCAAATGGTGACAGACTCAATGTGGCAAATAAGCGAATTAGGAGGGTGGGTAGATGATGGAAATTTGATTATTTATATGATAAAAGAAGGATCAGAAAGAAATTGATGTGGATGAAAAAGAAAATTTAAAGAGGAAAGAGAATTAGTAATGGAATTTTGATCTTTAGGAATAGGATCAATTGTAAAAGAGACAAAATTCTGGGCAAGAGTGATTATAATTTGATGATAGGAAATAAAGTTTTCACTGTTACATTGATAGGCACCACTAACTTGATGGTAAATGAGTTGAGAATCACCCAAAGCATGAAGATATTATATGTATAAATAAAGATCAACTCTCATACCTAAGATAAGAGATTCATACTTGGCCAAATTATTGGTGACATCAAATGTAAAATGGAAATATAAAGGAATTATCTTGCCAAGAGGACTAGTGAGAATGCAACCTACCCCATCTCCTTGAAGGCATTTATCACCATCAAAGTAAAGGTTCCAAGTATCCTCATGTAATTTAACATTAATTTCAAGTTCTTTGATAATTACCTTTGGTTTAGTAGCAACAAAGGAAGTAGAAGATTCATCAAGTTGATTAGCTTCAAGATTGACAATACAATTATGAAAATAATCTTAAGAGAAATTGATTGCTTAATACCTTCAATATAAAGGATATTATCATTTGGAAGGTTATCTTCAATGGACAAAGTGGCTAGAATAGGAGTTGTGGCAAGTTGGTCAGCTATGACTTGCCCTTTGATATATTTTTATGTGATGATGAAAAGATCAAATTACATGAGTAAGACCATCTACTTACCACTTATATCTCTTGGAAGAAATGATTTGGATAAGAAATGATGAAGGGGGTCAAAATGAATAATTACATAAGTGGTTTCCTAAAGTATATAGTGATGAAGCTTTTCAACTGTGAAATAGATAGAGAGGCAATCACGCTCAACTTTGGTATAACATGTTTCATAATTGATGAGACCTAAACTAATATAGTAGATGACATAATCCTTGCCTATATCATCTTGTTTGGCAAGCATTTCCCCTCCTAATATGCATGTGGAAGAAGTATATAGAATCAAAGGTATATCACTAGAAGGAAGATGAAGTGTAGGTGGATGAAGCAATGAATCTTTTATATTATCAAATGATTTTTGACATGGATCCATCCATTTCAAGGTTGTACCTTTCTCAAGAATGGAATTAATAGAGTGAATTTGATAAGCTATCTCAGGAATGAATCATCTAATTACCCCAAGTTTTCCTAAATAGGTATGAATATCAGGAATAGAATGAGAAATAGGCATGCTGATAATAACATTAATCTTGGCTGGATCAACATCAATGCCATGAAGAGAGACTAATAATCTTAAAAATTTACCAGATGTAACTTTAAAGACACATTTAAAAGGATTAAGTTGGACTTTATATTTTATGAGATGGTCAAATATGATGGAAAGATCAGAAAGATGATTTTTACGGTGTTTAGATTTAGTGATAACATCATCCACATATGTTTTGACAATTTTATGGATGAGTTAATGAAAGATATGAGTCATTTCATGTTGGTAAGTGTCCTCAACATTTTTGAGACCAAAGGGCATTCTAACATAAAAATATGTGCCCCATTCCATGGTGAAATTATTCTTATGTTGGTCCTCAAGAGCTCTATGAATTTGATTATATCCAAAAAATCCATCCATAAGAGATAACATTTCATATCCATCCTTGGAATCAATAATGGAATTTATTAAAGGCAAAGGAAATTTGTCTTTAGGACAAGCAAGATTAAGATTATAGAAATCAATGCAAATATGAATAACAATAGTGAAATTTTTCTAAATAGGAATAATATTGGAAACCCATTTAGAATAATCCACAATTTAATAAATTTAACATCGAGTATGATGATTTATTTATGGCATAAGTTGGTAACTTCGAGAGGAAATTTGCATTACTTTTGATGCACAAGTTTGGAACCAATATAGGTAATGATGTTATAGACCACTATTATAGGGTCAATATTAGGCATGTATTAATAAGACCAAGTGAATGCCTCTTGATACTTATCAAAAAATAGGCTGAAATTATCATGTCCAGAGGGTGAAAGTTCTTTAGAAACTATGATCGGTCAAGGGAATGAGGGAGTACCATATTTGATATGAGTTATTTCTTCAATAAGCATGGAATTAACATCTTTAAATTGGTATGGTGCATTGGGTAAGGATGAAATTGGATTAGTTTTGGGATCAATATTAGTGACAAAGTTATTGAAGCAAGGAATTTTAGTTTTAAAATTTCCAATTTTATGATGTTGTCAATGGAGTTGAGGTTCCCAAGCATAAAGTAACTCAAAAATAGATTTTTTAGTAGGTAAAGTAGAGAAAAGACCACAATAATCAACATCTACTTATAGATATAAAATTTGGTTACCATGATGATCATATTCAGAATGTATTTGATGGACGGTTGCCTTAACATCAAGTGTGATTTAGGAGTAGAAGAAGTAGATGGAGTAGAAGAGATAGATGGAGTAGAAGGGTTAAATGGAGTTTTGATGGGTTCTTTTATAGAAGGATTATATTCAATGGGAGGATCTAAAGGGGGTTAATAAGATGAAATTACTTCCATAGGTTTGGATGGTGTGATTTACTCTACCACCCAATGAGAATTAATAGGAAGAGGGTTAATAGGAAACACATAACCCTCAGGTTCTAAGTTATTATATATATAAATGGTATGCACATTCCAATTGAAATCATGAATTTGGGATAATGTCTTTTAATAATGTAAGACATCCAAGTCTCAATATTGAGATTGGGCCATGATATAATTGTCATCGTATGTGGAAAAAATTGTGTATTCTTGAGATTTAGGAGGATCTTCAGAAGGTGAAATCCTAATATTACTAAATGTTTGAGGAGACATGGTGAAAAGATATTGAAATAATTTATCCACTCCAAAATAATTTCAATTAAAATCATCTTTAAGTAAATATTGTTCTTGAGAATTGCATGGAGGGGGAATTGGTAATCTCATATATGAGAGGAATGATATGATCCCTTGGCAAAAGAGAAGGAGGAAGCCACTCCTAAATATACAAAGGTAATTTGGTGGCGTTGCAAGTATGTTATAATTCCTTGGGTTCATCATCATTTTAATATACAAGAGTGACTTGCAAATCTAGATTCATATTGATGAACTTAGGTATAGGAGCATTATTAATTTTAGGGATCATAGGAACAGGATATTATGATTTAGGATTAGGTAATTGGATACTTTATGGGTTAGGATTTCATGCTTATAGAATTTTTTGTTATGTATAAATTTAATGCATTGACTACCGAAAGAAGCAATGGCCCTCATTAGATGAGTCCAAAGATGACCAAGGAGTATGTTACAAGATAAAGGAAGATCATGAACCATGAATTTAGTCTGAATGGTCTTAGGACCAATGGTTAAGGGAACTCATATACAACCAAGTGTATTTTTATTAGTCTTGTCAAAACCATGACAATTAAGATGGGTTTTTTTAAGATGACCTTTGTTATAACCAAGTTATTGTAGAAGACATGAAGAGGTCACATTAATAATATAACCCTTGTCAACTAGAAATTTTTGAATAAGGGTGGTATTAATGGATATTTTGATGAAGAGAAGTAGATCATTGGCACAAAAGAGGATTTAATCATTAATCATCTCCTCTTCAAATAATTTAATGGAAGGCTTAGAAGAGTGATACATATATTCAATGATATTAATGTTAGTTGGTTAAGAATTAAAAGAAGGTGGTTCTTCATCTAAATAAGACTGCTCTTTGATCTCTTGGATTTGTTACATAATTAATTTACGATGATAAGGTGAAGTGTGAACAAAATCCATAAGAGGAATCTTACATGGCATAGAGTTAAGTTCTTCAATAAAATTCCAATGATATTTAAAAGAAGATCCATGAGGTTTAGAAGATAAATTAGACTTTGGAGGAATAAATGTGGTTGGAGTATCAAAAGGAGGAAGTTGTTCCTTAGGTTCTTCCAATTCAATATTGATGTTGGCAGTATATTTAATAAATTGTTCCTCCAAAGAAGGTTTCTTGGGATTGGTAACAAGATCTTTATGAGTTGGTTTTCGATGATAATTGACCTTATCCATATTGACATATTGAGAGTTTTTAAAGCATTGGTCATAATTGATGTCAATAGCACAAACATCCCTAGAATTTGATTGATTATAGGAAGAATATTTTTGGTTATTAGATGAAGAAGCTTTAGAGGATTATCATTTTTGAGAAATAATAGTGTATTCTTGGTGATATTTTTTTATCATAGTTTCATGGTCGAGTGAATTACCATGCATGTAAGAAACACCACATTTAGAAATCCTTCTAAAACATTCATGAGAATGCCCAATGTTAGCATGAAACCAACAAAAGATATTGGGATCATACCACTTAGGAGGATAATTATGATATATGAAAGGTTTATAGGGTGGTAAAAATTGTCTCATTAGATGCGCTGAAAGGGGTATGTGAGACGGTAAAGGAATATCATTTTTTTCAAACTCCTAGTTTGGTTTGAGAAGCGTTACTAGTGATAGAATTAGATGTTTGAAAATACCATTTAATAAGTTTAGAATTAGTTTTGAATTGATTCATAATCAAGTCTTGTCATTTAGCTTGGTTAAGAGCTTCATTAAGAGTTTGAGGAGTAAAGGTTTGAACCTTGTATTGAAGAGTGGGAGTTAAAGTGGTGATAAAGAGTTTGAATAGGTTATCATCAGACATATTATGATCAAATTTATGAGCTAATTATTTCCATATTTTAATAAAGTCATGAGTCGATTCACTAGGAGATTGCTTAACATTTATGAAATGGCTAAGACAATTTTTAGGAAAATCATTGTATTAAAACTCTTTAACTAAAAGATTGACCAAATATTCAAGTTGCCAAATATAATGTTGGGGTAATTGATTATACCATTCTAATACATCACTAGTGAAATTTTCAACTAATATTTTATTAGTAACAAATGAATTAGTTTGGATCCACTCTTTGTAGAGATTACTATAGGCTTTAAGAAATGAGGCAGGATCTTTAGTCCCATCATATTTGATAGTTGGTGATATGTTATTGATGTTAATAGATACAATGAAGGGATATAAAGGCTCATTTTGAATTGTTTAAAGCATCTTATTATCCATTATTTGTTGAGGATTAACATTACCTAAGGCATATCTAAGAGGTGGAGGAATGTAGTTAAGATTAGCTTGAGGATGCATGATTGGAGGTTGATTAGCCACATTGATCAAGTGTTATTGAAGTTGCATCAGTTAATTAGTATTAGAGTTTTTTATAATGTTCATTTGTTTATCACTTGGGATAATAATTAGGTTGTATTAGGTGGTGGGTTGGTGTTAGAAGGAACACTCCCCAAATTGGTATTGGGGGGAGGATTATTAGAAGAAGGGTTGTTAGTGGTATTTCTAAGTAAACTTGTATCAATCACTCTCACGTTAATTTGAAGATTTTTTGGTAGGTTTAGAAAGGATTGGATCCATCAACTTCATCTTGAGGTGTTATTTAAACCATGTTATAATTTGTAGATGAAGGAGGAGAAGAAATACCCCAAGAGTGATAGTGTTCTTGGGAGTAAAATAAAGGGATAAATGAACATCACATATAGGATCTAAATGGATTAAGACTATCCAAAACTATTTTGATAGGAGACCTCATTCTAACCAAAGGGAAATGAAAAAAATACAAATTGGAAGAGGTGAAGAATTAGGTTGATAAAAAAGGAAAGCTAAAAATAGAATTAGGTTGACCAGGTTGACTTAGTGGAAAAATAGGACCTACAAACTATACTAGGTCAACTAGGTCAACCTAACATAGTGAACAGGGGCAAAAAATAGGGTATGTGACAAAATAATGTTGACTAGGTCAACCTAGTATAATAGACAAGGAAAAATAAAAGATTAATGACAAAATGGGAAATAGAACAAGATAATTTTGTAGGTAACCTAGGAAAGTAAATGTTGAAAGTAAATAAACAATCAATTGAATTGATGCTAGCCAATCCAATTGATGAACACAAAGTAGAACCTTTCACCAAAGCTAGCTAATACAAGTTATTACACACACAATTGAGCAAAAAGCAAATAGACAACTTTGAAAGTAAAGATAGCTAATTGGTTAACCTAGAATGTTAATTAGGTTATTAAGAATAATTTTAAATGATAGGGAGTTGGTTGTAAGCAAGGTAATAGATAATAATCTATAGATGGTTTCAGGTGAGTTTAGGATGAAAGGGATTGCTGTGGTAATGATAAAAGCTTGGTATTGGGGCCTACCTCCTTACTCACACATCCACTTCACACATCATAGTAATAAGTGTGTTTGGTGCTTAGCCAGAATATACCATTAACCATGCTTTAAATTGACTAGAATATCAAGTTGGCTTCCCCTTTGGTGATGAAATCTAAGTAGGTTGGCTTGGGTAGTCATATGTTGAAATGATTATTGATGTTATGTTATTTAGTCATGTGTGTATAAAATAGAAATAGTGAAACTAAGCAGTTAATTAAAAACATCTTAATTAGACTATGTGAACTATTCTAAGCATGCAAACAACTGAAAGAAAATATGTGATTAAAATACAAGGTGAATTCCAAATTTGAAATAAGGCATAGTGAAGACACTATATACAAAACATATAGAACTAGGTATATAGGGTTAAGCTAGTACTACTGAAGATAGGGTCTAGAAAACCTACTAGGTCAACCATGTCAACCTAGTTGTTTTAGATAACACATAAAACATAAAACTAGGTCGATCAGGTCAATAGTTGGTTATGTAGGGGAAAGTTTAAAGACTAAACTTGAAAGGAAAGTTCAAAATAGAAAGACATAAAGAATAAAAGACTAACCTTGATGGTTCAAAGATGGAAATTAAGGAGATTTCTGATCTAGAGCCTTGGAGAAAATTGATTTGATCTACAAAACTAGGTCAAGTGGTCAACCAAGCTATATAAGAGCCTATTATAAAAGTTGAAAAAGTATACTAGGTCAATCTAGTTGACCTAGTAGGGTGAACTAGAAGTCTAAAAGTGTTTAAAACCTATACTAAGTTGAATTGATTGATCTAGTTTCCTATTCCTATGCATATATAAAAATAACTGGGTCGACAGAATTGAACTAGTATGTCAAAATATATGATAGAAATGATGACAAATAAATGAAATAAGTGAAATAAATCTTGCAAGGGTTAGTTTCATGTTAGGTTCACCAGAATGTAATTAAGCTGAAGCCAAAGTGAAACTAATGCTAAATAAGAAAAGAAATAAAAATGGAAACATGAAGACAATCCAACCAGTGGTGGGATAGGATTCATGTCAGCTTTGCCAGAATGTATGAAATTATAATTTCATGATGTACATGAATTAATCATGAATAATATAAGATAGAGCACACTTACACTTTTGATTGGGTATACATTTTTTAAGCAAGAGAATGACCAATATGTGGATCTACTACACTTGATTAGGGGATCACTTATATCACTTGTCATAATATATCATGCTAGGAAAGGTTCTAAAGCCTATAGTCTAACACAATTGCACAATAACCCTAAAAGAGTCTATGATTTGATATTTCACTTATGTTAACAAATAAGAGAGATTAAACTATTATAATAATAAGAAAAGTAAAATAATCTAGTGCACACCAAATCTTGTGGAATAATGTGAGGGGTTAGATGAAAAAAAATCAAATATGTATAAGGAACTTCAAATAAATTAAGTATGAGTAACACCCAAATACATATAATATGAAGAGTAATATTAAAATTATTTAACCCAACACTTATGCTACTTCTATCTACTAAAAGAGAGGAGACAAAGTTAGAATATACTTTAATCTCTCCCTTGGCCAATGGGGCTTCACAAGAGGTTATTATGGTTCGTAAGGATCACTTTGTTACGCCAAAGTATCCAAGACATATCCACAAGAATATATTCTCCAAAATAAGAAACCTAAGATAAGACTCCAAAAGTAGAATGGTGGAAGAGTAGATTGAGAAGAAGCATGAGAAAATAATAAATCTTGATTGCATATTCTAAAAATGATTGAAATGATCTTGTATTTATAGGTGGAACTAATCTTAAAATCATGTAGAAATGTCAAATTTTCTAGGTCCACCTGATCAACCTAGCACATTTTTGGGTTAACGCCTAAAATATGTACTAGGCTGACTATAAGGCTAACAAACCTAAAGAAATAAAGTGACCCTAAACTATGCTAGGTCGACCAGGTTGACCTAGTTTGATGAATAGGTCAAAAGGGTGTTAAGCAAGTATAAGAATGATATAAAGAGGAAAAGACTAGAGGAATGTTCAAGGGAGGATAAACAGCTTAGGGAAAGGTTTTAAGAGATGAATGGATTGGAAATAATGTGGAAATAAGGGACAACAATCCTATGAAGCACCAAAGGTCTACCCACCCCTTTCCTGATGTACCCCTTAAGGCATGTACTTAGAGAGATTGAGTCGTAATGGGTTCCTTCAAGATGTAAAGCATTAGTATTTGATAAAAGTTAAAAATATTATATGTATACACTCTCTTTCTATCCCACTCAAGGCCATGAATGAGGGCCTCATTTATACCACATTACAAGTACAACTAAAGTGAAATCTACAATTAGAGTAATACCTTTCCTTAGATGGAGATACTAACATTTCTCCACCACCTAATCCAACCTTACTTTTTGATCCATTAAAATAGAGTTGCCATAGATCATCCATAGTCTCATTTGGATTCATAAAATTTGGTATAAAATAACCTTCTTCATGAAGATAATATACTCCAATACCAACTTATTCTATGAATTTTTAAGGATCATGTTCATATTGTTCAGCTCCCCATTCATCTAGATGTATATCAGAAACTCCTTCAAGAGAAGAAGTTGGAGATTGATCCATGTGAAGTTCTTCCTCATCAATAATAACATACTTAAAATTTGTAACCTTAGTCATGTAGGGTTATAAATGATTGTAATTAATAGGTTATAATTAAATATTTACTTTGGTACCACACTTTGTTCTAAAAATAATATATGACCAATTTACTGCCAACTATCCACCTATCTTGGTTGTTAACTCTCTTGACAAACAACGATAAAAGTTTGGGGGTAAATATTTAAAAATCACATCATGAGGGATAGAGAAATAATGAAAATAATTTACAATCAAATTTAGATCCTTAACTACTCTCAAGGTCTTTGTTGTGACCCATCTAATTGTAGAACTCCTTTAGCCATTAGTTCATACTTGAGGCCTAGTTTATCCACTATTGACTTGGGCATAACTAAAGTACTAGCCCCACTATCTATGATAAAATTATGAACTAAAAAATCACCAATGATTAATGATAGATAAAAATGAGGAGTATTATTAGTTTTCTTTACTTGTCCATCAATGGGTTGAGATCCATTCACTAATACAACATTTTTAGTCCTTGTTGATCCAACTAGTCTACCTAGTCCAAGATATTCATTTTGGATAATATCCTTTTGTCTTATTAATTTAAATGTATCCCATAATGAAATATTCATGTTTAAATTATTCATTTGATCCACAACATTGATAGAAGGATTGTTCATCTTGGATGGCTCTTTGGAAGCACTAGTACCTTGTGGTGTAGCATGTAAATATGAATGTGTAGGAGCTGGTCTTGAATTCTAATATTTTTAATTTTATTGCACCTTAGGAGCTGAGTTAGACCCAAATATCATTTGGGGTGATGAAGTAGTCAAAAAAAGTCCTTGATTTATCCCTTGTGTCTCTTATACAACCCTCTTCTTAGATCTAGTATTAGAGGATACACTAACATTCATAGTATGAACTTCCCAAATGATTTATGGCAAAAAATTGTCCCTTTAAATGATTCATAAGAGTATAATCAGATCATTTTTTTATATTTTCCATTGCATTTTTCATTATCACCTCAAAAGTGGGAACTTGAGGTACTTGACTACCTTGCATTGTCATGGCTTGACTAGGCATTTCATTGGCATATGCAACTTGGCCTTGATTTTGGTCATTTAAAGGATACCATGGTTGTTCTTAAACAAAATTATTTTGACTAGGAACAAGAGCTATAAAATATGATGTGGAATTAGGATTAAAATTTTGGTAAGGTCTAGATTGAAATATTTGACCTTGTCCTTTAGCATTACCTTTAAAAGGAGGCCTACTTGCTTGTCCAAACTGATTGTAAGGCTGATAAGGCCTATAATTTTGAGGTTGTTATATTTTGAGAGAAATTAATTAATAGTAACAATTTAAATCAAACTATTGACTTCATTAATCTCATTAGTAGGGGTAAGGGCAGACTTCTCTTGGCTATTAGGCAAAGGAGCCAAGGTAGGTAATACAATCTAACTAGGAGGTTACAAATCAGGAAATAATGGCATTAGTCATCTAGGAGAAATATTAGTTGCTTAAACAAGACAATTCTTAGCATTAATATCTATATCATAGGCACCAGGTAGTGTATTCCTCCCATGGATTAGATCATCATGGATACAACAAAATTCAATTCTGTTAGGTAATACAAAAAGGCATAATTTGAAGTAGGTCTCACAAGGGATGGGATCCTATCCCATGTATTTTGAAATCTAGAGTTAAAATATTGCATTAAATCTTAAGGAACCCTCTTGATAGTAGTTTATTGCTTAGCTAGTGATAAATAATCGCTCTTCTCTTCAAATCTCTTAGACAACAAATTTCCTAGTTCATCTTATGAAATACTAAAAGCATGAGGTAGAGTTCCATACCAATCTAAAGCTATCCCTTTGAAAGATAATGCATATAACTTGATGGCTACATTCTCCTAAGTGATATTATATATGTTTCAAAAAATTTACATGTTTTTAATGTGTTCAATGGGAGTGATAAGGACTTCTCCACTAAAATATGGAAGACTTTTAAGGGATACTCCAGGAATATGGTCATAGTAGGCAAAATTAAAAAGAGATGATCCAGTGAAGGCTACAAAAGGAAATTTTCTAGCCATATTGGAAATTAGATTTTGAGTATTAGGGCTTGAGCCAAGTAGAAATATGGAATTTTAAAAAACCAATTCCCTTGAATAAGGATGAGTATTCATAAATCTAAACCTTTTGATAGAATAATAAGGCAATCACACAAAATCAAAAGGTATGCCTTTTGCATCAGACCTAGTAGTCACCTTTGGCATGTAAGAATAAGGACTGATCAACAACCAAAGAGTTTAAAACTTATTATATTCACTAGGTAATGAATATAGATGTTATTGTAACTGCAAATATGCCAAGATTAATACCAATATTAGACAATCTTCTAGGACTTAGAGCCCCACCAAGCATACCAAAAACTATTGTCACTTAGATTTTTACCCCTTGAGGAGATGTATCATCTTTTCTCATTCAATTGGCATAATGGAAACATCTCATAAGCTATGGGTAACCAATAGGTGAGATAAATCTCTAAAAGGACTAGTTCCCTTGAGGCACTTTTTGAAACACCTTCCTACTTATCAACTTTGCATGAAAAGGGTTAAGAATAAAAACTAAATAAGTTAAAAGGTATGCACAAATAATGAGTTTCCTCATATTGACTTAACTTATACTACTTAGATCAATTCAAATCTTCTTTCACACATAACTCACAACTCAAGATATATTGTTACATTAATGTTTCATATGCTAGGTTTAAGAGGTATATTCAATGTTTAGGAAGGATAATGAATGATGATTTAGAGAATAAAATAATAAAACACTTATAAGTCTCTAATAAAATAATAAGGAACACTAATAAAGACAAAATACCTACAACAATTACTCTTCTACATACTTGGTGGACAATCAAAGATAACATACTAGAAAAAACCATCTTTTACTAGATAAGATCAACAAGATTTACAACCAGACTCAATTACGTAGCATGTAAGTAGAAAAATTAACTTATTTATTATTTAAAGATACATTCAAATACAAAATTGACTAGGGTTTCACCATTAACCAATGGAGGCTTCCTAAAAGAGCTTAAAAAGTCACTACTTATACTATTTGGGAGAGGAGTGAGAAAAGGGAAGTAAAAAGGTCACTTGGACACTTGTCATGTTGAGATAAGGGGTTAAATGTGCATGAAAATAGTATGTTAAACTTACTATGAAATTTCATAAAGTACAAGTGTCAATCAAAGGCATGAAACTCTTGGAAAGTGGCATAAAATTCCTTATGTTGGCGTAGAAAAATGCCTTCATCATCTAGCTCTATTAGAATCTCCAAAAACTAAATAGAGATAGGTATAATGATTTGAATGAGAGTTATGGGTTTCATATATGTTTCTCCATGAATTGGTTGCATTTATAATCACCTAAATTCCTCTAAAAGTGAGCCATCACTGCCTGCAATCAAAGAAACTCCTCTTTCACACACCTTGCACACTTGGATTCCAAAATGAATTTAGTTTCTTATGAAAATATATAAAATAAGGTGAATTAAATGTTTAAATTCCATCCATGGCCTTAAATTTATATGGTATTAAATGGTCATAGTGAGTTATAATAATTCCTAATATCATTCCAAAAGTTGATTTATCTTCTTGAAATTCCCTATAACCTACACAATACATAAAATAATCAAAGAAATTCATTTTGTACCATGTTTGTACAGGTAGGGTAGCATAAAAATTTATGAGGATAAGACCTAAACAGTCCTATAAAAAATACAACCACTTTAATGGTCATTTCATCCCATTTAGATATCTCTCCATTCTTGTTTCCTCATTTAGGTCCTTATCTAGGGTTTAGTAGGGTTTTAGGTCTCTTATGTCCTTAAGATTTGTTCATAAATATGGGATGTTGGAACTGACATAAAAATTCACTAAAAAAAAGGTTCAAGATTTATGCAAAACTCTTCAAACTCCTTATACTTCCATTCAAAACCTTAAATAAGATACAAGCACTCAAATTTAGCCTATTGAGTTTTGACCTTCATTTCGTATAGGCTTGACTTGGATCTAAGCCTCAAAAGGTATTATTTATAATTTATCTAAAAAATATAATATTTAAAACCTCTATAGTGACCTACAAAACATGATACAATAGGCTATAATTCCCACCCAAGGCTATAAATGACATTGACCCCTCATATGGATATTAGGCTTAAACCCTACCTAATAGGGTTGACTAAAACTTTGGGATTCTAGACCATTTAGTTGAGATTCATGAGGTTTAATTACTTTATGGTTAACTTTTTTCACTTTCCTTCCCCAAAAATGTCACTACTTATACTATTTGGGAGACGAGTGAGAAAAGGGAAGTAAAAAGGTCACTTGGACACTTGTAATGTTAATATAATGTTTTAAATGTGAATTAAAATAGTATGTGAAACTGACCATAAAATTTCATAATTTACAAGTGTCAATCAAAGGCATGAAACTCTTGGAAAGTGGCATGAAATTCCTTGTGCTAGCTTAGAAAAATGACTTCATCATCTAGCTCTATTAGAATGTCCCAAAACAAAAATATGGATATGTCTAATGATTTGAATGATATTTATGGGTTTCATATATGTTTCTGCATGAATTGGTTGCATTCCTAATCACCTAAATTCCTCTAAAAGTGAGCCATCACTACCTGCAATCAAAGAAACTCCTCTTTCACACACCTTGCACACTTGGATTCCAAAATGAATTTAGTTTCTCATGAAAATATATAAAATAAGGTTAATTACATGTTTCAATTCCATCCATTGCCTTGGAGTGATCAGGAACACTTTAAAATTAGATTAATTGAAGATTTTTACCCTTCTCATTATCATGTTCACTATGCTAGTTTGACTGGCTGAGATGGATTTGATGGTAAGAACACTTAGGATATTTTATATGGTATTAAATGGTCATAGTGAGTTATAATAAGTCCTAATATCATTCCAAAAGTTTATTTATCTTCTTGAAATTCCCTATAACCTACACAATACATAAAATAATCAAAGAAATTCATTTTGTACAGGTAGGGTAGCATAAAAATTTATGAGGAGAATACCTAAAGAGTCCTCTAAAAAATACAACCACTTTAATGGTCATTTCATCCCATTTAGATATCTCTTCATTCTTGTTTCCTTATTCAGGTCCTTATCTAGGGTTTAGTAGGGTTTTACGTCTCTTATGTCCTTAAGTTTTGTTCATAAATATGGGACGTTGGAACTGAAAAAAAAATTCACTAAAAAAAGGTTCAATATTTATGTAAAACTCATAAAACTCCTTATACTTCCATTCAAAACCTTAAATAAGATACAAGAACTCAAATTTAGCCTATTGAGTTTTGACCTTCATTTCCTATAGGCTTGACTTGGATCTGAGCCTCAAAAAGGATTATTTATAATTTATCTAAAAAATATAATATTAAAAACCTCTATAGTGACCTCAAAAACATGATACAATAGGTTATAATTCCCACCCAAGGCTATAAATGGCATTGACCCCTCATATGGATATTAGGCTTAAACCCTACATAATAGGGTTGACTACAACTTTGGGATTCTAGACCATTTAGTTGAGATTCTCTCCTTTTCTTGATTCCTCATGTTTTACTAGGTATTATATAGTTTTACACACCTTTTCATTAGGTTTAATTACTTTATGGTTAACTTTTTTCACTTTCCTTCCCCAAAAATGTCACTTCTTATACTATTTGGGAGAGGAGTGAGAAAAGGGAAGTAAAAAGGTCACTTGGACACTTGTAATGTTGAGATAAGGGGTTAAATGTGTATTAAAATAGTATGTGAAACTTACCATGAAATTTCATAAATTACAATTGTCAATCAAAGGCATGAAACTCTTGGAAAGTGGCATGAAATTCCTTGTGTTGGCTTAGAAAAATGCCTTCATCATCTAGCTCTATTAGAATGTCCCAAAACTAAATATGGATATGTCTAATGATTTTAATGATATTTATGGGTTTCATATATGTTTATCCATGAATAGGTTGCATTCCTAATCACCTTAATTCTTTTGAAAGTGAGCCATCACTACCTGCAATCAAAGAAACTCCTCTTTCACACACCTTGCACACTTGGATTCCAAAATGAATTTATTTTATCATGAAAATATATTAAATAAGGTTAATTACATGTTTCATTTCCATCCATGGCCTTGGAGTCATCAGGAACACTTTAAAATTAGATTACTTGAAGATTTTTACCCTTCTCATTATCATGTTCACTATGCTAGTTTGACTGGCTGAGATGGATTTGATAGTAAGAACACTTAGGATATTTTATATGGTATTAAATGGTCATAGTGAGTTATAATAATTCCTAATATCATTTCAAAAGTTGATTTATCTTATTTAAATTCCCTATAACCTACACAATACATAAAATAATCAAAGAAATTCATTTTGTACCATGTTTGTATAGGTAGGGTAGCATAAAAATTTATGAGAAGACCTAAAGAGTCCTCTACAAAATACAACCACTTTAATGGTAATTTCATCCCATTTAGATATCTCTCCATTCTTGTTTCCTCATTCAGGTCCTTATTTAGGGTTTAGTAGGGTTTTAAGTCTTTTATGTCCTTAAGCTTTCTTCATAAATATGAGACGTTGGAACTGACAAAAAAATTCACTAAAAAAAGGTTCAAGATTTATGTAAAACTCCTCAAACTCCTTATACTTCCATTCAAAACCTGAAATAAGATACAAGCACTCAAATTTAGCCTATTGAGTTTTGACCTTCATTTCCTATAGGCTTGACTTGGATTTGAGCCTCAAAAAGGATTATTTATAATTTATATTAAAAATATAAGCTTAAAAACCTCTATAGTGACCTCAAAAACATGATACAATAGGATAAAATTCCCACCCAAGGCTATAAATGACATTGACCCCTCATATGGATATTAGGCTTACACTCTACCTAATAGGGTTGACTACAACTTTGGGATTGTAGACCATTTAGTTGAGATTCTCTCCTCTTTTCTTGATTCCTCATGTTTTACTATGTATTATATAGTTTTAAACACCTTTTCATGAGGTTTAATTACTTTATGGTTAACTTTTTTCACTTTCCTTCCCCAAAAATGTCACTTCTTATACTATTTGGGAGAGGAGTGAGAAAAGGGAAGTAAAAAGGTCACTTGGACACTCGTAATGTTGAGATAAGGGGTAAAATGTGCATTAAAATAATATGTGAAACTTACCATGAAATTTTATAAAGTACAAGTGTCAATCAAAGGCATGAAACTCTTGGAAAGTGGCATGAAATTCCTTGTGTTGGCTTAGAAAAGTTCCTTCATCATTTAGCTCTATTAGAATGTCCCAAAACTAAATAGGGATAGGTATAATTATTTAAATTAGATTTATGGGTTTCATATATGTTTCTCCATGAATTGGTTGCATTACTAATCACCTAAATTCCTCTGAAAGTGAGCCATCACTGCCTATAAATTAAGAAACTCCTCTTTCACACACCTTGCACACTTGGATTCCAAAATGAATTTATTTTCTCATGAAAATATATCAAATAAGGTGAATTACATGTTTTACTTCCATCTATGGACTTGGAGTCATCAAAAACACTTTAAAATTAGATTACTTGAAGATTTTTACCCTTCTCATTTTCATGTTCACTATGCTAGTTTGACTGGTTGAGATGGATTTGACGGTAAGAACACTTAGGATATTTTATATGGTATTAAATGCTAATAGTGAGTTATAATAAGTCCTAATATCATTCCAAAAGTTTATTTATCTTCTTGAAATTCCCTATAACCTACACAATCCATAAAATAATCAAAGAAATTCAATTTGTACCATGTTCGTACAGGTAGGGTAGCATAAAAATTTATGAGGAAAAGACCTAAAGAGTCCTATAAAAAATACAACCACTTTAATGGTCATTTCATCCCATTTAGATATCTCTCCATTCTTGTTTCCTCATTTAGGTCCTTATCTAGGGTTTAGTAGGGTTTTAGGTCTCTTATGTCCTTAAGCTTTGTTCATAAATATGGAACGTTGGAACTAACACAAAAATTCACTAAAAAAAGGATAAAGATTTATGTAAAACTCCTTAAACTCCTTATACTTCCATTCAAAACCTTAAATAAGATACAAGAACTCAAATTTAGCCTATTGAGTTTTGACCTTCATTTCCTATAGGCTTGAATTGGATCTGAGCCTCAAAAAGGATTATTAATAATATCTCTAAAAAATATAATATTTAAAACCTCTATAGTGACCTCAAAAAAATTATACAATAGGCTAGAATTCCCATCCAAGTCTGTAAATGACATTGACCCCTCATATGGATATTAGGCTTAAACCCTACCTAATAGGGTTGACTAAAACTTTGGGATTCTAGACTATTTAGTTGATATTCTCTCCTCTTTGCTTGGTTCATCATGTTTTCCTAGGTATTATATAGTTTTAAACACCTTTTCATGAGGTTTAATTACTTTATGGTTAACGTTTTTCACTTTCCTTCCCCAAAAATGTAGGCCTTGTTCACAAGGGAGTGCCCTCTATCTGAGACAAAATAGAGGGAAATTCCCTTACTTTCCTAGATAAATGAAGTGGTGGAGAGGATTACCCAAGATTTAAATACCTTATAAAAAAAATTCATCCTCTATTAATTTCATTTGACCTTCCATCCCTTGAAAAAACCAAAATAGACCCCTATTGAGATAGATTGTGCAGGGTGTAAGATGTAGACTACGTATGTTGCTTCATAGAGTCTATTTTCTAAATGATTACCATTGGTGAGATAATTTTTGGAGTGTAAACATCATGGATAATATTATATAATATTTTTCATCTCTTTAACCTAGTACATACCCCTCATACTCCATTCTTGGTCAAACTAAGTTCCATATCTTGGATGTGCTTTGTTTTATGGAGTGGTACCTGTAGGTAATCATGCTTTCTTGAACATTAAGCATAGTTTATACCAACCTTATTAGGGTATTTTATAATAATTTATACTTGTATATACCACATTTATCTCACCCTTATGCATTATTAACACTCAAACCTCACTCCTTAGCCCACTATTTCTCATGGTCAAACACAATCAACTATGTTGCGAAGGGTAAAAGCCTATAGATGAAGACTCATATTTTGAAAGGTTATACATCACTATTAAATATAATGAACCATTTTAAATCATATATTTTTTCCAACTTTGGTGATTCTATATTTAAACCTTTTCTATAGATGATGCTCTCCTACAATCAATTATAGGTGTGCATTTTGCATGATAGGACACCTGTAGGTGTATATGAGACCTGAAACACTACATATTAACATTATTTTGATGATCCTCATGTTCAATGGTACACCCTTCAATCAACAAGTCCATTTAAAACATGAGATTATGCCTTGTTTTCTCTTTATGATATCAATGGTCACTCAAAGCTCAAATCCTATATATGTCAATGGAGAAACTCAATGCTTAAATGGGTAACTTTGAGGCCCCCAATAATCACCTTTCACTAATCCTCTTAGTTTCATATTTGGCATAGATATTTTCCTTCATATAGGATACAATATATGGTCATCTATATGTATCATAACTCTTTGTAACCTTGTTATAGGATATCCATAAAATGGCTTGGACCTTTGTTTTCACTTTTTAGGAAAAATGTCCCTGAACTTATTCATCTTATGTTTGAAGGTGATCCATAATTTTATTTGACCATTTGACACTTTAAGAAGGTATGTTATAATAAAATCCACCTACCAAGATTTCAAATAATGTTTTTCCATGTGTTTCAATTATTTAAATGACTCTTTGGATTTCTGTGGTACAACCTATAGGTGGGTATTTGCATGTATATAAGTAGTAGCAAATTTGGGTAGTATATAATATATATATTTTCATGATAAATTTCCCTCTATAAGCTTTCTAATGTAATATTATCACTATAAAATATTAAAACACTTATCAAAGCTCCCATCTCAGCATGACATCATCAAGGAGAGATTCATGTAGGTGCATTTGAGTTGTATGTAGGCAGTGGACAAAATTAAAGAAATGTGTGTCGATGAATGGTCTCATGAACAAACTCAAACTCATTTTAAATCCATAAAATATTTTTTTTTCACTATGGGTATATTTATACAAGTCTCAAAACATCTTTTCCAATGTGATATCCTCTTCCAAACACTTGTTACAGAGCAGGTAAGGATAACTAGTGACTAGTTGGTGTCATGCATGAGCTTGCAACCAACCTTGAATTTTACTCAAACATTTAAATTAAATCTCTTCAAATCCTGATGAATTGAATAAATAGATACACCATTAAAATTTCATGAACAAGCTAGGCAAATCTTATACATGTGACTGCAAGTGAGAGTGAGTGGAGAGTTGACTATGAGAATGACAAGACTGAATTATTGATCAAAGCATGGTGTGATGCAAACAAAAATGAAAGGAGGTGATCATATGGCCTTGATACATGGGAAAAATAACATCCCATTCACATGAGACCTGTACAAAGAATCAAACATTCTATAAATAAGGAACCTTTGACTGAAACCTCATATGGTGACACCTCCCTACAACATGAGATGATTTACCTATAAAAAATATCATGAAACATGAAAACAAGCATGGATAAATTTTGAGTAGGAATATAACATCATCTAGATTCAACATCACCAAATGGATTGTACAGACCTATCCAAATTAGAGAAAAACCTATAGGATGTAGGAAACAGTGAGTAAAAAAACACAATCAACTTGTTAGAGATGATTCATAAAACATATTTAACTAATATTTGAACACTTGTTATGAAAATTAATCTCTCTAAGTGTAATATCTCCCCTTGAAGGCATTTGGTCTGAAACCTCTTCTATTGGTTGTACCAAGCATGAACCTATTGACCATTTTTATGTCTAGAAGGTGAAGGAGTAGAACAATTATGGAAATTTTTTATCACTTTCAAAGCATGTCAAGTGATAATATGAGTCTAAAGAATATAAATAGACATTCATGACCTTATCCCATGTGTCACATTCCCTCATGGGTCATACAAGTTCCAAACTTATCTTTTTTCATTTAATTTCTTGATCTTTAGTTCAATAAGCTGCAAGCTTTAGGTTGATTGACATTCCTAATAGGAAATTTGACTTATTGAACATTTGATATGAAATTAGGACACTTGGACATCTTGAAAACTATGCCACTTGCATTTATGCCCCTAAATGGTTATTAAGTGAATTAAAATGACATATAGACTAAAAATACCATGACCAAAGATAAAATGGAATTAAATTACATCAAATAGACTATAACATACTCCATGACAAAATATTAGACCTTTAAAACATCTAGAAATAAATATTTTACCTATAGGGGTCCCAATTTGACCTGCAAGGTCAAATTTTGTCAATAGGGACTTCATGATGATTTAAAGAAAATGAACAAAATGCTAAGAAAAGATAAATAGAGAATTGAGTCAAATATATAAGACAATAGTAAGAGTATAAAGTTGACTGGGTTGACCTAGTAATGTAAACTTGGAAAATAGAGTCTAATAAGGATCATGGTTGACTAGGTTGACCTAGTATTATAACTTCATTTATAAAAGAGATACATAGTCGACTAGGTTGACTTAGTACTATAGGTAGGGAGAAAAATAGTCTGTAAGAGACTATGTCAAATAGAATGATAGTTTACTGAAAATATGGAAATTTTTTGTAATGTAATTTGAAAAAATAAGTGAAAGAAAACACACAAATAATGGGATCAATAAGAATGATCTAATTAGCACACAACAAAAAACCTTGCACCAACACTGGCCAATATAATTTTTTGCAATACAACGTACAATGAGCAAAGAGCAAGTAGTCAATTAAAAAGCAAATGATAACTATGTGGTAATCTTGAATTTTTTTAGATTATTATAAAGTGTTATTTTAAGTGCGATAAGGAAGTTAGCTGAAAGTAGGGAACTATAAAGAAATCTATAGATGGTTTTAGGACATTTAGACTAAATGAGATCTATGTTGGTAATGGTATTGGCTTGGTATTGGGGCCTACCCCTCACTTCACAATCCCATAGTGATAAGGGTGTTAGGTGATTTTATAATATATATCATTAACCACATGTTTATACTTAGCCAAAAAACCAAGTTGGTTTCTCCTTTGGTGATTAAATCTAAGTATGTAGGCCTTGGGTAGACAAATTTTTAAACACATTTTGAAATTATGTGATATGGTAGTGTGTGAAAGAAAGAAAAATAATGCAACTAAATGTTATATTTAAAAACCACCTAATTAGATTATGTGATCTAATCTAATCATGCAAAAAACTAAAAGTGAAAGTGTGAAGTAATTACTAGCATATAGTTGTTAATTCCCAATTTTAAGCATAATGTAGAGTTAGTTCAGATGATAGTGTAAACAAACATTACAGAGTAGAGTCAATAGGGTCACTACTATACTACATAATCAAGAGTCCTTAAGAACTAAGTCTATGAGGTCTACCTAATCTTTTAGACACAAGATAAAATATATAACTAGGTCGACTAGGTCAACCTAATTTGTTATATGATTGTAGTTTTTAAGACTGTAAACTTTGTAAAATAGAATTTTAAGGAATAATTGAATTGAAAGAGAGAGAAATAAAGTAACATTTGTGGGTTAGAGGATGCTAAGGACTATGAAATTTCTATTGATGTTCCTTGAATACT
The DNA here is from genome assembly GCA_037957365.1 of Torreya grandis. Lineage (NCBI taxonomy): Eukaryota > Viridiplantae > Streptophyta > Pinopsida > Cupressales > Taxaceae > Torreya > Torreya grandis. The sequence continues at coordinate 172,480 of JARHVA010009300.1, forward strand.
GCTTCTAAATTATGATAATTATGTTAACTGGGTTGACTTAGTTCTATAATTCCATATTTTTTGAAGCTTATTAAGATGACTATACTATCCTAGTCGACCTTGTTTGTTATCTAAAAGATAACTGTGATACTAAGTCAACCTATTCAAACTAGTTTACTATTTTGGAGCTGAATAAGAGACTAAATCAACCTATTTGACATAGTATGTTGTTTGAAAGTGAATAAGAGTGTTGTGTTGAATTTTTCAATCTAGTAACCTATATTTGATGAAGAACAACATATAAAGAATAAATCTATTTTGATGCAACTATGTGTTAAACTTGTACATAGAAGTTAGAAATTATACTGACCTTGTCGACCTAACATTATAAATATAGAAAAATAATAAGATGAAACAAATGAAAAACATGAAATAATACTTGTAAGGGTTATATTCATGTCATGTTCACTAGAATGTATGCAATAAAAAATGCATCAGATCTATAAATCAATCCTAGATCGAATAAGATAGATCCTACTTACACTTCTAATTGGGGATACATTAGATAATCGATAACATGACCAATATGGATCCACTCGACCCAAATAGGGGATATTTACCAAAATAATATCACTAAGGAGGGTTTCAAAGCCTCTAATCAAGTAAAACTACACAATAACCCTAATTGAGTCCTATGTTTTCATATTCACTATACTAATGACAAGTAAAGCAAAGAAATCTAATCTAGTGCTCACCAAAGCTTATGTCACAATATGGGGGTTAGTAAACAAATGAAAGTAAGAATGCATAATAAAATCCTAATTAAGCTATGTATAGGTGAAACCCTAATGCATGGAGAAGAAGATTAATATTATTCAAAAGCAATTACTTATGCTACTTATATCTACTAAAGAGAGGAGCAAAGTTAGAGATATTTACATAGAAGATGAACCTGTCGAGACTCAATCTCTCCCTTAGCCAAAGGTGCTTCATAAGAGTTTGTTGTGGTTTGTAATGATCACTAAGAAAGGCTAACACATCCAAGACTTCTCCACAAGACTAGATTCTTCTCTAATTAGAAACCCTAAGCTAAAAATCATCAAGTAGAATGGCGGAAGAGCATATTGTAAATAAGCACAAATGAATAATAACTCTTATTTTCTCTCCAACAATGGTAAAATGGATTTTTTTATATAGTTGGATATAACCCTAAACCCTTCCAAAACATTTGGCTGATAGGATCAACCTAGTCAACCTAGTATTATTATTGATAAAAACTCACGAGGTCACGGGCTAGATTAGCCAAGAGCTGACCTAGACCCTAAATAAGTTTTGTCAATAAGAGTACAAGGTTGACCCAATCGACCTAGTTATATGAAATATCAAATGAGGTTTTAGGTTAGGAAAAGGGGTACTGAAGGTGGCAAAATATTGGAGGAGTGTGAAAAATAAGAGTCAAAGCTTAAGGGAATGTTTTATGAGATGGTTGAATTGGTAATAAGTGTCAATAAGAGACAATAATCTTGTGAAACACCAATGGTCTACCCACCCCTTTCCCAATACACCTCTTAGGGATTTTACTTAGAGAGATTAAGACTCAATAGATTTTTACAAGATAGAAAGCACCAGTAATTGATAAAATTTGAAAATATTATGTGTGTATACCCAATATGACCTTATTCGATAAATGTCAAAAAGGGTTTTAGGCTTAAGTAAGGGCTAAATAAGGTAGTAAATTTTTTGGAGGAGTGTTTAAGAGAGGTGGAAAAACTTAGGAAAGTGTATAGGATATTGTTATGTAGATATAAAGTGGTGGTATAAGGGATAATAATAATATGAAGTATGAATGGTATGCCCACCCATTTCTTGGTGCACCCTTTAAGGCATGCACTTAGAGAGATTGAGACTCGATAGATTCCTATAAGAGAAAAAAACATCAATAATTGATAAATTTTGAAAATATTATGTGTATATAAATTCCCCACTTGAATCTCATCACATGTTACACAAGTGTAACATGGGATGGTGCTTTGATAAAATAACATAACAACACACAATGTTGAAGATAAATAGATTGTAGTACTTTAAAGTATAAAACGATTGAAAGAAAATGACTATAAATGAAATAACTAAAAATAAAAGTAATATATTCATACCTAAACTTACTTTTATCATTTAATGGTTGTCTTCTATATTTTTAGTTTTGATCATGGAGAGCATAAAGACTACTTTAGAAAAACTCAAGGATACAAAACTAAAGAGCAAAAATAAATAAACAAAGGAAAGCTAAGATAAATAAAATGATGTAGGTATTATCTATTTATAAATTTGGTAAGATTGGATGATAAATACTAAGTTAGGACCAAATGACCAAGCCAAAAATTTATATTAAATTAGGTAATCAAAAATCCAAGGCTACTAAATGAACAAAAAAATATAACAAATAAACCTTAAGTAAGAAAGGCAAACAAACCTAGTCAAACTAAGGAAACAAGTAATAATGGTAATCAAACATCAATGTGAAATAAATAACATCCTTACTTGTATAAGTATGGGCAAGTAATGGTAGAATAACATTGATGAGCGAGCAATAACAATACTTTCTTAGTCATCAATAGAAAAAGTGCATAAAAAGGGAAAACAACATTGGTGAGTGATAATTAACAATCCAATCTCACTCAACAATGGAAAAAGTATTAGAAAATAGAAATAGATGCAGTTGTCTAAAAAAATGGAAGTACAAACCAAATATACAAAAAAACATAGTTATCTAAAAGGGAGGTAAAACGATGGAATTTTTTTAGATAAATTAAGGTAATTCTATAAATTAAAGTGATGGTGTAAAGAAAGTAATCCATAGTCACTCAAGCATATTGTGTTTTTCTAAAGAATAGATAAAATTTGAAGCAAAGTAGTGATAACATGTTTTAAGATGTGAAATAGATGGAATATAAAAGTGGGAAAATAGATTTAGAATCAAACTTGCCTATCAAGGGGGGAAATGAAATGGGTCATGGGGAAGATGAGGGAAAAATAAAGGTAGAGAAAACCTATATAAAAATCAAGAAACTTAGATTAATTTTGTCAAAACAAGAGGAATTTTGATATTAAGGACTCTAAAGAAATTTTCCTCACCACACAAATCTTAGGTCACCAATTGAAGTATAATTATCATCCCATGAAGTCTATATGCATGAAAATTAAAATGAACCTACCTTCCCACAACGTATTCTATATTCCTTAGGATCCCCTACAAAGCCATCGGTCTAATATGAATATTGGGTACTTACATGAGAAAGTAGGTAGCACTATAGATTTTTTTTTGAATTCTTCTATCCCAATCTATTGGCCCACGAAACCCTAATGGACCTTAACTCTATCATGAGTCCAGCTATGGATTTTGAGATTTGATTGGGGATAGGAGATGTGCTATGAACCATATATTTTAGTGTGATTAGAATTTAAAATTTGTATGTTACATTTCAATCATTGCATTTTATTTTAAATGATTTGGATTTTAAAATTTTTATGGATTTTTTTATTCTTCCTCCATATGGATTTAGAGAACCAAATATGGGTGCTAAATATGACTATCATTTGAAAAATTTGGACTTGGTTGCTAAGAAAGATAACTTAGAGAACATGGTGTCTAAGAGTATTGTTTATTAATGTGAAATAAATGTGTTATCTTGATTTTGACCTTGTTTTATCCAAAGTGGAATGGAAGGAAATAAAATCAATGAACACGAAACAATTTGAATTACTTCAAATCGCAAAAAATGTGACAAAGGTGAAAAGAGAGAAAATGATAGGTAAGTATGATTCCTTATGATAAGAATGTATGGAAGTGTAGTAAAACATGCTAACATAGTTTGTTGAATAAGTTTTATCTATAAAGGAAACAAAAAAAGAGTTGAGAGTATGGGATCACAAACTTGTAACCATTTTTTAACATTATAGAAAATGAATACTTGGTTGAGAAAAGGTGTTTTTGGAATAAGATGGTGATTTTATGAGGAGAGCCTTGTCTTATCCATGGTCTTACACTAAAACTCTTAAAATAAAAACCTGGTTGGGTGAAATAAAGGCAAAAGATGGTATTTGTGAGGAGGGTAGGGTCATATTCATAGTCACACATTGTAACTCACAAAAGAGAAACCTGAGAGGATGAACAAAACATGCAAAAACAAAATGTTAGAAATGGTATTTGTGAGGAGGGCCTAGTATTATCCATGGTCTTACACTATAACTCATAAAATATAAACCCAAGAGGGTGAAAAAAGTATTGGAAAATAACAAGTCAATAAAAGCAAAAGGAGTTCATGAAGAATACCAGGTCTTATCCACGGTATTACAATGCAACTCATGAGATAAAGAAACCAAAGGACTAAGGTAAGGAACTAAGGTTTGTGTAAAAAGATAAACTAATGTAGAGGGTGAGACCCATGTAGAGATATTACAAAAAAATGTAGTATTATAACATATAAATATGATAAGAAAGAACATATCTAAGTAAAATATTTCTTCAAGAATTATGTATTGGTGGGTTCTTTGAAAATATGGCCTTAATTAGTTTGGAGGTGATAGGTGTCAGGATTGAAAATATATTTCACTAAATAAGTAACCCATCATTTTTTGGCATTTTTGCCTCTTTTATCATGGGTATAGTCTAATTTAAGGACTAGATCACCAACATTGAAAGTGCAGACTTTAACCTTTTTATTATGTTATTTTGCGATACGAGCCTTATTTAGATGATTATGTTGAAGAGAAGATATATGATATTCATAGATAATATTGAGGGCATGAAGATGAGATTCCAATAATTACATGTCAATAAATATACTATGAAGAGATATACATAAGGAGGGAAGCTCAAATTCTAATGGTAATACATACTTAGAACCATAAACTAGCAAGAATGGTGTTACCTTAGTGGTAGTATGAATGCTAGTATGATAGGCCAAAGGTGTAGGATATAAATGAAGATGAAAATCTGTGTGGGTTTCATGGATTTTTTTTTTGAAGATTTATTAAGAATTTTATTTGTGGCCTCATCCTGGACATTACACTATGGATGATAAGGTGTGGAAACTTTATGGGATATTTTGAATTAGTGCATAACTACTTCATGTCCTTGTTCTTAAAATTTCCACCATTATTAGAAATTATAGTATTGGGAACTCTAAAATGATAAATGATTTTTCAATAGATAAATTTAGAAATAGTGGTTCCTATGATGTTGACAAGAGGTGGGGATTCTACCGATTTGGTAAAATATTCAGTAGATATGATGATTTAAACATGCCCATATTTTAATCAAGGTAGTTTGATGATTATATCTAATCCCCACATGAAAAATGGAAAAGGATATTCCACATTTTGGATCTCATCTAGTGTTGAATGGATTAGATCATCATTGATTTGGCAAAGATGTCACTTTTTAATGAAATCGATAACAACCTTTTTGATAGTAGGCCAAAAGTATCTCATACATAGGAATTTGTGTGTTGTAGCATGTTTATTATAATGACCATTGAAAATTCCCCTATGTGCTTGTTCAAGGAGAGGAGGGACCTCTTCTTTCATTACATAGTGAAGCATGGTACCTTCTATGTTATGATAATAATAGGTATTATATTGAAAGACATATTTAAAAGCTTGTTTTCCAATTCTATTATTTTCAAAAGAATTTGTGTCTGGGGGATATGATTGATGTTTGATAAATTGGTGTAAGCACATAAAATTGGCCATAATTGGCTTCCTACCAGATTTTAGATTGATTACTCCCAACCATTACAAATTAAGCCTAAGAATCACTGAACTTCCCAAATTTGGTTACGCATCATTCATCAAAGCTCAGAATCATGTTGAGACATCCCTAATTAGGGTATCCTACTATATTAAATAATAACCTCTCAAAAATTCATCCCTAATCACCTTGCATCATAAAAATATCAATTTGGCTTATGGACCTATTAAGTGGGGCACTTGCTCACTTGATTAAATCTTGAAAGAGCTAAAACAATAATCAAAATCAATTAACAAGTTAAATAGGATTTAAAGCCTAGTTGAATTAACCATTTGAAATTAATATCCTAAAATGGAAATTCTAAAAATAAAAATATCAAATCCTTTCATCATTTCCTTTATGAGTTGTCAAACTCTTTGAAGATATCCTAAAATATCTAATTTGAGATCCATGCCTAGTAATTACAAATCATAATTACTTGATAGCTATTAACTCTATTAGAGTTAATTTTAACTCACCAAGGGTTAATTTTGACCCATTCCAAGTCTAAGCTCAACCTTAACTCCTCTTGGGTGAGAATTAATTCCTAAGGCTATAAATACAAGGTCATATCTCTTCATAAAAGAGATTGGACATTGTAGAGTTATTATGTAGGTTTTTCTCCATAAGACTCATGTAAATAGTGTTACCATACCCAAATCTTAAGACAAAAAAAATCAAATCCAAGGTTCCAAGGAGAGAAGGACAAATCAACCTCCATTGTCAAAGACTTATGGATACACAAGTTGAGTAAAGCATTCAATAAATCCATTTAGAGATTCTAAGGAAGGTAAAAGAGTTTTGTATTTTATGTTTTTGTTATTCTTTCATTTATTTTTTGTTACCTAAGTTATCCTTATGTATAAGATAGATGTTTTAGGATATTATTGTGTTCATTTCATTTATTTTATGAGACTAACACAAGACTAACCTCACCTCTATGCCAAATTCCCAGTTCACATTTAGATAATTTATTTATACCATGGGCTCTATCGAATGGTGATAACCTCAATATGACATATAAACAATTCTTGTCATTGGATAAAATATGAGGACTTTCATATTTGAATAATAAATTGAGAATCACTAAGTACTTGGTGTGGATGAAATAAGGATGTTAAAGAGGCAATAGAGTTAGAAATAGAGTTATGATCTCTTAAAATGGGCTCAATGGTAAAAGAGGTGAACTCTTTGGCAAGGGTGGTAGACATATTAAGATAAGAAATAATATTTTCAATTTTACATTGGTAATCACCATTAGCCTGATGACATATAAGTTGGGAATCATCAAAAGTTTGAAGATATGGAATATCTAAGTCAAAGTGTTGATTTCATGCTTAGGATTAATGCTTCATATTCTTCCATGTTATTAGTGACTTTAAAGGTAATCCAAAATGCCAAAGAGATTATTTTACCATGAGGACTAGCTAGAATAAAACCTACCTCAACTCCTTGGAGACATTTGGCACCATAAAAGCATAGGGTCTAGGTATCTTCATGAAAATTGATGGCAGTTTTAGAAAGCTTTTTGATAACTACTTTGGATTTAGTAGTATCAAAAATGATATAGGTATATTCTTGATTACTTACTTCTAAATCAAAAACAAAGATATGAAACCAATCTTTAAGAGATATATCCTGATTAAGACCTTCAATAAATAGAATGTTATCATCAAGGAGACTATCTTAAAGATGATTGGTAACATGTATGGGTGCTACTATAAGTTGGTCAATAATAACTTGTTATTAAACATGAAATATACTAAGAGGGGGGGTGAATCAGTATATTATATATCTTTTACTTAATCTGATTTCTTTTTTTAACCACTTAATCACACATTCAAGATATGTAATAAAATTGAAACAATAACATGCACCACATGAGAGAGAGAGAGAGAGAGAGAGAGAGAGAGAGAGAGAGAGAGAGTAGATTTTTACATGGAAACCCAAAGTGAGAAAAACCATAGAGAACAATCACCAAATTTTTACATGGAAACCCAAAGTGGGAAAAACCACAGAGAACAGTCTCAAGTATATGAATGATCACCAACTCAAATTAAAAAAAATTTAAGCACCAAATTGCAAGAGAACCAACCCCTTTATTAAGCACCAATATAACACCTATTTTTGAGCACCAACCCATAAGAACACCAACCCCTTATAAAGATTTGTGAGCACCAACCCCTCTTGTGTATAAAACACAACTATCTCTCAATGTTTATTACTCAAAAAATGATATAACTCTACAATATCTCCCAATTTTATCTCTTCTTTTCTTATATAAAACAATTACAAAACCATACACTCTCTGCATATAACAAATGGCTTCTCAAGCCTTTATTTATAGCTTTCCAAATGACCTTTGGCATTCAACCTTTGTGACCCTTCAATCCTCATGGAAAATCATGCCAAAATTGTATGACCCTTTGTATCCTTTCATTTGAAACGTCACATGGTGACCCTTCATAATAAAATGCATCCTTTCCTCTTTTGTCTTTATCTTGGTGACTTTTCATATTCCTTGAAGTGTCCCTTCATGGAAAAATGTATCATACCCTCTTTTGTCTTCACATGGTGACTCTTGGAATTCCTCAAGATGACTCTTCATGAGAAAATGCATCCCATTCCTCTTTTATATTTACCCCATGACTCTTTGACTTCTCTAAGGGCCCTATTTTGACTTATATGCAACCAAAAATATATTCATTAATATTAAATAAATATTAACACACATTAGCCAAGATATGAATATTAAAAACACCATTAAATCCTATAGGGAATTTATCACCAATGATAGACCTTTGACATCAATGACAATATTTCCAACAATCTCCCCCTTTGTCATTGATGGCAACCTCAAACTGAAATTGCAACATCATGAAACCTATATTGCACATGTCAACTTGCACATACTACCATCTAAAAAACATACAATAACTCCCCCTTATTGTAGCAACCTATACATATTTCTACACCTATTTTTTCACTTGTACCTATTTTTGCACTTGTACTTGTTTCTATTCTTCTCCCCCTTTGACATTAATGGAAAAGGGCCTATCTTGGAGCCAATGCTTAGCTCCCCCTAGACTGATGCTGATACTCAATGGTAGAAAGTAAAATAAATTACTCCCAACTTCTCTCGTAGATACCCAAATGTGTCTTTTGGTAGTGCCTTTATGAAAATATCTACAATCTACTCTGTAGTACTGATATATTCCATCTTAACCTATTGATCTACAACTTACTCTCTCAAGAAGTGATATCTAATGGGAATATGTTTTGTTCTTGAATGCATCATTGGATTCTTAGAAATATTAATAGAACTTGTGTTGTCATTAAAAATAGAAATAGGTTCAACATATTTTATCTTGATATCTTCCAAAGTTTGATTCATTCAAATCACTTGAGTAGAACACAATACCACTATAATATATTCTAATTCAGTTGTATAAAGTGATACTAAATTCTAATTTTTACTTAGCCATGATACTAAGCTATCACCCATGAAGAAAGATCCTCCACTTGTACTCTTTTTATCATCCAAACAACCTATCCAATATGAATCTATATAAGCAACTAAAGTGAAATCTCTTCATGTGGGATACCACAATCTATAATCAAATGTCCCCTTGATATATCTGAATATTCTCTTCACCAACTAAACATGACTATCTTTTGGAGTTGATTGATATCTTGTAACCATACCTACTACATGCATGATTTTTGGCCTTGATGTTGTCAAATATAAATAATACCAATTATATATCTATACAAATATTGATATGCAATAGGTGAATCTTCATCCTTACCTTATTTTCTATACTCATTAGTGTGCCAACTAGTACACAATACTCAAAAAAAAATTTATTCAATATTTATTTGGCATATTTACTTTGAGATATGAAAAATATTTTATCTGACTAGAATATTTGTAACCCAAAAAAAATGATAATTCTCTAAGCATAGAAATCTAAAATTCTTTTTGCATATTGTCAAAAAATTCTTTTGTCATCTTTTCAATGTTACCTCCAAATATTATGTCATCAACATATACCACAACAATAAATTGATGTTCACCTTCTATTTTGATGTAGAGATTATTGTCAATAAATCCTCTCTTGAAACCTTGATCCTATAGGTGTTTATCAAGTCTTGCATACCAAGCTTTGGGAGCTTGTTTCAATCCATACAGTGCTTTCTTCAATATGCATACATGGCTACTATCATTTGAGAGAAAAATCCATCTAGATGCTCAATGTAGACCTCTTTTTCTAGATTTCCATTTAAGAAAGCAAACTTGGCATCCATCTGAAACACTTCAAAAAATTTTAACACTGTATATGTAAGAAACATTTTAATAGCCTCTAGCCTTGCTACTAGTGCAAAAGTTTCTTCAAAATCTATTCCCTCAGTTTGAGCATATCCTTTACATACTAATCTTGCTTTATTCCTAGTCACTTCATTTTCATTTAACTTATTTCTGTAAACCCATTTTGTTCCTATCACATTGTGATATTTTGGTCTAAATACTAATTCCCAAGTATCATTATTTTCCATCTAATTTAATTCATCTATTGCCTTAACCCAATGCTTATCATGTTTAGATTTTGAAAAAAAATTAGGTTAAATTTTGGATAATAAATAGAAATTAACTTGCTTAGATTCATTTACCATCATTTTTGGGTGTGAATTTTAACTTGCTCAGATTCACTTACCATCATTCTTCTGGTTTGAATTCTTTCATTTATGTCCCCAATGATGTCAATTTCATTATAATTTCTCTATACATATTTGGATGGGGTTTTGGTGTCCTTTTTCTACTTCTCATCTTCATCTGATTCTCCAAAATCTTCTTCAATAATTTTAGAAATGTCTATTGGATCACTAATTATTTATGCTCCATATTTTCTCCTGACACTTGCACTTTCAACTATTTTTTTGGTTTTTTTTTATAACATTTATAAGCTTTAATTTTTCAAGAATAACTAAGAAATATACCTTAATCTATTCTAGATTAAAACTTACCCAATTTTTCATTGATTCTCTTTATGAAGTATCTACTATCGAAAACTCTAAAATAATCAACTGTAGCTGGTTTGTCTTTCCATAGCTCATAAGGAGTCTTATCACTGTTGGCTCTCAATAATGATCTATTTTGAATATAAATTTTTGTACCAATTACCTATAGCATTATCCTCATCATCTCTTGAACTATTTTGTTTCTCCGTTCAACTACTCTATTTTGTTGTAGAGTTTTGGCTACTGAATAATATCTCTTTATTCCATGGTTTTCACAATACTCAATAAACTGATATGACATAAATTTTCATTCTTGATCTAATCTTAGGAACTTAATCTTCAAATTAGTTTCATTCTCAACTAATGATTTGAATACTTTGAAATGTCTGAAAGCTTCTAATTTTTTTCTTTAAAAATATTATTTGAGTCATAAATGAAAAATCATCAATAAGCAACATGAAATGTTTCTCACCTTGAGTACTTTAAGTTATCATAGGTTCACACAAATCAGTGTGAACAAGCTCTAACATCTGAGTGTTTAAGTATTATTTTGTTTTGAACCACTTTCTAGCCTACTTTCCATGCTGACAAGGTTCACAAAGCATGTTGGATGGCTTTGTAATCTTTGAAAGATTTCTGATTGCTTGATTCTTTTTGATGTTGAAAAGATTGTCAAAATTTATGTGCCCCAATCTCTTGTTCTATAGCCAATTGTATTCAATTTGAATCAAATAACATCTTTGATCTTTGATGTCTGACAACATATATAAATTATTACACATTCTCTGAGCATCTGCAACCAACACATCTGAACCTTTTTTCATAATTTCATAACCTTCTACATAAAAATTTAGTGTGTGACATTAATCACACATTTAAATTACAATCAAAATATTATGCCTAAGATATTTTACATATAAAATATTTTTAGTTTTAGTTCTATCATTATCCAAACTTAGTGTACCTTTTCCAATAATTTTGACAGTAGTATTATCTATGAATTTCATTATGCCATCATTGATATTCTTCAAGGTATGAACTTGATCTTGTCTCTTACCATGTGCCTAAAACATCCACTATCAATGAACCATGGATTTTCTTCATTTTTTGCATGTAAAGTTGTCAGTATCAACATAGATTTTTCAAGTTGTTTTTTCTGCCATGAACTTGTCTGAACTTTCTTCTTTATGAATGGAGCCTTGAAATTCTAGTCCTTCTTGACTGACTCAAACACACTTCTATAATACCAAGCTATGTGTTTGAAGTTATTACACTTGTAACATATTATGGCCTCTTCCTTAAAGCCTGATAGAGGAGCAAAAGAGTTGTGGCTTCTACTCGACTCTACATGAGTTTCCTTCTTATTTTTGAAATTGTTAGCCTTTTTTTGACATTTTATTTTCTTATGACCATATCCATTACAATAAAAATAATAACCATAAAAATAAGACCTATTTGTGTATCTCTGACTTGATTGCCTTTTGTAGCTCTGTTCCTTCCAACCTTCTTTATTTGAGATGTTCTTTGTATTCTTAACTTTTTTCCTTTTTATTTTCTCTTTTTTAAGAGCTTCAACATAGCTCTTTATTTTTTGTGTTAACCTTATCTATGAAAGTAGTGGCCTCCATTTTCTCTTTTTAAAATCTAATACCTATCTTATTTGATATTTATCTTTGACTTTATAATATCTTATTCAACATATTAGTGCTATTCTCAAATTTTGAATCATTGGCTACTCTATCATTGATTGCTTTATTTTTTTTCTCAAGATTTGCTTTCAAAGAAGCAATTTCAATAACATACCTTTCACATTCTTCACTTAATTTTTGCAACTATGTTGTTATATCTTTTTCATTCTTCTTGGATTCTTCAAAGTGTGCTTGTATATCTTCAATTGTTTTATTTGACTCTTTTTCATTTTTCTCGATTTGGTACTTTAATCTTCGATTCTTCTTCTCAAGAGATTTTAACTCTTCTAAGGCAAAAATGAGTTCTCCTTCCATATTCACCTTAGCTTCATCCTATTCTTCTTGATCATCTACACTTTTGCTTGCACAGACATCTTCATGTATGACCATGAATAAACTCTCTTCTTCTTCTAAATCACTAACTCCACTATCTTCAGCTAAGCTAGGATCTTTAGAATACAAACTCTTCTTCTCGACTCCCTTCTTAAATTTTCCTTTGAAATTATTCTTGTATGCAGAATTTCCTTCTTCATTGTCACCATTACCCTTATCTCGGCACTTAGCTATAAAATGTCCAATATTTCCATAATTAAAACATTTAAAAGGTAATTTTCCTTGATATTTACTTATGCCCTTTTTCATCTTGCAAATGAATAGAGCTCCATTGTCATCTTCATAATCACTAGAACTGTCACTTGATTCTTGAATCCTAGCCTTCTCTTTCTTTGATGTCTTGAAAGTAGATTCTCTCTTTGAGGGTTTTTCTTGTTCAATTTGCATCTCATATGTCATAAGAATACCATGTATTTCATCCATCTTTAGCTTGGATAAATTTTTTATCTCTTTAATTGCTAAAACTTTTGCATCATATCTCAATGGTAGAGATCTCAAAACTTTTTATACCATGATTGATTCTTCTAAATTTTCTCCAAGACCTTGAATTTGATTAACTATTTGATCAACCTACAAAAGGTAAATTGATATATTTTCTTCCTCTTCCATCTTAAAACTCTTAAAATATCTTCTAAAAGTCTGAAGCCTAGCTTGTTGAACCTTTCCATCACCTTTATAAATATTCTTAAGCTTTACCCAGGTTTCATGAGAAGATTTACATTGTATAAATTTAATAAATTATAATTCATACAAACTACATAAAATAGCATTTAAATTTTTAGCATTATTTTCACTTGCCTTCTTTTCTATCAAAGTAGTTACAAGTGTTTTTGGCTCTTCATATTTCTCCACCACTGCTTGCCAAATGTTGAATTCAAGGGCCATCAAATAAGTGCTCATCATTATGCTCTAAAAAGCATAATTTGTCTTATCAAAAAAAGGTGCCTTATTTATAGAAAAACCTTCATGTGATCCAACCATCATGTTTTCCCTGATCTACCTTCAAGTTGTAAATGTTTTTCAAAAAGGAACCTACCCTGATACCAATTGTTAAGCATGAAATATAATAAGAGGGGGGAGGGTGAATCAGTATATTATATATCTTTTAATTAATCTGATTTATTTTCTTTAACCACTTAATCACACATTCAAGCTATGAAATAAAATTGAAATAATAACATGCACCACATGAGAGAGAGAGAGAGAGAGAGAGAGAGAGAGAGAGAGAGAGAGAGAGAGAGAGAGAGAGAGAGAGAGAGAGCATATTTTTACATGGAAACCCAAAGTAGGAAAAACCATAGAGAACAATCTCAAGTATATGAATGAGAACTAACTCAAAGCATAAAGTTTGCAAGAACCAACTTGAAAGAATACCAACCCCTTTATCAAGTACCAACACAACAAATATTTGTGAGTACCAACCCACATGAGCACCAACCTCTTGCAATATTTTTGAGCACCAACCCAAAAGAGCACCAACCCCTCTTGTGTATAAAACACAACTATCTCTCAATGTTTCTTACTTAAAGAATGATAGAACTCTATAATATTTCTTACTTTTCTCTCCTCTTTTCTTATATAAAAAATTACAAAACCATCCACTCTCTTGTATATAACAAATTGAATCTCAATCCTTTATTTATAGATTTCTAAATGACCTTGGGCTTTCACCCTTTGTGACCCTTCAATCCTCATGGAAAATGGTGCCAAACTTGCATGACCCTTTGTATCCTTGCATTTGAAAAGTCACAGGTGACCCTTCATAAGCAAATGCATCCTTTCCTATTTTGTATTTATCTTAGTGACTTTTTATATTCCTCAAAGTGTCCCTTCATGGAAAAATGTGCCATACCCTCTTTTTTATTCACATGGTGACTCTTAGAATTCCTCAAGATGACTCTTCATGAAAAAATGTGTCCCATTCCTCTTTTGTCTTTACCTTATGACTCTTTAACTTCTCCATGGGCCTTGTTTTGACTTATATGCAACCAAAAATATATTAATTAATATTAAATAAATATTAACACATAGTATCCAAGATATGAATATTAAAAATAACATTAAATGCTATGGGGCCTTTATCTCCAATTCTAGACCTTTGACATCAATGATAATATTTCTAACACTTGCCCTTTGATAACTTTTTGTGTTATGATGTAAAGGTCAAAATCCATTTAGAGAACCATCCACTTGATAATTCAATCTCTAGGTAGAAATATTTTGGAGAAAAATTGATGAAGTGAGTCAAAATGAATGATGACATAGGTTGTTTGATATAACATGTAGTGATGAAGTTTTTTAGTTGTAAAATAGATAGCAAGGCAATCACATTATACTTTGGTATAAAAATTTTCATAATTGATGAGACCTTGACTAATATAATAAATAACATAATCTCTTATATTATAATATTATTTGGCAAGCATTGACCCAATTGATACAGGAGTATAAGAAGCGTATAAAATCAAAGGACAATCATTGGAAGGTGGATGAAGGATTGGAGGATGTAGAAATGATTATTTAATTTTGTCAAATGCATTTTGGAAAGGATCAATCCATTTTAGAGAATTAAATTTCTTAAATAGGGAATTAACAAAGTATATATGATAAGCCATTTCAAGGATGAATTGTCAGATTACCCCAAGCTTGTCAAGGTAAGTACAAATGTCAGGAATGGAACAAGGAATAGGCATGTTAACTATATAATTGATTTTAGTGGGATAAAATTCAATACCATGAAGAGAGACTAAGAAACCTATAAATTTACCAAATTTAATGCTAAAAACACACTTGTAGGGGTTGAGCCTAACTTTGTACTTGATGAGGTGATCAAAGATGGTGGCTAAATTAGAGAGATGGGTTTTGTGACTTTTGGATTTGGCAATGAGATCATCCACATAGGTTTCTATAATATTATGTATAAGGTCATGAAAAATGTGGGTCATATCCAATGATAGGTGGCTCTCACATTTTAAGGTTGATTGGCATCTTAACATAATAATAGGTACCCCATTTTTTAGTGAATGTTGTCTTGTGCTAGTCTTTAGAGATGATGTGAATTTGATTGTAGCCCAAGAAATCATCCATGAGTGACAAAATTTTGTATCCAAAAATCAAATATATGATGGAATCTATTGAAGTTATTGGAAAATTATCTTTGGGACAAATGAGGTTGAGATTGTAGAAGTTGATGTAGATGAAAATAACCATGGTAACTTTTTTATGAATGGGAACAATGTTTGACACCCATTCAGAATAGTCTACAGGTTTAATAAACTTGGAATCTAATAATTAGATAATTTATTTATGGCATAGGGTGAAAATTTTAGGGGGAAATTTCTACTATTTCTATTGAACTAGCTTGGCATAGGGGTATGTGATTATGTTGTGCACAATGATACTAGGAGTGATACCAAACATGTATTAATAGGAAAAAGTGAAAGTGTCATTATATTTATTTAAGAAAAAACTAAAATTATCATGCTTGGTTGGTGTGAGTTCTATATAAACTGTTATAGGTCAAGGACATGAGGTTGTGCTATATTCTATTCTCATGGTTTCCTCAATAAGAATAGAATTTCCATCTTGAAAATGATATGGTGGATTGAGAAGAGAGGAAATGGGATTAGTTTAAATGAGGATAATTTTGCTTGAAATTCCTAAGTTTTTGATATTTCCAAGGAATTTGAAGTTCTTAGGCATGAAACAACTCAGGTATGGATTTATCACTAGGTAATGCAGGTATAGGTCCATAATATTCCACATCTAATTCAATATCAATGATCTTGTTACTATGATAATCATATTCAAAATGTATTTGGTGTACATATGTGGTCTTGGCATCAAGAGTGATATCAACAGTAGGTGGAGTTATAGAAGAAGGTTGATTGGATTCAACTAGATTGAAAATAGGCATATATTTACAATTGTTAATGGGGAGAGGGTCCAGTAAAGTGACTAGTGTAATAGGAGGTATACAAGGTTTTAAACATTTTGAATTTACAAGATTTAAGATTTGTTTAACCACCAAAGGAATATCAAGAAGTGGAGAATTAATTGGAGGTACATCACCTTCATGTTCTAACTCTGTATTTATGGAAATAGTATGAACATCATGTATTTTAGCTAAGGTTTGTTGATAGTGTTGAACATCCAAGTCTCTTGATTGAGCTTGGGACATGATGTAGTTAAGATCATAGGTGGGAGAGATAGTACATGCTTGTGTCTCTGAAGGAACTTTCAAAGGTGATATGCCTAGATTACTAAACTTTTGAGATGACATGGTTAAAAGGTCTTAAAATAACTTAGCTAGTCTATAATAATTACAAGTGAAATCATATTATATATAATGTGATTCATGTGCATTACATGAAGGAGAGAGGTCAGTGATCTCATTAATAAGAGGGATGGTATGATCATGAGGTAAAAAGGAAGGAGGGAGCCACTCTATGATGTAAGGAGATAATTTGGTAGTATTGCATGAATTTTAAAAATAATTTGGCTCATCATCATCAAAATTGGAAAGGGTAACCTAAAAGTTTGGATTTAAATTAATGAATCTAGGTAAAGGTGCACTATCAATTTTTGGAATAGTGGGAATTTGATATTGAGATTTAGGATTCGGAAGTTGAATACTCTGTGGGTTAAGATCAACCTAACATTTATACCATTTTCTATTATGAATAAACTTGATACATTGGCTACTGAAAGAGGTAACAACCCTCATGTAATGAGTCCATAGGAGTCCTATGAGTATATTATAGGATAATGGTAAGTCGAGAGCCATAATATTAGTACATATAGTTTTGGATCCAATAATAAGATGGAGCCAAATACAACCAAGTAGATTTTGATTGGTCTTGTCAAATCCATGGCATATTAAATGAGTTTTCTTGAGATGATATTTATTATACCTAAGTTATTGAATGAGCTAAAGAGATTTTGCATTAATACCTAACCTTTCATCTACTAATACTTTATGAATAAGGGTGGTGTTAATGGCTATTTTGATAAAGAGATGTGGATCATTGGCTTGAAAGATAATTTCATCATTGATCATGTCTTCTTCAAGTAACTCTACAAAAAAAATTTAAGAAGGACAAATAGTTTCAATGGTATGAATTTTTAGTGGTTGAGACTTGTGGGAAGGTTGGTCTTATTCCAAGGAAGATGGTTCTTTAATTTCTTAGAGTTGTTTCATTAAGAATTTATGATGATAGGGAGAAGTGTGAACTAACTCCATGAGAGGGATTTTTCAAGGCATAAAGTTAAGTTTCTCTAAGAAATTGTAATGAGTTTTAGAAGAACAAGAACCAACATGAGGCTTGAAAGGTAAAATATGTTTAGTAGGAAGAGAAGTAGTTGGAGGTTCAGATTGGGGAAGTGGATCCTCATTAGTTTCCAAAGGTAATCTAGTGGTAGTAATGTCTTTAAGAAGTTTATCTTCTGAAGATGGTTTCTTTGGTTTAGTGATGGGATATTTATGGGTGTATTTTCATTTATAATTGACCTTAACCACATTCACATATTTTTAATTGGTATATTAATGATCATAATCAATGTCAATCACACAAATATGCTTATTTGATTATTGAGGGTTGGATGTAGAAAAAGTTTTTATATTGTTAGAGATAGAAGATTTGGAAGCTTTTTTATTTTGAGAAGCATTAATATAATCATGATGATGGATTTTGATCATGACATCATGATTAAATGAATATCATAACATAAAATAAATGCTAAATTTTTTAAGCCCATGACATGTTTCATGGGAATGACCTATATCGACATTGAACCAATAAAATTGGTTAGGATCATACCATTTAGGGTGATTATTAGGATACATGAATGGTTTATAAGGTACTAAAATTTGTTTCATTTATTGCATGGTTAACATCATATTGGAATGTTGGGGATTTTCCATTTTGGCTACCCATGGTTTTGGTTGAGGAAGATTTCCAGTTATTGCATTGGTTTATTGTTGGAAAGATCCCTTGATGGTTTTAGTATTATGTTCAAACTATTTAATTAGAAAGTATTAACACTTAGCTTGGTTAAGATCATCCTTTAAATCTTGGGGAACAAAATATCAAACCTTGTATTGTTAAGTTTGTTATGAAAATTTTGAACAAGTTGTCATCGTCATGTTGTGATAATCTTTATGAGCTAAATATTTACATCATTTGATATAATCATGAGTTGATTTAGTAGAGGATTGCTTAGCATTGATGAAATGAATAAGATAATCTATAGGAAGATAATTATGTTAGAATTATTTAACTAAAGGATTGGATAAATCCTCAAGTTACCATATACAATGTTGGGGAAGTTGGTTATACCATTATAGTACACCACTGGTGAAGGTTTTAACTAAGAGTTTAGTAGTGGAGAATGTATTAATGGATCCACTCTTAATAAATATTATTTAATAGATCTAAAAATGATTCATGGTATTTAGTCCCATCATATTTTTTAGTTGGAGATATATTACTAATATTAATAGATTCAATGAAAGGGGCTGAAGGTTCATTTTGAATGTATTGAAGAATCTTATCATGCATGATAGGTTGGGGAATAACATTTCCCATG
This sequence comes from Torreya grandis, assembly GCA_037957365.1. Taxonomy (NCBI): domain Eukaryota; kingdom Viridiplantae; phylum Streptophyta; class Pinopsida; order Cupressales; family Taxaceae; genus Torreya; species Torreya grandis. Next base: position 191,938 of record JARHVA010009300.1, read on the forward strand.
AAATATTTAAGAGGTGGAGGGATAAAATTTTTATTATTTAAGGGGGAAAATGAGAGGATGATTAACCATGTTTGTCAAATGATGTTGTAGTTACATCATTTGGTAGGTGTTATGTGTTTGCATGATGTTCATTTATTGCACTATATATGCAAGAATTTTAGTTATATCAATTGGTGGGTTGGTTTTGGTAGGAGGATTACCCAAATTGGTATTATAGGGAGGGTTAATATGTGGAAGATTGGTAGGATGTGGGTTATTTCTATTGAGAAGGCTTCATGTGGGGTTATCTTTTAGGCTTGTGTTAATTTCCCCCATAGTATGGTAAGATGTATGAAGGTGAGAATTATATTGATAAGTATGGAATAGGTTCGATCCACAAATATCATATGTTGGAGTTATTTAAACCATGTTGAAATAAAAATATGAGGGGTGAGAAAAGGTGCTCCAAGAGTGAGGATCCTCTTGGGTAGAAAAGGTAGGAAGAAAATAACATCCCATATATCATCTAAATGGATTTAGGGTGTCCAAAATGATTCTGATAGGGAATTTCATAATGTTATAAGGTATAAATTTAAATCAAGGATCAAAGAGGAAAAGTAAGGACATAGTCAGTCAAACACAAAAAAATATTGGCTAATAGGTATAGAGTCGACTGGGTCAATAAAGTCTATGAAAAAGGTCCGCATAGTAAGATGGGAAAGACATAATTAAACTACTTGATTGTGTTATGCAAATGGTAAAACTAAAGCATGATATAAAGATACACAATCATATGATTTGATTGTGTACCATAGATGGAAAAAATGAATAGATGAAAAAGATACACAGTCAGACAGGTTAATTGTGTACATCAAGGGAGAAACTAAATATGCTAAAAAGATACACAGTCATATCGAGTGACTGTGTATTGAAGGTAAGCAATATTAATAGTCTATAATAAATTGGGTTGATATGGATGAAATTATTCTAAAAATAATAAAAATATTTGAAAGATAATAGCTAATAAAATAACATGAAGCACACAAGAAGTTAGATCAATGTGATTGATCTAATTGGAACATACAACACAAATCTTGCACTAATGTTGGCTAGTACAAGTTTTGAAATACAAATTACAATGATCCTAGATCAAGAAATAAGCTTGAATGTAAATGATAAATAATTTGTCATTCCTAAACATTGTTAAGCTATAATAAATTTTTAAATTTATGTGATAAGAATTTGGTTATAAGAAGGAACTAGAATGTAATCTATGGATAATTTTAGGGAATTTAGGTTAAAATAGATCTGTATTGGTGATGGTAATATATTGGTATTAGGGCCTACCCCCTCACTTAAAAATCCCATAATGATAAGGTTGTTAGGTGATTTTACAATATATATCATCAACCACATGTTTATATTTGGCTAGAAAACCAATACAGCTTTCCCCTTAAGGTTAAAATCCAAGTAGGTAGACCTTAGGAAGAATTTTTTTTATGTAAAGTGATTTTTAAGTATGTGTGAAAGATAAAAATAATGTGACTAAATTGGTAAATTGAAAAACACCTAATTAGTCTATGTTTGTTACTCTAATCATGTAAGTAATTGAAATGAAAAGTGAACTAAATACTAGTAATAGGGTAATTCCTTTGACTATGAAGAGTACAAAGTTAGTTCAGGTGACATTATATGCAAAAAATATAAAATAGAGTCAACAGAGTTTCTACTATTCTAAAGAAGCAATATCTAGAAAAACATAATTAAATAGATTGATTATGTCTTCTATAGAGAAGAAAGTCTACAAAATTATGCTGAACTAGTTGACCCAATTTGTTGTACGGTTGCATTTCTATAGACTAGAAAATTATGAAAAATAATACAATAAATGAAAAATAGAAATGATAGAGAAGGTAATAATTACCCTTAGTAGTTTTTAATATGCTTAGTTTATATATTTTATGTTATATTATTCAAATGTTGATTTTAAATATTTTGAGAATAGAGTCAATTGGTTCGACACTATCTAGAATACTTGTGTGATGAAAAATAATCTGTAGACAAATTTGACTAACTTGACTATGTTTGTAAACTTGTATGCTAAAAATCAAACTAAGAATAGATTTGACTGGATAGACTATATATGTAATTATATAACTGAAGAAGAAAACTATGTCAAGATGAATGATCCAATCACTTGTATTTGGAGAAGACATACACAAATATAATAGAGTCATTTTGGAGATAATATGTGTTAAATATATGCACATAATTTTAGAACTATATCAATAGGTTTGATACAATACTTAAAAAATAAAAATATATAATACAAATTAATGTGTGAAATAAAAACTACAAGGGTTTGATTCATGTCGGGTTCACCAGTATATATAGAAAAGAAAATGCAGCTGACCTATTAATCAATCCTAGATTAGAGAATATAAATCTTACTTACACTTCTGTTTGTTGATACATTTAAACATTCAGGGTCATGACCAAGATGGATTTTCTTGACCTAACTAATGGGTATCTTACCACATTAATATCACTAGAGATGGTTCTAAATCCTCTAGTCAAGCAACACTATGCAATAACCCTAGATAGGTCCTATGTCTTCATATTTTCTAAGTACATGACAAATAAATTAAAATCTAACCTAGTTCTCACCAAAGCATGTGGTACAAAGTGTGGGTAATAAACATGAAAGTAAATATGTATAGAATAATTCTAATTAAGCTATGTATAGATATAACCCTAATACATGGAGAGATAAATATATTCAAAATCCATTACTTTTTCTACTTCTATCTACTAAAATAGAGGAGTAAATTTAGAGATACTTATCTTAAAGATGAACCTATTGAGACTCAATCTCTCCCTTGGCCAAAGGTGATTCATAAGAGGTTGTTGTAATTTGTAATGGTCACTAAGATAGGCCAAAACATCCAAGACTTTTACACAAGACAAGATTCTTATCCAAGTATAAACCCTAAGTAACGATTCCTCAAGTATAATGGTCAAAGTACAGATTGTAATGAAGTGGAAATGAATAATTAACTCCTTGTAAATCTAAGAAATAGTTAAATAAATGTGTATATATAGATGAATTTAACCCTAAAATTTTCTAATAGTTTAGTTAAGAGGGTTAACCCAATTTGACTATGTATTTTTAATTGATAAAAACAAGTTAGGTCTTAGTCTAGATCAACTAAAACTAACCTATATTAGTAAAATGCAAATATAAATTAGAACACAGAGTCAGTTTAGGTTGACATTGTTTAGTAAATGTCAAAAAAGGTTTTAGGCTTAGGTAGGGGCTCTGTAAGGTAGTGGATTACTTGGAGGAGTGTGTAACATAAGATTCAAAGCTTAAGAAAGTTTATAGGATATGGTTTTTTAGATATCAAGTGGTAGTATATGGGACAAAAATACTATGAAGCACCAATGGTTTGCCAACCCCTTTCCTGGTGCACCCTTTAAGGCATGCACTTAGAGAGATTGAGACTTGATGGTTTATTACAAGAGAGAAAGAATCAATAATTACTGAAGTTTGAAAATATTTTATATATATATATATATATATATATATATATATATAAAATATTTTCAAACTTCAGTAATATATATATATATATATATATATATATATATATATATATATATAGTTCAATAATCAACCATATAAATCCAAATCTAAAGCTGAACTTGAACACTCATTCTAGTTCACCTATCAATAATAAATCAACTCCAAATTCAATCTTCAATGCTTACTCAATTTTATCCATAACATCAAAATTTTGATTTAGAAAGTACATCAAAACATTTTTCAAGTTTTTCTAGTTTATATCCTTTTGTAGGTTTAGAACCATCACATCAAAATCAAAACCCACTAATAAAAGTCCACTCATCAACACCAATTTAGCCTTTAATCCAAATCAACCTTTTATCCCAACACTCATCCAAAATAAAACATTAGCTCACATGATTTTTTAAATCCAAATTTGAGCCAAAATATGCTTATCATCCATACCCAAATCAAACAAACCCAAATCCATCCCAAAATCAAACCAACCAAAAATATTTTTACAAGTCAAACCAATTCAAATCTTTTCACAAACACCACTAATCCAAATATCTTAAAAAATCAGCATCTAACAAACCCAAACTTCTTCACACAATAAAGACATCTAAATCCCCATTTCAATACACTTACTAATAAATTTATCAATAATCCACCTCATTATCAATATTTGTTGTCACAAGCTAACACAAATTCAAACCTATTTATGGGTTGAACATCTAACATGTTTACCTCTTCAATACAAAGTAATCAAATCTCACCATACTTGATTAAAAGGTGGAAAAAAATGAAGGATAAGATATAAGGCTTACAAGATGGTACCTTTTCTAGACAAAAGCAATACAAGTTTGAGGAAATATGTCCCTATCCATATGATGTAAATAATATGACAACACTTTTTTCCAGAACATTTACAACTCCCTAAAATTCGATATTATAAAAGGTAAAGGATATCCTAGGGAACATATTAAGTACTTTTATATGGCATATTAAGACTCTTATCATGTAATCTAAGGGGTTAAGCCATATATTAGTTCTCTTGTTTACCCAAAGGATTAATCTCCACCTTAGAAGACCTATCTAAAAAGTTTGTTCATCATTTCTCATATAATTTTCAAAAGGAGTTGACTATGTTCAATCTATATAACGCCAAATGACAAAATGGTGATACCTTTTCCTCTTTTTTACAAATATGGTGGTCATTGGAAAGATATTTTCCATGGTCTTTCCCTGGAAAGGAGCTCATTGCCTTCTTCATGAATAATGTTAACTCAAAGTTAACTCATCATTTATAATTTCATTGTCTAACATCCTTTGATGAAATCATTGAAAAATGAGTCTAGATCCAATGAACTTTAATTAACAAGGGTGTTATCAAAATTTTTAAATATGATAGAAACTCCTCAAACCAAATAGATAAACCCAAGTTATTTTACCAAAAAAAAAATGTTTTAGGTGATGGTGTGCTAGATGTCAATAACATTCAAAACTTGTAACTTATCAACAACATCACAATACTTGGTGGTAAAAAAAAACAAGAAAAACACAATTGTAAGTTCATTTAATTAGGAGACTCTTAAGAATTAATTTTTTGAAAGTTGACTCAAGAAAATGTGCTAATATGTCCCAAAACACAACCATTTGAATAAAATTTTCCTAAACCAGAGTGGTACCATGATAACAAATATCATGAATACTAAAAAAATTAAGAAACATTATCCCAATAAATATATGAGGATAAAAAAATATTTCCAAGATCTCATAGATCCTGGAGATATAGCCATTGAAAATCAACCATCCACATCATCCAATAATCAAAATTTGGGAATATATAAAGAATAATTTCTAAACATGAGCAAGGTCATGGTAAAATAAATTATGATAAACCTCAAGCTAGTAATGTTGATCAAACCAATCACCCTTTTGATTCTATAGTCAATTATGTAGATTATACAAACCATCATGTTGCAGTCATCACCATAATAGCCAAAGATTGCACTGTTACAACAAGGCATGCCAATATTGCCATTCCAAGTGATTCCTTTCATACTATTGAGAGTAAGTAAAATATTGTAGATGACCTTGAGAAGATGCAAACTCACATATCCATTTTATAGCTTATCCAAACATCCTATGTATATAAATACATCTTGTATAAATTATTTCAAGAGTAAAGATTCCCTCAAGTCATCAATCCATCAAAATTTCAAGTGTTAGGTGGAAACTTATCTATTAAAAATCAAGTTACATTTGATTATTCTGAAGTCTCCCCTATGGGATTTGCACATAATTTATCTTTGTATATATAATTCATAATATTCAGACACATTAAAAAGGGTGTTTATACATAATGGATCAATTTTGAACTTGTGTACATTAAGATTAGTTAAACATTTGCCATATCTTATGACAACACTAGAATTGAATATTATTACTATTAAGGCATATGATAATAATGAATGCCAATCTATGGGAAGTATATATGTTATTTTTATGGTGGAATTTGTCATTAAAGATACATTAGTTAATGTGATTTAATTGGATTTACCTTATAATTTACTCCTTGGACATCCATGGATACATTATATAAATGATATACCATCCACTTTGCACTAGTTTTTGAAGTTTTCTCACGATGGCATGGAAGTAACCATACCCAATGATTATCAAGCCTTTCAATATTGTAAATTATTGGAAGGAAATTATAAAAAATATAATTATCTCCCTTTTACAAAAGACACATATACTCCTATTAAAAATCACAAAAACTTAAAAATTACATTCATCTTGACACATTTCTTCAAACACCCCCACTTGGTGGTTCATTGAATATGCCATACACATACACTTCCATAGATACTACATTTTTAATTCAAGAATCAAATTATCCTTTAATTTCAAAAAATCAAACCATCTACTCCATCCCAATTTAAAATTATTGACAAAGGAATGGGATAATATGAAATCCAATACACTCATTACTTAGGTAAGACCCAAAGGTATCCAAACAATCTTTGTAGGCCCCATTATTGAAAATATACTTAAGTGGTTCATAACATTGGTAAAACATCATTCATATAAGGTTTATTTTTTATGAGAAAATCATAGATTCAAGTTCCTCCTAGATTTAGTCTGATGAACAAGATACTTGTTTCCTTAACAACCAATATTCCATTTCCGAATTCATCATGTGTAATATAATGATATATAAAGGCAAGGTCCTTGGCTTCCATAAATAAGGACTAATAGAACTAATCATGCTTAAATAAAAAATATTTAAATGTTATAGGATTCAACCCCATAATGTGAACATAACACTTTACCAAAGTGATTCTTCTTATGAGTCTAAGGCAAGCTCTTTAAACACTGAAATGGGTTCCATCTATAGCCAATTTGAATATTTATCCACGACCAACTTATTTCATGAAACAAATATTTTAACACTTGAATTAAAATATCCGCACCTAATCAAATGAGACCAAAAATCACCACCTATGCTTGATAATTTTCAAAATGATGAAGTAATATCTTAATTTTTGAGTAAAAGAGACCATATTCTGATAGGTGATCATAGGAAAGGTTTTTCCATATAGTTAGATGATTATGCATATTTTTGAGAAATATTGTCACATAATCAAATAAGTACCACAAAAACATCTCAAGAATAAACACATAATCATGAGGACCTTGAGGAATAACTCAACCTTATTTCACCACCCACAAAATATCAAGAATAATCAACTCTCCTAGTTGAAGACACCATAGTAGTTAACATTAAGACATAGGAAAATCTAAGGATAGTCAAATTTTCCATCTCATTAACTCAAGAAGATTATTAAATATTCACCCTTTTACTTAAATAATTATCTAAAGTGTTTGCATGGTCTCATGCAAACATGCCAAGGATTGATCATTATCTTGTTAAACATCATCTTGTGGTTCATCTATATGCTAAACCTATAAGACAAGAACTCAAAAAAATACATCCTAAAGTTGCACTCCTTATGACAGAAGAACAAAAAAATTTATTAGAGGATGGATTCATCCATACCATAGATTACTCATAATGAATATCTAATGTTGTAACAATATTAAATAAACTAGTCATAATTATAGTGTGTGTAGACTTCAATAATATAAATAAGGCATGTCCCAAATATGAATTTATATTTCCAAACATAAATATTATTTTGGAATCCATAACTAGTCATGATATGTTATCTTTAATTGATGGTTTCTCAGGTTATAACCAAATAAAGATAGCTCCCTAAGACCAACACAATACATCATTTACAACACATTAGGGAAATTTTTACTATCAAGTAATTCCCTTTGACCTTAATAGTAATAGAATCACATAAAAAAGAGAAATGATAATTATATTCCATGATGCATGACATCATGGAAGACTATGTTTATGAAATTCTTGCTGAATCCAAATCTAGAGAAGAACAACCTAACATACTCCATATAATTTTTGAAGGAATGAGAGAGTGCAAGATCTATTTAAATCCAAAGAAGTGTCTTTAAGGTTACATTATTGAATTTATTGTGATTCATATTTTCCTACCATGTAATAGAGGTTGATCCTTCCAAAGTTTTAGTTATCATGAATATGCCTCCACTATAAAATCTCAAATAAATTCATAGTTTACAAGGTAAAATTTAGGCAATTCGAAGATTCATATCACAACTCATAGAAATCTATCATTAGTTCACATTATTACTTAATAAAGAAACACCATTAATTTGACATGAATAATTTCATGAGTAATTTATGACTATTAAACAATATCTCTCCAATACTCCAGCCCTGATGCCACTTATGATAGGGAATTTTTTTCTTTTTATATATATCTCCTACATAGTATGCATTGGGGCTATTATTAGTTCAACATGATGAAAGTGGATCAAAATGAGTAGTGTATTACCTAAGCATAAATTTTGTGTCATATTAAATTAATTACTCTCCCATGGAAAAAGTGTGTCTTTTGGTTATTTTTGCTTTCCAAAAACTTTGCCACTACATGCTCAATAATCAAACAAAAATCATTTCCAAAATGATTCCTCTTGAATATCTCTTATCCAAAACAAATCTAACATGAAAAATGGATAAGTGGGTCATAATTTTTAGTTAATTTAATATATATTGTGTAAATTAAAAATCAATTAGGATAGGTAGTTGTAGATGCATTGATAAAGACTCATTTATAAAATCACACACCTCTCATCATAAATTTCCCTGATGAGGCAATCATGTCAATTGACAAATCCCTAGTCTGATAGTTATATTTTGATGGATCATTTACTAATCATGGTTTTGGGTTAGGAATATTATTATTTATTAATTATGGAGACTTGATTAAAAAATCATTACATATTGACTTTATTTTTTACAAATAACATATCAGAATATGAAGCCCTTATAGTTGGTCTCAAACTTGCAAGAAATGGGGTATCCAAAATACTCTTATATTTGGTGATTCAAAACTCATAATTAATCAAGTCACCAATGAATTTCAAGATGTATATGATGAAATAATTTCATATAATAGGAGGGTGGATAGCCTCAAGTTGTGCTTCACATATATATAGTTTGAATAAGTTCCTAGAGATAACAATAAAGAAACTAATGCAATGGAAACAACTAGTTCCTTGATCTTCAAACTAAACACAATAAATTTATTTTAGAATATTTAATGACACCAAATTATGATACTTCATAGTATGAAATGGTTTTTGAGGTGGTTTGTCACATTCTTCTTGTTAAAATGACATCTATGAATACTTCCATAACAATACAATTCCATCAAAATTAATTCATAACCAATGAATTTTTTTTATCAAACACACATCACACTACACTATCCTTGGTAAAACCATATATAAAATAAGTGATGATGGAACCTTATTAATGTGTTTAAATTTTGAATATTTTATCTTATCCATTAGATGAGTTCATGAGGGAATTTATGGTACTCATTCTAGTGGCATAGTCTTTGATTAAAAACTCTTGTATGTGGATTATTATTGGCCTACAATTGAATCCAATTCTTTTGAATATGTTAATAAGTGCACACCTTTAAAAAAACATGGTGACCTTATCCATATCCCATCACAATCCTTATAACCCATCACTACACCTTGGACATTTTTGAAATGGGGGTTTAACCTCAGTGGTAAAATCAATCCTAATTCTTTAGATGGATAAAATCATATTATTACTAATACATAATACATTACTAAATGAATTGAATAAATACCTTTAAATTATGTCACTAGCAAGTAAATCTTCAAGTTTATCTTAAACCACATTATCTATCACTTTGAAATCCCAACCACTATCATATATGATAATGGAAAATCCTTTAAAAATAAGGATGACAAGGCATTCCACCATAGTTATCATATTAAACACAAGTGGTCCACTACCTACTACCCTTAAGGCAATGAATAATCTAAGGAAATAAACAAAAACATCCTAAAAATTATTAAAAGAGTTATAAAAACATTTTTCTATGAATATCACACACAAATCTATCATGCCTTATGAGATTATTGCACAAGCATTCACACACCCATGGGGGCAATACCATACTCCCTTGTTTATGGAATTGAGTTGATCTTAGCCATTAAATTCAAGATATCATCCTTACGCATATACTTGTAAAATCAAATTGATGATAAATCTTATTATATTTCACCCCTAATAAAACTCCACCTCCTTGATGAGAAATGCCTTAATTCCTTAAATTAATTACAAGTTTACCAAAATTACCTTCACTATAGCTAAAATAAGAGGATTAAATCATGTAATTAAAAAATAAATGATGTTATTCTCAAATAAAATCAATGGAACACTAATGTAGAATGGAATCAGGGAAATTCTAACTAAATTGGTTGGTTCATACATAATTATTTCCAAATATGGATCCAAATCTTACAAATTGAATACATAAGATGGTGAGGAGTTTGATGATCCCATGAACATCATGCACCTCAAATTATTGTTTGCATAATCCATTCTAGTGATATTGCATATTTTAGGTGTCAAATAAAAGTAAATAAAAAAATCAAGAAAAAGAGAGAAAAATTATAATCTAAAAGTGAAAACTAGTATAGTATCACTTTGGGCAAGTACCATGGTGAAAACTAGTTTCTATGCCATGTGTAATCCAATATCTATACACACCATATTTATTTGTGGGTATCCCATCACATTATTCAATTGTATAATTTCATTTAGTCTTCCCTTTGCACTTGTGTAAGCATGTCCTTACTCATTCTTAAAAAAAATCTCGTATATGACCCTTATTATCACTTATATATCCATATCTAACACACTATTATCTATACATCCTTCCACACAACACTTAATCTATCATAATATACCATATATCTATCTTTCAAAAACATCATCATTCACTCATTTATTTTATTGTGAGGGAAATCACTCATCAACTTATCACAATTTCACACTACATTATCACTTCTTCATCCATTCAAACATTGGGAGAACTATATCTGGCTTGATATCCCTAACTAGAATTTTTCCATGATGAATTATGTAAGCATCACTTAAATACATGGGGTTTCTAGGGTCAGCTTGGTCACCACCCCCATCATCCCATCATCTCAATAGTGTATCATTTCAACATGACTTAGTTATTCCTTCCATCACCATCCAATAAAATATGACTTTCATTTCTCAAGAATATATTGTCATAGGCTTAAAGTTCATGGATATCAATTACCAAAAGCTCAACTCTAGCCTAGGATGTCCAAATATTCATTTGCCTAGTTTGTGTCATTTTCCTCTGTGTGTTTTTATTATTATTCATTTACTTTTTTTGTGTTTAGTCATCTACTTGCTTAATCATTTATATTTTTTGTGTGAATTTTTTATTTTATTGTGTTACTTATCATTATTTGACATATTTACATGATTTTTATTGTTATAAACATTTTTATTTTCATTATTATTTGTTCTTGTGATTCAAGATCATTATGTGTATTCAAAATAGTGTAATTATGGTCTTAAATATAATTATGCACTAAGTCTTGCACAAATTAATCTTTCAAAATTTACATGTATAAAACAATAGTTATCATAGTTATTCCATATCATTGGTGCATATTATTTTACACTATATTAAATAAAGTCTGCTCAATTCTTACTTAGTTATTAATAATTATTGTTGAAAATCCAAGTAAATCAAATACACAAAGGAAACTATCTAGACCATTCATACATACATTGTTCCATTTCATTTTATACCATAATAAATGTTGAAAGGATTAACATGTGCTATAATATATAAAAAGTAGGACAATTAATTAATTATATAAGTCACATCTATCCATCTAACCATATATTTAGATATAAAATTAAAGATATCCATATATTCATAACATATCCATAACACAAATACATGGAAAAAAATAATCATGTATATATGGAATGTGTCAAAATATAGGAATAAAAATTATACATCTTAAAAATATGTATACATAAACATCTCATATCATATATCATGTCATGTCTCTCCCTAAACATTATAGGAGGCATCTATGGGTAATCTCATATCTTATTTCCATAGTGTACTCTTCAAAGGACCCATGCCATGCTATGATCCCTATCCTATAGATCTCTCTAAATTCATTAGTGGAATGAGATCCTTAATGTTGACCTCCTCGTTAAGTACTCTATAAAGGAATGTGCCCAATGAACTCATGGAAATAACAACTAATATAAGATCCTAAAATAGGTAGCCTACTCCATATCCCTCATGATCTTATCCAAATTTACTAGCTATCTAGGAACTACCAATAACTCCCTAGCCTCTGCCAACTCAACTCATGTAGTATCCCTCTCTCTCTCTCTCTCTCTCTCTCTCTCTATATATATATATATATATATATATATATATATATATATAAGTAAACATGTATCATGTGGATTCTAAGTCAATGCATCTTATGAAAGTATCCATCCCTCTCTAACATAACCCTTGAGTGTCATTCTATCAATCTTATCTTATAGTTTATCAACCTCTCCCTATAATTGTATGATCTCCACTAATCTTATCTCCACCTATCAATCCCTACCACCTCTATCACCCTATAATACTACTATTTCAACATACTTATCCCTAATCTCCTAATGTAACCTATCAATCAATTCTTAGTCATCTATTGACCTCACTAAACTTGAGATGAGAAAGAATAAACACATTCTACTTTTGTAATAGTTACATCATATAGAGAAATTGAAGGATAAAAAAATTCTAATTTTGTAACATTTGAATCATCTAGAGATAATAAATAAGAATGAATTTTGACTTTTGTAACATTTACATCATCTAGATAAAGTAAAGGAGAAACATACTATAATTTCATAACATTTACATAATCTAGATAGAGTAAATAAGAATGAATTTCAACTTTTGTAACATTTGCATCATCTAGAGAAAGTATATGAGAAGCACATTAAGATTCTATAATATGTGCAACATCTATAGAGAGAAAGATAATCACATTCTATTTTTGTAAAATTCACATCATCTAAAGAGATAAAAGGAGAATCATTTTCTAATTTTATAACATTTCCATCATTTAGAGAGATAATAAGAATTAATTAGATATTTTGTAACATTTCCATCATCTATATAAATTAAAGGAGAAACATATTTGACTTTGTAACATATACATCATGGTGTTTAACCCTAAAATCTAAATTAGGGAAATCTAGGGTTAAATGGGGAAGAAATAGCATAGGGCACAAGGATAATAGACTATCTCTAGAGTAGTTGATTTTTTTTTAAAATAAGATACCATATATTGAATCTATTATACTAAGATGCTAAAAATAAAAATTATAACTATGTTAGATATTATAATGAAATAAGATATTTAGCTAGTTCTAATGTGAATACAAATCTATATTTGAAATAGGTAGAAAGTGGACTAGATATTGATTTTTGAACACTCATCAGAATCTATAAGTTTAGCCACTATAGTTGTAGACACTTACATCGACGTAGGATGGTTGTGTTGATGCTATTGTCTGACCTTGACACAAGTGTCCAATATAGAATACTTATTGAAACTAGATGTGACCACCTAGATGATTCTAAGTTTTATGTCATATTAATTTGAGTGCATTCAAGGATGGGTCATGAAATATCTCTCCTCATCAAATAGAAAAACTCTAATTCTTCATCTTCATATTGGTTATGGGAAAAAAGGGTTAGTGGGTACATGTGTTGAGCTACCCCAAGGATGATTATGTTAATGAGAACTACATACATATATAATACTCTAAAGAGGGTTTGAGAATTATGTAGTTCTCCCCTATATGTTGGATTGTGTTTGAATCATGCAATGTGTGATAATCAAGTACAATAGTGACCTAACTTGTAACTTGGAAAATATATCTATTGAGTTACTCCTTCAGTACTTTAGACCTATGGATGTGTTATCCCTCTGATTGATATGAAAATAGGATAAAATAGGTAAGCTTTAATAACTTTAGTTTTTATATAATGATTTTGGTGAGTTATTTTTAGGTGAAAATCCACTATTCATAGGTCACTATTAATGTAGTATTATTCATGAGTACTATTCACTACCACTATTCATGGTGACATGGCATATAGGTGATGTGGCATGTAGGTGTGCACTGTTGTGACATGTAGGTGATGTGGAAGTGAGACCCATAGTGGATCCCAAGTGTGATCATGAGGATGTGACAAGTGTGGGTTATAACACTCAACTTGAGGACATAGGCCTTGTCCTTGGTGTGTCACATGGGATTATCTAAGAGTTATGAGTGCAAGGTTATGATGTGGGATACCATGTTTGGTGGTCTTATGAGTCACATGTGTGGATAAGTCAAAAGGATATTAGATTCCATTTTGATCACATGGAAATGAAATAATATGATTCCCATTTATGATTTGATCTCACATGTGTGTGGGATACATTTGTTGGAGTCACATGGGTGGATTGGAATCTTGTCTAAAGTAGTGGACCTACTTTGTTGACCTTGAACTTGAACATGGAGATAATAATATTTTACTATTGGTCACTTTTCACCTCATTAAGTGGGACATAACACTTTATAGTGCAAAAGGGAGTGGTCAAGTGGGCATGATGAGATTCTATTCAAAGGCTTGACTTAGGAAAGTGGGAAACATGGTATCCCACTCTCTCTCTCTCTCTCTCTCTCTCTCTCTCTCTCTCTCTCTCTCTCTCTCTCTCTCTCTCTCTCTCTCTCTCTCTCTCTCTCTCTCTCTCTCTCTCTCTCTCTGTGATGTAAAATGATATTAAATCATTATGATCTTCTCTTTATTGTTTATATAATTAGTGGATCATGTGGGGATCCTTAAAAACTTGTGCTTGCATGATAATATGTTGGATCTGGAAAGGATTGCATGCCTAACTCACCTAGATGCTTGGGTTGTAAGAATCACATGCAGGTTAGAGGTTAGAAACTTTGAAGGCTATTGTGCTTGGCTCACCTAGATGCATGGAGTGGATCCTTGAAGATGAAGCTTAGAGATGTGGAGGCTTAGCTCATGAAGATAGAGGTAGATGTTGTTGGAGATCCCTTAGATGTTATGGATATTAGCATTGTATATATGCATGTTGCATCTTATTCGTTAGAGCATGAAAAGATTATGTGTAAGTTTTGATCACTTGAGTGATATAGTATTAGCACTAAAAAGAGTTGTTAAGAGATGTGTAGAGAGAGTGTTGAATAAATATGAAGTTTGAATATGCCTTTGTCCCATGGTTTTTTTCCCTTACTAGTTGTGCAATACTTTTCCATGTATATCTTGAGTTATGGTTTGTATAATGTATTTATTTTTATTTTGTATCTTGTATTTAATTTTCACAATTTTATATTTACTTACACATGTAGGAATGCTATTCTTTCCTAACAACTGGTATCAAAGCCTAGTTTGGCTAGATTATGTAAGTGGGAGCTATAGGCAAAGCTAATGATATATAAAACAAAAAAACTAAGAAAATAAAAAGTTTGAATGGTAGGTATCTCTCTATGGATAAAGGTGGAGGATATATTGTTGAAGATCATGTTCTCTTCAATTTTCTAAGGAGAAGCCTATAGATGGATAATGGAGGAAAGAAGCAAGATTTTCCAGACAAATTAGCACCAACACAATGTTCCTAATGAAGTTGCAACTACATAGCTTGTGGTCGAGCAAGTTAATATCCATTGGTGTAAATGGAGGGTGATGATAAGGCATGTGCCTTATTGTGGTTCTTGGATGGAGGAGGGGATACAAGTTGTGGGATCCTATTATCACAATGTGATGGCCAAGATGTTCATAAATCCATGTAGAGGAGGTAGTAGAAACCTAATTTTGAACTTATTAGAGAAGTTGATGGAAGGAGGAGATAAAAAGGACCTAAAGTTTCATGGAAGAATAAGGCTAGTGTTGAATATTTTAAAGACTCAGAGATGCATTGAGTGAAGTGCTTGGTGTTTGTGGTGTAACAAAAGTGAGTAGCCAGGAGAGCTATGATGTAGCTAATGTAAGTAACTAGGTGAAACGATGCATGAAGTAACTCTACACATGAGTTGATTTTGGTAGAGAAAGATGAAACTTTACTATATCTTTAGGGATAAAAAATGTGATAGGTGTAGTGATGCAGTGAGTAGTGTGATGACTTCTCAAGAACTATTGATGAGTACCATGTTGATCATGGTGGGTAGTGGTTTACTACATGTAAAAGTTAGGTGTTGATTTTTGTTGGTTCTTCTCTTAGATTTAAGAATATTATCATGCGTGTGGTGAGAACTTGTTATTGTTTATGGATGGATTAGTGGGATGCAAAATCATCATTCCTACATGGAGATCTCACGATGCGATGGAGTAGCTAGGAGGCTATGAGGATGAGGTAAAGAGTTTTTGGTTTACATAATTAAAGACTATACAAATTCTAAGAGATGTGCTTATGGATTAAAATGATACCTTGATAGATATCTAAGGTTTAATAGAGTTTGTTGCTATGATTAATGACATGTTAGTTGTAGGCCCCAACATGATGAAGATCAATGGTGAGATAGCTCGAGTGATTAGGACATAATGAAGGTGGTAGGAGTAAACCAAGGATGTAGATGCACATGGATGGGAAAAAAATAAAGTTAAGTATCCCACTTCTTATGGTTTTGAGTTGTCTTCTAGAGTGTCTTATATAGGAGGAAAAGATGGTTGTCTTATGTATCATATTAATCATGAGTAAGAAGCCTCATGGAGCTATGATGTGCACTATACTAGATACTTCAAAGCAATGGGAGTAGTGAGTGGCTCATTATAGAATATTGAAAAATGATTGGGTCTATGGTGAAGTGGGTGCCACTTGAAGATGCTATAATTCTATCGAGATGAGTATGTTTTTACAAAATTAGTTAGGGTAGAAAAGTTTTATAGTGCATAAAAATTCTATTGGGCTTATGTGGAGCAACAGTGGGCATTGGCATGGATAGTAGTTGGGTGGTAGTTGGTTGTTAGAAGACACATGTGTTTGAAATTCCT
Source organism: Torreya grandis (assembly GCA_037957365.1). Classification (NCBI taxonomy): domain Eukaryota; kingdom Viridiplantae; phylum Streptophyta; class Pinopsida; order Cupressales; family Taxaceae; genus Torreya; species Torreya grandis. The sequence continues at coordinate 209,062 of JARHVA010009300.1, forward strand.
ATGTATATGACTTAAAGTGGGATATTTTTGGGTGTAAATCCACTATTCATAGGTCACTATTCATGAGTATTATTTATAAGCACTATTCATGGGTTAATATTCATGGTGACATGGCATGTAGGTGATGTAGCATACAAGTATGTGGTGATGTTCCATACATGTGACATGGCATGTAGGTGATGTGGTAAGAAGGTGATGTGTTGGTGAGATCAATGGTGGGTCCTAAGTATGATCATGAGGATGTAACAATTGTGGGGTGAAGTACTCTACTTGAGTACATGGACCTTGTCCTTAGTGTGTCACATGGGCTTATCTAGGAGTTATAGGTGTAAGTTCATGATGTGGGATGCCATGTTTGGTAGTCCCATGAGTCATATGTGTGGAGAAGTCAAAAGGAGATTGGATTCAATTTTAAGCATATGGGAAGGAGACAATATGATTCCCATTGATGATTTGCTCTCACATGTGTGTGGGATGAATTTTTTAGAGTCACATGAGTGGATTGGAATCTTTTATAAAGTAGTGGACATAATTTGATGACCTTGCACATGGAGATAAGTATATTTTACTATTGGTCCCTATTCACCCCACTAAGTGGGATGTAGCACTTTAGAGTGCACATAGGAGTGGTCAAGTGGGCATCATGAGATTCCATTCAATGGCTTGACTTGGGAAAGTGGGTAACATGGTTCCATATTCATCAATAGTGATCCCCACTTATATGGGTCAAATTTATCTCCCTTTCTCTTTATTTTTGATGTAAAATGCTATTAAATCATTATGTTATCCTCTTTTTTGTTTATCCAATTAGTGGATCATGTGAGGATCCTTAAAATCTTGTGCTTGCATGATATGAGGTTAGATTTAAAAAGGATTGCATGTTTAACTCACCTAGATTCTTAGGTTGTAAGCATCACATGAAAGTTGGAGGTTAGAGAATTTGAAGGCTGTTGTACTTGGCTCACCTAGATGCATGGAGTGGATCCTTAAAGATGGATCTTGGATTCTTGGATACTTGGAGGACAATCTTATGGAGATAAAGGTAGATATTGTTAGAGCTCCCTCAAATGATATATATATATATATATATATATATATATATATTAGAATTGTAGAGATGCATGTTACATCTTGTTGGTTAGAGCATAGAAATCTTGTGTGTAAGATTTACTCACCTAAGTGTTATGGTTTTAGCACTAAAAAGAGTTGATAAAAGGAGATGTGTAGAGAGAGTATTGATAAATAAATATAAAGTTTGGATTTGTCTTTGCCCCATGATTTTTTTCCCTTGCTATTTTTTGAAGGGTTTTCCATGTATATCTTGAGTTATGGTTTGTCTCTCTTGTATTTGTTTTTATTTTTTTAGCTTGTATTTAATTTCCACAATTTTATATTTACTTTCACACATAGGAAGGTTATGTTTTTTTATTAACAGTTGCCTTGGTCTCTCTAGGTCTATGATAGGTGTAAAATTAATGAGGATTGATTTCACGCGCACGCACGTGCACACACACATGCCTATAGAGAATATATCACATTAAAGAATTTAAGTTAACCATAGTAATATGTTTCATTTTTATATTGGATGACTTTAATGTACTGTATAGTTGCATTAAGGTAGGATACTTGCATCGACACAAGTGTTTGATTAGGATGCAAGTTTTTGGGTAGTTATAAAATAGGTATAGGTCCAAAACTTAAAAACATAGAAGATACATAGGTTTATAACATGTGGGAAAGATAGAAGGATTGAGTCATTACAATAACATTGGTCAGATTAAGAGATAATCAATGAGGCACATATGTGTTTTTTAAGTGTACAAGACTGAAGTGTTATATAATTTAGAAATGGTGTCTACATTTCCACCTTTTAATATAGTAATGAAATTGATACTTTAAATGAAAAAGAATTCATACCTAGGAGTGTATAACAACCTTATCTTTGCTTGAGTCCAACTTGAGTGTTATTCTGGTGACTAGACTATAACCAAAATCACATTACAACATATAATCTGAAATTGAAATCATTGAAATGATTAAAATTTAAAGAGAAAAAGGTTTAGGATTACACATATGTATTGGTGTAATGGTCTTTCCTTTTGGATATTTCATTTGAAATATCTATCATTATGAATCACTAAAACTAAGAATAAGACAAATATAAATATGTAAATTGCATATATCTAAAGAAATGGAGAGAGATATTGGAGGTAAATTACCCCCAACCTTGGAGAAAAATTAAGTTGAAACTTAACAATTGAGATTATCTCAACCGTGCAAACCAATAATACTTATAACTCACACTATAAAACTGGTGAGGTTGAATGATTCAATCAATTTTAACTTGTAAACTTGGAAATATTGAGTGATTTAATCACCTCAACCATTCCAAAAATTGAACCAACTACTACAAAATATTGGCTCAATATAGTCTATAAAATTCCAACCTGGTGGGTGGTGATAGTCCTTAAAAGTTTTTGGAATTTGAAACTAATTTGATTTTTTAATATTAGGCACACCTTGCATAAAATATGCACCTTAGATATGTCTCATACTGAAACTATGTATAAAAATGGTACCAATGTATAGAATTCTAACAAAAATGTGTATCTAAACCATACAACTATGTAATTTGGCCAATTTAAAATTGTGTAAATATGGAGAACATGATTCTAAAGCATGCCCACACTATATATGGAGAAATATAAAAGATTATTATAAGTGCCAATGTGGAAGACATATTTTCAATACATGCCTCCACTATAATTTGGGTATGTTGCATACTAAAAAAGTGTGGAGAATAATATCCCCATTGAATCTAAATATGAGAACTAGTATAAGTGCCAATGTGGAGAACATGTTCCCAAAACATGCCCCAATTATATTTTGAATTTGTGAATTAATGTGGAATTCATGCCTTTATGGAATGCCCCCATTGATATGTCCCATTTTTGAGGTGATGGAAGTCACAATTGGTAGTTACCTTACCTCAAAAAGATAATATAACCATGGAAATTATGAAAGTACTATGTAGCATATAGAGGGAACATGTATATGTAAATATATCATTTAAGCATGGAATGTGATCACACCAAGTCCTAAGATGCATGGTGTGAATCATGAAAATGATTAGATAGTAATAGTACAAGCTCAATAAGAAATTAATCACACGCACAATAGCACTCAAAATAAAATAAAAATATAATGGACTAAAGAGACCTCAAAAAAAAGGGCATGTTAAAATGTCAAACAATCAAAGGGACATGACTTATTAAAATGTACACAAAGGTATGAAATGTCATATTCAAATGCTAAAATACAACGAGCAATGACATATTCAAATGTAAAATAGGAAAATAAAGGCATGAGGCCAAAAATAATGGAGCATATTAAAATTCTCAAAAATAAAGATAATAGCAAGGAAAGAAACTTAAGTAAGTGATTAAATGAAATCATAAACAACCAACATAAACATATCATAATAGTCCCTAGATATATGTGTTAGCAAAAAATGTGAAATACATATCATATCAAGTACACTGTGAAAGATATATGCATGGATAAAGGCACAGTAAGTACATATATGAGCTCAAAAATGATAATTTAAGATGAGAATAAAGGATATAACCTGGATATATTATTATCATAGAGGTGGACACTCCCAACATCCTTATGATATGAGGAGAGGGAAATCCCAACATCTAAATGTGCATATATCATATATATGTGTAAACATGCAAAACACCCAAAAGATGTGTGAAACACATGTATATAAGAAATATTGATATGCCATCTACTAACATGGAACAAAAAAAATATATGCCAAAGAGATAATAGGATATGTAAATGCTAAAAATATTTTTGGATTTTTAAATTTTATTTTTTATTTTTTTAGTATTTTTGGAATTTTTGAGACCTTGCAACCTTAAGTTGGATATTTTATATTGTTTATATCATGGTTAGATAAGTTGAAATAGTATATGGCATGTTTCTCCTCACATTTTACATGTACAGTAGAAGAACCAATTTACCTTCATGAGAAAAGGAAATACTTTGTTAATTTTGGTCAATTTATGCATCCATTTGATATATAAAAAGATTTATAAATGCATATGGATACGTGGTATGAATAATTGAAACCATTGTTTGAGTTAATTTAGGACCACAAGCAATTGGTACAATTATGTTTCCCAATGAGTCATTCCAACCTCCTTTATTTTCTAAGTTTTTTAGATCAAAGACAATCTATTGTGTCTTATATTTTAAGTAGTATTTATTTGTGTAGGATCAATATGGTTATGTGAAAAACTAAGAACCACCCATTAATAATGGTATTCTTAAATTTTATTGGCATGGATGTTGTTTTATTTATTTAATTTGAAATATTTATCATGTAGTTTCGACCATTTACACTTTTGGATCCTTCTTAGAATAATATTGAAAAGGATCATTAAATGTTTTCTACATCTGGTGATTGTAGACACCTAAAACTGGCCACTAATGACCTTCAATCAGGATTTTGATCAATTTCTATCAAAATACACAATTTGGCCTAAAAACACTAAAATACATTAAAAGCTCTGAGCCTATTATATTCATGTGCTGATTTTGGCTAGAATATTATTAAATGAAGTAATGAAATTTATGAAACAACTAACTTTAATCAGATCATTTCGAGTGAAACTGACCTTTTTGCACTTGGGTGCTCTGGATTGCTCTTTTATACCAATTTTTTGGCATGATATACATGACTTTATTATTTTGTATTGATAAGATCCTAAATGGGATAATGGATCCAATGCATCTAACATCTCATCCTAATTCTAATCCAATCAAATTTTGAGCTAGTATTATGACATTTTGACCAATTTGATTAATTTGTGCACCAATTACCAAGATTTCTACCAAAATTGATAAATCATGTTTAAGGCTAATTAATTTGAATCAAGAGCCTAATTAAGAATTCCATGTAACTTGTTGAATATTTATTTTTGGAAATTGATTATGAGTTTATTCATCATTAAGAGACATCATTTGTTGGAAAGACATCCCAAGGCCATAAATGCATAAAATATTAGGATTAATCCCTCCATTGCCTCATTAATTCCTTCCATGCCTCTTTAATGCTTCTCTATCCCAAATATTTATGAGGGCATTTATTTTTTTTTTCTAAAAAATTGAATGGATTCTTAGCCCTACATATTCATCTTGAGATGGATGGCTTAGATTCATTATAATCAATTTACAAAATATATACATAGAAGGCCTGACACTCATAATTTTAAGCTATTTTGGTGTAAATTTATAATGCTAAAAAGCTCTCTAAAGTCATTGCAATTAGTGTTATAATTCAAAATTATTGATCCAAGCCAAGACAAATCCATCACAAAGGTTTCAAGGAGAAGAGGAGATAGACAAGCCTCCTTTGATGAAGACTTATTGAACACAAGCCAAGCAAGCCACCTCAACAAGATATTTGGAGCATCTAAGGAAGGTGAAAGATTTCTTTGAATTTTGCATTCTAGTTGTGTCTCTCATTTGGTATTGTTATTATGCTCACCCCTTGAGATAGGCTTAGGTTGTTGTCATTAGTGTGTTGTATTTGGATTTTGATTTCATTCACTAACACTATACTAATCTCCCCCTATTGCAATCTTATGTTCACAAATGGCATGCTTGGTGGGACCTAACATCACAAATTTGGTCAAATAATGCCTATAAGGAAACTAATAACAATTATCATGTAGGATCTTAGAGTGTGAAATCAAAGAATATAAAAATTTGAGAAAAAGTCTATTTTTCTAGAAGTCATGGTTTTGTCCTCTGGACTGCAATCTCACAATTCACATAGTCATAAGTTTTTCAAATTTTTGTCATGGTATTGTGTTTAAAATGTGTTTTTCCTAACTACCCTTGATTCTTTTTATAGATTAAAGATCTATATTATAATATTTCTACTCGTAAGTAGTGAAATTGTAACCCCACTACTTGTTAGTAGTGATATTACAATACCATGACTAGTTAGTCATTATATTGTAATACCATGACTCGATAGTCGTAGGATTACCTATCCAAGTCACAAGAATGACAACCCAACTTATAGAATTATCAATCCAAATCATGAGATTTCCTAACTAATTCATGGTATTTTTGGTAAACCATTATCAGTTAAACAATAATACCATAACTCTCGTAGTGGTGGTATTTCCTTATAACTCATGGGATTGTCAACCCGAATAGCGATATTGATGACCTAAATAGTGGAAATATTAGCCCAAGTAGAGGGATTTTGATTTTCATTAAATTGACCTAAATATCAATATTTCTGACCCAAATAATGATATTGTCAAACTAAATAGTGGAAATGTTAGCCTAAGTAGTGATATTGCCTGTCTAAATCATGGTTTTGTAGAGTAGTAGGATTGCACTGTGGAGTAGTGGGATTACATTGTGTGAAACCTGAGAGCTCATTTTACATTTTTTTTGTCTCATTTAAAAAAGTGCTTCAAGGCTAAATGAAAATCCAACTTTTTCCTTGTAGGTCCAACTTGAAAAAGTATCTAAACAAGCTTAGTCTAGGCTTTTTAAACTCTTTTTAAATGTTTTAAAAAGATTAGGAACATTTATTTTGGGTGATTAAAACAACATTTAGATGTTTTGTTTGAATTTTTTGTAATTTTTCTTTACAAGTTTTTACATCTTAAAGCTAAATATCTAAAGAACAGCACCACACATTTTGTTTAGTGATTTAAAATTGAACACATTTTAAATTTCTACAAAGTTGTTATCATTGTTTGCCTAAATTAGATTTGTTTGAGCAAATAGGGAGTTGTGTGTGTATGCTCTCCCCCCATCCCCTATAGGGAAATTGTGGAATCAAAAGTGACAACTTCATTGCAAATTAACTTAGTCTAAAGGCATAAAAAAGAAGTTGTGAAGGATCTCCCTAAGCCTGCATGGCTTGGGTGATCTAGAAACAACCTTTAAAGCTCTTTTACTTGGTTTTTTTTACTTTTATTGCATTTTGGATTTTGAGGGGAATTTAATTACCTCCCATAAGTTCTTTAGTGAATATTTAACCAAAGGTTTATGTTGACATAGTGGATTGCACCTGGGGCAAGGAGGTTGAGCTCCTGCCTTCCACACGCAACAATGGAAACTCCCCTCTCACCTGTGGGACCGATGAAGCAGGAGGAGAGAGTCTCTAGGTAAGGGCTAGCTCCCTTTGATGCATTTGATTTGTTTTAGTAAGTGCTAACATATATATATATATATATATATAATGGGGGGGATGAAAAGGGAGAAAGATTACAGGAAAAAAAATCTACTCTAAAGGAGGTGATACACCAAAATGATCTGACCTTCTCACACTCACACTTAAAATTAGACAAACACATAGATACACTTCAAACTGGTAGAAGGCCCAGGCTGTAAAAAACTTGGCAGGGAGGCTTTTAATGGAAAATATAGAAACAGAGATTTACCAAAGGTGTTGTGGAAAGGCACATTATATAGTAATTTATCTTATTTCTGCACTTCTAAATACATCTCTCCTTGTCAGCTAAAAAATGGTGCCTTATAGACACTAGGTATGTTGGTGTTGAACCTGTGGAAGCATCATGAAGTAATGACTAAACACAAACTAACACTCAGACATACACAGAGATATCTAGCCAGAATAGACGTAAAAAATGCATTTTATTGATTTAGGTGAAAATTTTCCAGGGATACACCTTACAAATGTGGAAGATCCTTTCTCAAATGACAAGTCTCCAATATATAGAGGAAGAAAAGAGGCCTTTTGGCACCCTTTTTACAAGTGACCCATGGTAGGCACTATGTCAACCACTGAAATAACTTCTTGAATCGACACCTTCCTACATCACTTGGATTGCTTCATCTGCTACTACATGATGGCCATTCTACTATCAGGATTTGAATTTATGAGCCATGCCATTTTCCTGCTCTGCAGTGCATATTGAAGAAAATCAGTCACATCGATCACTGTTGTGCCTCTTTGATGACCGCATGGTAGGCACTATGTCAACCATTGAAATAACTTCTTGACACCTTCTTGTGTCACTTGGATTGCTTCATCTGCTTCTACGTGATGGCCATTTTGATGTCAAGATTTGAATTTATGAGCCACACCATCTGCTTGCTCTTTGTTCTTTGGGCTCTTTCTCCTTTTTTTCTCCTTCAGCCCTCAAGGGTGATCTTCTGGTGGGTTGCTGCATTCTTTGGGCTCATTCTATGGTTGGCACTTGGGCATTTAAAACCAATGGCTTTTTTACTAGTTTAAATTTGATGTTCATGCACCCATCACCCTTGGACTCTCCTTCAGCTTCCTACTTTGCCCCTTTTCACCGAGAGTGCATCCACCCTTAACACGTGTCATAGTTCACTGCTTGGGCACTTAGAAGACACTTTGAAATGTAGACATTGACATGTGGCAGCTTTTACTAAGCTAATAATGGGATGTGGTGGCATCCACTTACAATTAGAGGGCCTTTTGAGAGTCAGGTGGAAGTTGACATGTGGTCACTTCCATAGAGCCTTTAGCTACCTTAGAGAAACTTTTGGGCCCTTTTCTAGTTCTTCACAAATGTTGACACTTGGCACACTCCGCATAGCTCCTAACAACTCATTTGAGTCCACCATAGTCTTATTTGAAGCCAACAGGGGAAACCCATAGATGTTTCCACCTATTAGCTTCTACCAAGCCTTGTAGGGGACACGTGGCACATTCTACTACTCCAAAAATAGCATGTTGAAGTCCTCCATAGTTGCCACTTGGTGCTTTCCATGCTTTAGCTTCCCTAGTGTAAATTTGATGCTTTTCAAGATGTCACCATCCTTGGAAAAGTTCATTAGGCCTTTTTCTCACATCTTTTCTACTTTTGGCCCTTTGGCTGCCCTCTACAAGGGCTTCTAGACCCATCACTGCCCTTCGACTATAGGGCACACCCTTGAACCAAGCCATTGAACCAAAACTTTGGTTCAACGATTCAATGGTTCAAGACTGCATGCTGAGGCGATTAAACTATTTGCTTTGAACTGAATGCCACTTGAACCAAAATGGTTGAACCAAGCCATTGAACTAATTGGTTGAACCAAAAATGGTTCAATGCTATGCACTAAGCCCCTCTGAATTGTTCACTAGATCTCCTTGTTGAACTGTTCGCTTGAACCAATCCATTGAACCATTCACTTGAACCGGTTCAATGGTTTAAAGCTATGCACTGAGCCAAGTCCTTGAACTAAATGCTAAACCTGAAGCCTCTTGAACTTTTTGTTGAACTTTTTTGATGAACTAAGCACTGAACTTAGTTGATTAAACCAAAGCCAAAGAACTGTCAATTGAACCAAAGCTTGAAATGAAGCAATGGTTCAATGGTTCAAAGATGCCAACCTTCCTTGTGAATTTATTCAGATGAAAATTAGGATCTTTGTAAAATCTTACCCTCTTCACCTGGTTCTTCAACTGCCAAAAGAAAACTTGCAGAGTCCATAACAATCACTAGATCTATGCAAAATGAAAAATGAATTGGCCTAGAATAGCAGGGGAAGAATGGGATCAATTTTTGTCTTGTTGGGCAAAAAATGGTCAAAAAATTGGTGACTCACAGGGGAAGCATGCCTACTATGCTTATAAGCTGGTTGCCTTAAAAATCCATTGGGCATGAGGTCAAATTGTATCTTGAAGATCAACAGTAGCTCTGATAAATTCTAGAATCAATCACAAAGATTCACCTCAAAAGGAAAAGAAAAAACACACACAAAGCTAAGAAAACTACTTGTGCAAAAAACACTTAGGGAAAATAGGGAAAGAAAACTGAAAGCAACCTACTATATATAACTAACCAGGTATTTTTGATTCCCTCCTGGATCAAAGGGAAAGCTTCTAATGTCTCCATCTGACACACCTAGTATCGATAATGGATCCCACAAGGAAATATTTATGTGCAGCTCCTTCACCTAGTCTACCATGTTGATCTGAGGATTATTCCCTTCCATATTTTCATTGGGGTCACTTGCAACCTTTTGAGGTGTAGGCTGGGGAGCTGAATGTATGACTAGTGGCTTGAAATTTGGGAATTTTTGGTTCACCTATGGTGGATGAGATGGTGTGGATATTTGAACAGCTACTTGAGTTTTTTCCATAGCTCTCCCTTTGGATCTTATGTTGGTTGCAACACAGTCAGCCTGATTGTCTATATCACCCACATAATTGATTACATAGAACTCACCTTCTAGGTGGTTCATAAGAGTAGAGTCAGGCTGATTCTGACTGTTGCTTGTGCTGGGTTGCATTGGAGCCTTAAAGACTTGGGAATGAGCAACTACTTGATTATCTAGCACATTTGGGTAATAACCCATCATCTCATTTGTATAAATAGCCTATTCCTGACCATATACCATGGTCAAAAAACTTGGCTATTCCTATACCAGGTTGTTTTGAATGGGCACCATGCCCTTAGATATTGAAAGGGGGCCTAGGTTGTAGCCTTGAAATGGTCTGGTCTGAGTAAGTTGACCCTGTCCTTGATTTTACTTTTGGAAAGGGGGTCTTGGAGCTTGACCATACTATTGGTATCCTTGGTTTGGTCTATTGCTTTGAGCTTGCTACCTTTTAAGAGCTACAAGTTCATTTGACATACTCTGCAATAGACTCTTAACTTCATGAAGCTCATTGGATGGAGCGGTATCTAGTTTCTCTATGCTAGGTAGAAGAGCTAATGTGGGAGCAATGGCCTGAATTGGAGGTATAATTTTTGGGAAAAGTGGCATATGGGGCCTAGGGGCTATTTTCCTAGCCTATACTAAGCAATTTTTAGCTGCTATGGCTATGTCATAGGCAATAGGCAACACATGCCCTCCCATGGATTATATCATAACAGCAATATCACTATTTAATGCTTTTAAATAATATAGGAAAGCATAACTAGCGGTCGATCTTACCAAAATAGCGATTTTATCCCATGTCTTTTGAAAATGCATCTTGAAATCTTGCATATATTCATGTGGGTCTCTCTTCATGGTTGTCAGCTGCTCAATAAGCAAGAGATGGTCGCTCTTTTCTCCAAAATGGTTCGTTAATTGAGTACCCAATTCATTCCAAGAATGGATTGAATTTGTAGGCAAAGTGCCATATTAATCAAGATATTTGCCCTTAAAAGACAATGCCAGCAATCTAATTACAATATTATCCTCAGTGACGCTGTGAATATTGTAGAAGTTACCAATACTTCTGATGTGTTCAATAGCTATAACAGGCCCCTCTCCATTAAAGGGAGGCACACTTTTGAGGACTGCTCCTGTAATTGGGTCATAATGCTGGAGGTTCAAGGGACTCTAACCATGAAAGCTCACAAAGGGTAATGCCGTAGCAATAAGGGAATTCAAATGGGATACTTCTCCTATGATGGAAGCACTTGTAGCCAGACTGGGAAGATGACTCACTAAATAAGGAGAGTCCATTTGAACCTCAGTCACTTTGTTGAGTTGAGAGGTAGTTCAATTAATTCAAAAGGGACACCCTTATTAGCAGATCATGTGGTGACTTTAGGCATAGGAAGTTAAAACGGGTCTGTGATTGGAAAACTAAAGCTCTTACTAGTGGAGTCACCAGATGCTAAAAATATTTGATTTGCTATAATAGGACCAGCATCAATCCTAAAACCTTACTGAGTGTAAGACTAAGTCCCACCAGGTGTGCCAAAAATTATTGATGCAGTGGATTACACTTGAGGCAAGGAGGTTGAGCCCTTGCCTTCCACACGCAATAATGGAAACTCCCCTCTCACCTATGGGACTGGCGAAGTAGGAGGGGAGAGTCTCTAGGTAAGGGCTAGCTCCCTTTGATGCATCTAATTTGTTCTAGTAAGTGATAAAACACACACACACACACACACACACACACACACACACATAATGGGGGGGATGAAAAAGGAGAAAGATTGCAGGAAAACAAATCTACTCAAAAGGAGATGATGCACCAAAATGATCCAACCTTCTCACACTCACACTTAAAATTAGACAAACACATACATACACTTCAAACTGACAAAAGGACTAGGCTACAAGAAACTTGGTAGGGAGGCTTTTAATGGAAAATACAAAAAATAGACATTCACCAAAGGTGTTGTGGAAAGGCACACTGTATAGTAATTTCTCCTATTTCTGCACTTCCAAATATAGCTCTCCTTGTCAGCTATAGAAATGGTGCCTTATAGACACTAGGTATGTTGGTGTTAAACTTTTGGAAGCATCATGAAGCAATGACTAAACACAAACTAACACTCAGACATACACAAAGATATCTAGCCAGGGTAGAGGTAAAAAATGCATTTTATTGATTTAGGTGAAAATTTGCCAGGGCTATGCCTTACAAATGTGGAAGATCCTTTCTCAAATGACAAGTCTCCAATATATAGAAGAAGAAAAGAGGCCTTTTGGCACCCTTTTTACAAGTGACCCATGGTAGGAAATGTGTCAACCACTGAAATAACTTCTTGAATTGACACCTTCTTACATCACTTGGATTGCTTCATCTGCTACTGCATGACGGCCATTCTGCTGTCAGGATTTGAATTTATGAGCCGTGCCATTTTCCTACTCTATAGTGCATATTGAAGAAAACTAGTCACATCTATCACTGTTGTGCCTCTTTGATGGCCACATGGTAGTCATTGTGTCAACCACTAAAATAACTTCTTAACACCTTCCTACATCATATGGATTACTTCATCTGCTTCTGTGTGATGGCCATTCTGCAATCAAGATTTGAATTTTTGAGCCACACCATCCGCTTGCTCTTTGTTCTCTGGGCTCTATGTCCTTTTCTAATCCTTCAGCCCTCAGGGGTGATCTTTTGGTGGGTCACTACATTCTTTGGGCTCATTCCATGGTTGGCGCTCGAGCATTTAAAACCAATAGCTTTTTTACTAGCTTAAATTTGATGTTCACACACCTGTCACCTTTGGACTCTCCTTTGGCTTCCTGCTTTGCCCCTTTTCAAAGAGAGTGCATCTACCCTTGACATGTGTCATAGTCCACTGCTTGGGCACTTAGAAGACACTTTGAAATGTGGATGTTGACATGTGGTAGCTTTCACTGAGCTGATAATGGGACATGGTGGCATCTGCTTACATTAGAGGGCCTTTTGAGAGTCAAGTAAAAGTTGACACGTGGTCACTTTTATAGAGCCTTTAGATACCTTAGAGAAACTTTCAAGTCCTTTTCTAGTTCTTCATAGATGCTGACACTTGGCACACTCTGCATAGCTCTTAACAACTCATTTGAGTCCACCATAGTCTTCTTTAAAGCCAACAGGGGAAATCCATAGATGTTACCACTTGTCAACTTCCATCGATCCCTGTAGGGGACACATGGCACATTCTGCTGCTCCTAAAACAACATGTTGAAGTCCTCCATGGTTTCCACTTGGTGCTTTCCATGCTCTAGCTTCCCTGGTGTAAATTTGATGCTTTTCAAGACGTCACCATCCTTGGCAAAGTTCATCAGGCCTTTTTCCCATGGTTTTTCTACTTTGGGCCCTTTGGTTGCCCTCTACAAGGGCTTCTAAACCCATCATTGCCCCCCAGCTATAGGGCACACCCTTGAACCAAGCCATTAAACCAAAATTTTGGTTCAACGGTTCAATGGTTCAAGACTGTGCGTTGAGCTGATTAAACTATTTTCTTTGAACTAAATGTCACTTGATCCAAAATGGTTGAACTAAGCCATTGAACTAATTGGTTGAACCAAAAATGGTTCAATGTTGTGCATAGAGCCCCTATGAACTATTCACTAGATCTCCTTGTTGAACTGGTCACTTGAACCAATCCATTGAACTATTCACTTGAACTGGTTCAACGGTTCAAAGCTGCGCACCGAGCCAAGTCCTTGAACTAAATGCTAAACCTGAAGCTACTTGAACTTTTTTCTAAACTTTTTTGATGAAATAAGCACTGAACTTAGCTAATTAAACCAAAGCTGAAGAACTGTTGATTGAACCAAAGCTTGAAATGAAGTGATGGTTTAATGGTTTGAAGATGCTAACCTTCTTTGTGAATTTATTTAAACAAAAATTTGAAGAAGCTTTGTAAAATATTTCCCTCTTCACTTAGTTCTTCAACTACCAAAAGAAAACTTGTAGAGTCTATATAAATCACCAAATCTATGCAAAAAGGAAAAATTAATTGGCCTAGAGTAGCAGGGGAAGAAGGGGACTGATTTTTGGCCTGTTGGGTAAAAAATGGTCAACAGTTTCATTTATTGGCATTGTCTACAACCCCTCTCCATGGGTGGGGGGGGGTATATAAATTGGGATCACCCCATTGGGACTTATGGTTTGAGTGGTTAAACCATATCCTATCAATAGGACTAAGCTTAGGACATGTGATCATGTTGGACATCTACTACATAGAGTAAGTGATAGATGTTGTGATTTTAAAAATGGAAAGACCTTTTTATAACAAGCCATATGACATAGATTCAATTAATGTGTTGATTTTCTTACATGTTAACGTGAAATTATTGTGCATCTGATCCATCTATAAATGATCAAAAACTTGTTAGTTAGTTAACCCAAATTTACCATACCTTATCTATTTAGGATTCAATGTGATTAGTTAGTTAATTTATCTTTATCTTAGATTACTTTGTTTTTGTGTGGAGTCAAAACTTAGTGTTAAAAAAAATGACAAACAAATTTTTTTTCCATCATTTATTTTAACAAGCAGACATTATGTTACCCAAGTAAAAAACATATTTTTCCTTGTTCAAAATAATCATCATATACTTTGTGTCATATCCTCTAATTTGGCTTATAGTTATGCTACCAATTTGAGTCTAGACATTTTTCCACATTTTTTTAAGTCCCTCTTGATAGTTTAAATTCAAAATTGGACTCTTCTAAGTTTTAAATGTTGATGTGTTAAATTGGGTTCACCACTTTGTACTTGATTTGTTTTAACTTGAGTTCAATTCCAATTTTAATTGAGGGCTATTTTTAGACTCAACATCATTAACACCATTTGGTAGGACTCAAGTCATCTTATGTATCACTAACACTTTGAGTCCAAGGCTACACTTTGTACTACCCATCCTATTTCACCTTTTGCCCTAAGTCCATTTGATAGCACACTTACGCCTTGGGGAATTTTTCAAACCTTTGTGTGTTTGTATCATTTGAGTTAAAGGAGAGTAGTGTTGTTCTACCAAAATCATGTTGAAACTATTTTTTCTGTAAAGTATTGAAACAATCATTTACCACACCTTTTGAGCATTTTTGCATGGTTACACTTCTCAAATTATTTTGAAACTTGTTTCATAGGCCTATTCTCTTAGATTCCAAGTTGTTCCAAAGTTCTAACCATTTTGAGTTTTCTTTGAGAGCCTTTGTATAGCACAATTACATCATTCACCTTTGCCTAGCTTATCAGTCAAAAGAATTTGGTTTGTGCCTTTATTTGAGAGAAAATAAACTATCTCCAAGTGCTTTTTGTTTCATATCTCATGCTTATTGATCAATTTTATGTCTAAGAGTCAAATTCCTAGTTATTGTTAAAAGTGTTTTAAATATGTTAGATTAAATATCCCATCTTTCAAAAGCCTAACTTTTGACATCGTTTAGCTAAAATTCCTAGTATGTACCTTTGTTTGAGCCTAGCTTTTGATGCTGTGTTTGGCCAAAATTCTTAGAAACTTTTATTTTTTTTAGATTATACTCATTTGAAACACTTTGACTTAGAATTTCGAATTTTAATTTACATTCCTTTTACTTGACCTTTTTGTGTGAGATGTGTAATGTTAGATACTTGACATTAGCTTGTTTTATCACAAGTCATTGCATCAACATTTTTGGATACACATATCCATCTTTTTGACCAAGTTAGACCAGGTTTGAACCTCTTTTTAGATATTTCATTTTTAGAGTTTATATAACTCTATTCCCTTTTTTCACAGAACATTTACTATGGATCCTAACATGTATTCCTACACTCGTAGTGGCCTCATGTACAATCTAGGAGTTAGTAATATGGTCGTATAAGAAGAAATGGTTTAATAGCCTTATGAAGATAATGTTTATCATGATATGGATTATTATCCATCTTACAACACTCAAGTAGGGGCTCAAAACCAACACCCATTGGCTCATTACTTGGTAAACATGCCTCCTTACCCAGAGTAGGATCAAGAAAAAATAGAGTAGTATCTAGCTTCGGTACCAATAGTTGAAGAACAAGTTCCTCAATAACTATACTATGTTACTACACCATCCACATATGATCCTTATCTCTTTAAGAATCACTTATTAGAAAATAAGGATGAAATTTTGGTTAGAGCTATAGAATTTGGGGCTAAGTTTCTAGTGGACTTCCTCCATGATAACTTGTCAAGTCTAGTAAAAATGCCTCACAACATGATTTATAATCAACATGATTCTTCTAATAATCCTTTATCTCTAATTAAAATAATGTATCAATACCCTATTAGGCTTATAAAAGGAAAATACCTCATGGAGGATCACTTTGTAAAAATGTAGATAGCATATCAAATGTACTCGAACCTATCATGCAATTTTAACCAAATGACCATGTCTAATAGGCCTCTCATAGATTTAGTTAATTTAACAAGAGTGATAATAGAATTGACTGGTCAATACAATCAAGGTGTATACCCCTTCATGCAAAACACTTCAATAAATAACTTGTTTCAGATGCCAACTATCAAAGAGTGTCTTCTGCGTCTACATAGAATATTGAGCAAAACATAGTGGATAATGCGTAATCAACATCTAATCCAAACCAAAGTGGTGTAAGTACACAAAAAACTAGTAAGGAAACAAGTATACCTTTATTTAACACCATGAGTGATTCTCCAAATGATGGAGTAGGAGTTTCTTCATCCCAACCTCAACCAAATACTAGCACTAATCCTCAACCAACTGTTTTGTCAAGTGCTCAACCAATAAGATTAGGTAGTCATGTAATGACCAATGCCATACATCAATAAAAAAATATGATGAATCTTACTCAATAGTAAATAAGTAATATTACAGAATAGCAGACATAATCCAACATACTAATGTAGCAAAGGTAGAACATATTGCCACCTCAATAAGGGGCAATTAATGTTCCACCTCGTCAAGCAGCATCAAACATTTTTGTTTCCTCATAGACAAATATACTAATTCAAATGTAAATGATGTCTAATCAATGATGTAAAAATATTTATCAATGTAATATGTTGAATTTTATACAAACATCAACTTCCCAACAAGGATTCATGCAACAAAAAGGTTCCAATGTTCCTCAAGTACCAATTAGGCAACCTTTGCCTTTTATGTAGAATATGCAACTAGTTAAATGATAGGGTCTTGGTTCACAAGTACCCCCTCAACAACAAGGTTTAATTAGTCAAAATCAAGTCCTTATTCAACCTCACCAAGCATAGTATATCCATATCCCTCCATCCCAACCTCAAAATCCCCAAAATCAAGCCTACATATCCAACCCTAACCAGAATATTGCATAACCACAAATACAATTCCAATGATTGCATTCTAATCCATGTATGCATTTTTTTGGTCAATTTCAAAACCAAACCAACATACCCTATCAAATACCTCCATCATACCCCAATCAAATTTATCTATTTGTGACCGCTAAACCATCTACCTAGGCTAATATTATACCTCAAGATAATACTCCCTCTTATTTTCTAGCCCAAGAACTACACAAGATGAAGGATACAATTGCTACCTTCCAAGTTGGGAAATAAACTAAAAATTTAAAGTTAGATGACATGTGTTCTTATCCATTTAACATGGGGTACTTATAAATACCATTTCTTCCAAGATATGAACCTCCAAAATTTGATGAATACAAGGGGAAAAGTGACCCCAAGGCTCATTTAATCAAGTTATTTGTTGCATGTTAGCTAGTGGCATATAGAGATATATACCTTTTATTTTTATTCCCAAGGAGTTTATAAGGAGAATCTTTGGAGTAGTTTTTGAAGTTGCCCAAGAATTCAATAGTCGATTTTAATGATCTTTTAGACAAGTTTGTGAAACACTTTTCATACAATCTTGAACATGAAATTTTATTGGTCAACTTGATGCAAGCCAAGTGAAAGGCCAATGAGAGTTTTACAATTTGTTTACATTAATGGAAAGCCCTTTCAATCTAATTCACCCATAATTTACTAGATAAATAATTAGCCTTTATGTTTACTAAAAATTTGCATAGTGAGATATCCTATCATTTGGAACTACAATGTGCACATACCTTTAAGGAGATCATTGATAAAGTTTAGTTGATTGAGTGATCCTTTATTAACAAAGGGATTATCAAGCTTACCTCATCAAATAAAAATCAATGTACCAATATAGGAAACGACCAAAGCTAGCATCTAGGCCAATTGCAAGCATTACAACCATCACATGCCAATAATAATGATAGACCAAGGCAATTAAACTACAACAAAAATGTTTTTAGAAATGGAGTAACTAATTCAAAGCATGTACAAATGGTGTAAACACTATCTACTTAGCTCATGTAGCATATTAAAATTAATCCTAACTCACAACCCTTTTAGCTAATAAAATAAGCACAACATCCTAGGCCTATGAAATAAATACAATAATCTTTACCATTGCAAGATCTTCCTCCAAGGAGAACAGTGCCTACTCATCACATTTTTAGTGACCTTAGAGATCCTATTGAATATGTGTTTTAAAATCTTGCTACTATTAATCTAATTATCTGGCCTATATCAAAACATTATCTATAGGACATTCCTTATCTTGAAGAGTATCACCAAAATGAATTCTATAAATATCATTGGGTTAACATATATTATTTGTGTTATTACGTGTAAATTAAACATTTGATTTAGAATATGTTGGATAATGTAGAGATAACATTGGATGGTGGTGCTTTCACTTCTAATCAAACCAGTAGAATCTATCAAAACCCCTTTCCCCAATATAAAAACCAACCATAATAATAATAGCAACAATGACTAGTGCAACACCAACAACAATAGTTTCAACAAATAAGGCCAAATGAATAGAATCAATAGAATCACCAATAGTAGAACCAACAACATTTGAAAAATGGATAGAACCAAGGCTAGAATAATAATAACTAACAGACCTACAATGTAATTTCACATGACTATAATAGGGTTGTAAGTCATATTGTAAGAGGTTGGGTTAACACCATCTTCATCAATTTGAGACCAAATACCAATCCATCAAGACCTTTTTCTAAAAAATGATAATCCATCAACTCATATTGATAATCCTTCCTTGACTTGAAACTACATATAGATGTACCAAAAATTAGGGATTACTAATTTTGGACCATATACCGATAACTTGTCATTACTATCAGGATGCGAAACACCGGAAGCACACAATTGATTACCAAATACCAAGCAACTTAATATGCAGAAATTAAACCAAATTCACAAGTAACTAGAATTCAGAATAACACAGAATATGAGAGACAATACACAACTTGTATTAACACTTTACAGAAAAGATTACAATAAAGAGCCGCCACACTCTTCCACCTTACAGAGGATTCCCACACCTCAAGTGTACAGTAAACCTTCTCCCAAAGCTCTCTCTCTCAGGTCCCAACACATAACTCAAACACAAAGTTGGTGTTCACCTCCTATGCTCCACGCACTCCACAAGTATTCAAGGTACTTCAAGTAGATCTCCCATGAACCTGTAACAACCTGTTGTTCAACATACCATACTTATGGAAGGAACTGCCATGCCTTCCTCTTAACACTCCATGTACTCCATGTACATACCAATGAGTACACATCGTACTCCAAGTAGATCCTACTTGATCCTACTCCCTGTTGTGTTGCTGTCCTATCTGACCTCCAACCTACAGATCAATAAATGGTTCTGCACACCTGTGAACCTCGACCTTGCACACACACACACCTACAGATCAATGATCTTACTTACCATGTAGATCTCCTATAAGGGCCATGCTCACCTAATGACCAAGATCATACATACCTGAAGAACCCAGCTGGCTCTCCAATCCAACACCAACACATCTGGTATTGTGGCACTAGGAGGAACGCACCATTACTCTACCTCTCTCTGAAGGAGCTCTTTGCTCTCTTACTCCCTAGCACAAGTTTCCAATACAACCATGAGTCTATTATATAGATCTCATCAAACAATAATTAGACATCTAATTACCATATTTTGATCCACAGCTATGAGTCTAAAATTAGCACTCATCATGCAAACACTTGGTTCGTCAACCAACTGCCCGTAATAAACTTGCAGTTGAACCACACAGGCGACCAACATCGGTCCCTATCTGCCTAGAGGTGACCGAGGTCGACCGATCCCTGACCGACGTCAGTTGCTTCTCTTTGCTATCCTATTGATGTCGGCTGATCAGACTGACCCCAGTTTCTCTACAACTCAGCAACCCTCAGCAACCTCCTCCCCTGTTTGCATCAGTGAAGCTTTTAGCTCCACAACCTAACAATCTCCCACTTGGAGATAAATAGCTGCACTGTACCTGTACCTGTACCTTGTCTAATCTATTTCTTGGTTTGTATCCCTCTTCAAGCTCAATCTTGAAGACAACCCACCACACATCCCGTGGTGTACCTCCTGTCATCTGAGTACCCTGCCACATCCGAACCTACAAACACATGTAGTGAAGTCCTGACCCTGCATGTATACCTGCTGCTGGTCCCTCTCAAGTCCCTGAGAACTCACTTCCCCAAATTGGCTCCTAACTCTCTGACAGCTCCCACTACATGGGAATACTCAGGTCTATACCAGACCTCATGTGATTTCAGACACTGTATCTATCCAGCCCTTAGTGTGCTCCGGCTCTCCATCTTGAACCTCGCCAACACCTGATTCACATCAGCTCCCACTGGAGACAAAATCTACCTGTGATCTCCATGTCTCCCATGTCAAAGAATTTTGCTGCTCCAAACTCCTCATGACATGCCACTGAACTAATCTTACCCTTAGCTCAGCAAAACCCTATATGTACACCCCTACTAGCTAGCATATTATCCACATATAGCAACAGAATGATGTTGCAATCACCATCCCCCTGGTAAGTCAAACCACAGTAGTAACCCTGACATTGACTGAAGTCATGCTTTGTCCTCCACCTGTCAAAACCTATACCACTATCCTACATCTTCCTCAAGACCATATGCCCTGGTCTTTCGTCTCACGTATCCATTCTCTCTATTCTTCTACTAAGGTATCCATTAGTCTCTGTGCTTTCATCCAGCTGGCAAACCTACCAAATCTCCCACTTGGTTCTGCATCATATCCTTGCCATGCTCCCACCTATTTCCTGGATCCTTCCTGCTCTATAATCAGCAACAGGTATAAAGAAGAGGAACACAGATTTGAGGGCCTACTTACATCTTCAGTCCTCTGTATAGGTGTTTGAGACTCCTTGACAGCTCGCTGTTCACCCAAAATCCGTTATAGTGACCGACCTCAGTCACTCCACAGTCTACATACGACTGACATCGGTTCCCATGCGTCTGTCCCTGACTACCAACCTATCGTCGTCAGTGTCCCTGTGCTACCAACGTCGATCCTCTTGACCGACATCAGTCTTACCCTGCCCGACACTGCCAGCTTTGGTCTGCACATGACCGACATCGGCACCTGTCTGTTCGACGCCGGTTCCTCCTAACCGATGCTGGTATCTATGTTCACCTGTGAGTGATGACTTTTTACCCGCGAGCTCCTTTAAATCAATCTCCATGTCCAAACTGCCCTTGCTCAGAAGTATCCAGCCCATCCACTGATTTCTGTCTGCCATTTCCTCTAAGAACACCAAGGCTTTCCAGTTCTTAAGCCTATCAAATATATCCGTCTTCCATTTAAGAACATGCATCTCCTTCCTGCTCATGTGACCAAGCCTACGAAGCCACGTCTCTGCAATAGAAGAAGAATCAGTAATATAAACAAGTAGATAAAGAGTACCTATTTTCTTACCACCAGCTAATTCAAGTGCACCCACTGTGAGAGTTCTTGTGCATCTCTCATCACCCAATCTTTCTAAATAAATTAGCCATATCTCCAAACATGGGACCTGCATGACCTTCATCAACACCCGTGTGTTGGCTGCTTGCAATATCAGCTTCACTTCCCCTTTGCCAATTCTTTGGCAAGGCTCACCAGCTCCTCTACCTGGGGATACATGGAAAGAGGCAACTGAATCTTTTATCCAAGATTCAACTTTATCTAAGAAACCTCCTAGAGCATCCTATGCAACAACACCTGCAACATCTGCTTCTTTAGTTTCTTCATGCTGATCTGCTACCAACCAACAATCTTCTTTTACCTGCTCTTTCTTTCCATCAGACCTTAAGTGACCATCTGTGCTTTTCAACTCCTCCATCCTTAGCTTACTTTGATCTGCTGTTACTCTACTCCCACTCGATCAGAAACCCCTGAGAGTGACCTGTAACCAAACAAACCCTGCTTCCTGCAACCTTAGCTCTGATACCACTTGTCAGGATGTGAAACACCAAAAGCACACAGTTGATTACCAAATACCAAGCAACTTAATATGCGAAAATTAAGCTAGATTCACAAGCAACTAGAATTCAGAATAACACAGAATATGAGAGACAATACACAACTTGTATTAACACTTTACAGAAAAGATTACAATAAAGAGCCGCCACACTCTTCCACCTTACAGAGGATTCCCACACCTCAAGTGTACAGTAAACCTTCTCCCAAAGCTATCTCTCTCAGGTCCCAACACACAACTCAAACACAGAGTTGGTGTTCACCTCCTGTGCTCCACGCACACCACAAGTGCTCCACGCACTCCACAAGTACTCAAGGTACTTCAAGTAGATCTCCCATGAACCTGCAACAACCTACTGTTCAACAAACCATACTTATGGAAGGAACTGCCATGCCTTCCTCTTAGCACTCCATGTACTCCACGCACATACCAATGAGTACACACCATACTCCAAGTAGATCCTGCCTGATCCTGCTCCTTATTGTGTTGCTGTCCTATCTAACCTCTAACTTACAGATCAATAAATGGTTCTACACACCTGTGAACCTCGACCTTGCACACACACACACACCTGTAGATCAATGATCTTACTTACCATGTAGATCTCCTATAAGGGCCATGCTCACCTGATGACCAAGATCATACATACCTGAAGAACCCAACTGGCTCTCCAATCCAGCACCAACACATCTGATACTATGGCACTAGGAGGAACGCACCATTGCTCTACCTCTCTCTAAAGGAGCTCTTTGCTCTCTTACTCCCTAGCACAAGTTTCTAATACAGCCATGAGTCTATTATATAGATCTCATCAAACAATAATTAGACATCTAATTGCAATAATTAGATCTACAGCTATGAGTCTAAAATTAGCACTCATCATGCAAACACTTGGTTCGTCAACCAACTGCCCATAATAAACTTGCAGTTGAACCACACAGGCGACCGACGTTGGTCCTTGTCTACCTGGAGGTGACCGATGTCGGCCGATCCCTGACCGATGTTGGTTGCTTCTCTTTGCTATCTTGTCGACGTCGGTTGATCAGACTGACCCTAGTTTCTCTGCAACTCAGCAACCCTCAACAACCTCCTCCCCTATTTGCATCAGTGAAGCTTTTAGCTCCACAACCTAACAATTACCTTAGGACCACACACAAGTGCACCAGTAATCGTGACTTATCTTATTTGGTCCCCCACTATCACCATCATTTGTTAAAAATCATGGTTTTGTGTTTAATCTTTATTGTGCAATCAAAAATCAAATGTTAAAGATTACCATCGTAGGACCACAACCATCTGCCACTTAGCCCATCAACCAAATAGTCATTTAGTCTTGACATAAGCCATTGAATGTTAACCAAGAGATGAAATTTGACATTATGAAATAATTGTAAAATATGCCTGCATAAATATCCATTTTAGATTTTTTGCATATGTCAAAAATCCACAAAAACATTTTGAATGACTTCCTGAGCCAATCCACTATTTCAAGTGACATATCCCTTGACAAATTCCAAGGTTTGGTTGGACACCTAGTTTTAGCCCAACAAGTCACTTTCAACCAAAGATATATGTCATCCTTTAGCCTATACATAACAACCCCTTGTATATTGAAGTTTTCATAAAGTGGCACAAAGTGAAACATGTCATTATAGACAATGGATTAGGTCTAAACATAGTGTCTCTAAATCTCATCAAGCTTCTTAGGTACATAATGGTAGATCTTTAAGTAGAGATAATAACCATCAAAGCCTACAAAAATGAAGAATGAGAATCATAAGGCACCATATATTTACTAGTTATCCTTGGGCCTTTAACCCATGATACATTTTTCCATGCCTTAGATCTTGACCTTTCATAAAACATGCTTTGGGAAGACTTTAATTACATAAAATTTGTGCAATCCAATCAACATTTTACCAATGTATCAAGTTATCTCATTCAATGATGACAATTTGTACATTGAGAGATTTGCATCCATATGAGCACTACAAACACCTAGAGGTTGAGTTTAAGAGTTATAACTATCATTTTAGCATGAATCTAGTGGCTAAGCAAGATAAGGGAAAAGCCATACTCCTTGATTCACTAGAAAATAATTAAATTAATCTTAATACTCTTGTTTTCCTTTCCCACATACCACCTCTCGAGATATCCAATCATTATATTATCTCACCTAATGGCCCATGAGAGTATTTGACCCTTACTACCTTTCACATCACAAATATTCCATAGAACCCAAAATCCTTTGGAAGACCTAAATCAAAGCCATTTCATCCAAAATGGTAATAAAAGGGCAAAGGTAAAGGACTTGTCATTTTTATACCAGCATCTGGCCTCAAATAGGACCCTCTTGAAGGGGATGAATCATGGTTGTAAAATGATAAGTAGGATTATTGTTATGAGAATGCAAGGTATCTTATTCCCAATAGGATCGTGAAGAATCAAGACTATGAAGGAAGAGGCCTCAAACCAAATCAACAAGGAGCACTTGAGATCATTTCTATGACCAAATACAAAGGGCCTTATGAAATTGGATTTAAACTACCTAGGGGTGACCCCATGTACCTTAATCATGTTCCATCACCATTGAATAGTGATGAGGATGTTGATAGTGAATTAGAGTTTGATCATAGCCTTTTTGATGACCTAGCTGACACTAATTTATTTGATACTCATTCCATTTGTACCCTTAGACTAGTCATTCATTACAACCCACTATCATTATATTATCCCCAACTGATAGATTGGGACCAACAAGAATCCAATGTGCTGATTGATGAGTTTCAAAATGATGAGGCTTTCTATTATTTTATTGGTATTAAAAATAATGTTCCATTGGAGACCATAAATCAAGGTTCTCAATCAAGCTGGATCCTCTAGCCTATTTTGAAGTAGGTGAACACCCTTAGCCAAAAGAAAATAATTAAAACATTGAGTTTGAAAAGTGAAAACCTCTTGGAGGCACTTTTTGACCAGGGTAAAAGTAAATAAAAAGGCCATTCTAGTGGTGAAAACATGTTTCAGGCACCATTAGATGGGGGTGTTCAACCTTCTTTAAACATAGCTCAGGAGACCACCAAAGATGAAATTGTTTGTGAGTTTGAGTTTAGTTTTGAAGAACAACAAGATTTTGATCAAATCATTTAGGAGTTTCCAATAGTTTTATTTAACATGGGCAAATCTCCCATTGGGGGACTCTAATTCATCATGCCTAAGGGAACTCAAGGAACTAGTCCTCATAGAGGACTCTGATGTTGCCAAATAGTTTAGATCATTGTCCATTATCCTTGAAGATGGTTCAACCCTTCTAGTGAAATATATAACATAGGTTAACATTGGGTCCCTAGATGACCTAAAATGGATCAAGCTAGGTGCATCCTTTACTTAAAATGAATGTGAAGTCCTTACGTCCCTTTTGAGGGAATTTATAGATATTTTTTCATGGGCATATTCTGACACACTAGGCTTAGACCCCACCTTGGTTCTACACCATTGTTATTCCTATTTTCTATACCCCTAATTTTTTTAAAACCATACTTACTACCATAGTGATGACTTGGTCATAAAGCCGAAAACTATATCAGGGACCCTTATTTATTAATGATATCAATAGATGCATTCTTGATTATGAAATCATAATGATTGATTGATGATTCTATTTTTATTTTAGTGGTTTCAAAAATTAAAGTGAATGAATGAATAAAATGTGCATATATGATTATAATCATGATCAGTTATAGTTTAGTTGGTAGTTTTAGTTCATGTGCATTTGAATTATTTCAGTTATGCTATAGATGTTAAATTTTTTTGGTATACTAAATATCTGATGATTTGGTTGTTTGATTTAATTCTATATCAATCATTACCATATAATTTACTTATTATTTATGGATTAGATATGGATCATTCATTTTGATCATTTAAATGGATATACTTTTGGAACAACAATAATCTGTAGGTCAGAGCAAAGAATTTATAGTTTGATTATATATCATTCAGTTGCTTGTATCAAAATAATCTCTAATTTTAGTTTATTCAAATGCATGATAATCACTTTGGCATTTTAAAATGGTTTTGGGAATTAAGGAATATTCTTGTTTGATTTTTAGAGCATTTCCACAAGAATAATATCTGTTACCATGTTTGCATGGTTATTTGATATGAGGTCAATATGTAATTATACTCACTATAGTAAACATTATCATCATCAAAGACATTATGTTCACCTTCATATGGATTAACTATATTAGAAATTGATAAGGAAATGGTGGTTTAATATGAGGTTTTGTCTATGTTCACTAAGCCTAGCCTTCTATTAGCATTACATGGACCTCATCGTGGTTTGGTTTTAAACATGTATGGGATTAGGTATTTCTAAGATCCTAAGTTTATTTATGATAATGAATAAACAAAGATAAAGGAACATGTTTGATGGTTTAGTTTTCATGATGCATGATGTTAGTTTGAATGGGAATATGCACTTGAGTTTATCCTCACGAATTGAGTTGGCATGTGTTTTTGGAATGAGGTTTGACATTGGCAGGATTACAAGGCTGAATTGGCATATTACTGGTATCAAAGCTTGTGCAAGGTGGCATTATCATTTAATGTTTATAGATACTTTAGATCATGGAAATATTGGTAGTAAGGTGTGCATTAATGACTCGCTTATGTCTTTGAAACACATTATTTAACATGGAATTTGGTAGGAAGAAAAGGTGAATGGTAAATTTGACATTTTGGCAAAATAGATTAGCAAATTGATAATTTGGTAGTAGTTAGTAAGCACCAATGGGAAGTAAACAATAACCCAAGCAGTTATTGTTTAAGGGTGGTTAATATAAAAGTTGATTTTTCTTTTATCATTCCATCATTTGGAAAACTTCAGGCAGAAGCAAAGCCTTGGCTTAATGGAAATTGTAGAGAGGAAGGTGAACAAAGAGGTCTGGATAAGGTTATTACATTTGAGCTAGATATGGATATTTCTAATTCATTTCCTTTAGAATTATGAGAATATGGTGTGTTATCATGGTGTTTTATATTTTTTGATGAATTTTGGTTTTGAGAAATGCATGCAGTATTTCTAAAAGGTTTGGTCCCATGGAATAGATTAAAGGTTAACAGTTAGAAATATAAATTTATGGTTTAGAGTTTTGATATGTTTCCAAAAGGGTTTTTGTGAGTAATATTGTTTGAAGTTCAATTTTTACTTAAAATTTTATTGGAAAATTGGTTTTCCACCTAGTTGCATTTTATAGCCTGCATGTGTGAATATGAGACATTACAACTAGTGAGTTTGTTGAATGTTGGGTTTTGTTTCAAGCTTGAAATAAGTATGCAAAAATTTTGTTTCATTTATATGGGAGATTTAAAGGTTTTACTCCATAACCAAACATATTTATTTCTATTTCAAGAAGTGAAGATTTAAGGAAACTTTTATATAGTTAAAATAATATTTCAAGTTTGGGGAATTTTTTTTTGATATATGTGAATATGTAACATTTGGTAAAATTCTCAGATGGTCTACTAGTTAGAAGTTGTAAATGAAGTATTCTAAAAATTTACGTCAAGCTCCTTATTGGATTTTAAGTGATATTTACATGAGAATAATTTGGGATTTTAATACACTGAGTTTTGATGAATAACACCATACACATACTTGTAAGAGCTTTAGGATTCTACATGCATAAGTCCTAGTTTCATTAGTAGAGATTCTTGTAGTAGTTTCAAACTTGACTTAGTCAAAATAGTGTTTTGTCATTAAAATTTGGAGTTTGTTCTACATTGCATATCATTGCAAACTCTTCTTAGTCTTAATATTATGTGATGATTGGTATTAAATGTAGTTGGTGGTTAGCCCTATTTCATTAATCATTTGTGTATATGAAAATTTGTTCTTCTATCTCTCATATGTTTTGAATTTACAATCTTAAATTACAAATATGTGACAAAATATGTTACATAATAGAGAAAAGGGAAAAATTGACTATCATGCAAAAATTTATTAGGTAAAATAGTTGTATGTCGATGGTTTTTACATATTTGGAAATCTTAGTATGGTTTTCATACTCATGGATTATTTAGTTTCAGTGTTGAAATATGAATGCAAATAGTTGAATTTTTATAGATTATGTTGGTTTCAATGATCAAAAATTGATTTGATATCTTTCAAAATTATTCCTTTTTGCAAAATGGCTAGCTAGGAGCAACCTACAAAAAATAGCAATGATGATAGATGGGGTTGAAGGTCAAATTGAGGTAGTCAGTCTACCGATAGCCAAGGTTCTAATAAAATTAGATTTTATCCTGGGCATTTTAGGCCTAGATTTCCTCATGGCACAAGGATGTCCATCCACTTTGATGTGTTAAATCTTGACTTCTTGAATGTTTTGAATTCCCTTCTTATTTAAAGAGGTTTTGGTGGTTCTAGAGGTTTTAGGGGTCATAGAGGTTTCTAAGGTCAAAGGTTTAGGGCTTGTACCCAATCCTAGAGTAGTTCTTCACACTTTCTTGAGCACCATCCTAAGCATGACCATTATCTATAGTTGCAACCTCCTACATTTAAAGGGTAACTAGTTAACCAACCTCTACCAGCCCATCAATTTCTTGATAGTCAGCTAGAAAATCAATTAAATAAAGCAGTGGTGCTAAGGACCTTAGGAACATTGCCACTATTTTAGATACTCTTATCTATCTAATATTGAACTCGATGGGAAATGTAGGATATTAAACCTTTAGGGAGCTAATAGTGAGCCTATTTTGAGATATGAGAAATTAAATTTGAGGGGTCAAGGATTTGTTAGTAAAAGGAAGTCTATTGATATCTTTGATCATGTTGCTAAGAATAGTATTGATGAAAAAGGGAAAGAATCTAAAGTAGCTAATGAACTCAGGATAATTAAAAGGGTGAAATTAAAATTTGATGATGATACATCTAAGACAGGCTCTAGATTGTTGCCTTTTGCATCTAAAATGGAATATAATATTTGTATTGATTAGTAAGACAAATTTGTTATATAGGTTTTATCAGATTTAGATGATTATTGGTTATCTAGGGAATAAATTTGTTTATTCAAAAAACTTGATGCAATTTTAAAACTTATCTTGGTATTTTTTTTTTGAGGACATGGATAAAACATATAATTTGAGATATAATTAATATATGTTTTATTTTAAATTATAAATTGCATTATGGTTTAAACAAGAGTAGGATTTATCAATTTATTATTTATTTTATGATTATTTATGTGTCATACTTTATTGTTAATAAGATGGGTCCCCACCCGTTAAGATTAGTACCCAGCTTCTTTCATTTAAATAGTTTAATTTAATTAAAACTTTAGAGTCTTAATTAATCTCTCCATATATTATATATTAACTAATTGAATTTATAAGTCAATTTATTAACCTTAACTAATAACTAACTAAAAGTTAGTTATAACTTATTTCATAACTGAAGTTGAAGGATAAAAGGAGATCAAACTTTCATTTCAAGATAGAAGTTCAATAGGTATTAAAGACTAGATTATTATTCTAAAGTCATTCATTCATCTCTTCTTTCTATCTAATTTCTCTGAGATAGTACAATTTTTACAGATAGACCCAATGGTATTTTATCTAATGGTCGAGTAATAATTTATACAACATAGATATATCCAGTTATTTTTGTCATCTATTACTGATTATCTAAATTTTGCTAAGTCTAATATATTTTAATGACTATTATTTACAGTCTTATGTGTAAAATTCAAAGATTCAACTTTAAAATGATGATCACTTCGCATTATCTACGACTCTTCATTGATCTTATCAATTGCTGAGTTGTCTTTTTTCAAGTTTTGTATTGGAAAATGTTGGAGTTCTTATTTCAAATCTATTCTTAAGATAAGATGACTCTCATGTTGAGACTCTCAAATCTTTTGTAAATATTTGACTTACTTTAATAGATGATTTTAAGTTTTCTTTAATATCTTTAGTTTTTTTTTATCTTTATGGTTTAGTTTAGTATTTTCAAAAGTTTATTAATAGTAAGTTGGCACTAACTGTTAATTTAGTTCTTAGTTTAAAATATTTTATATTTTATTATTTATATTTTTCTATAGTATCCATTTAGTAGTTACTTTAATTACCTTGGTTTTGTTCTTACGCTTCATTTAATTTCTACTTTTAAAAGTTTAATATTATTCTAGATTATCTTTTATTCTAGGTATTATTTTAGTTCATTGCTTTTTATAGCATTATGTTCCTTAGTTTATAGGTTTTAGATTAGTTTTACTTTTATCTTGTTCTCTTCTTGGTTTTGTGTTAATCTTTTATATTTAGTTTTTCTTTCTTGTTTCATTCTTTATTTGTTGTTTGTCTTTCCTATTATTTTCTATTAGTGTTTTATGATCACTTGTTTGGATAATGAACAATGGAAAAATGTAATGAAGTGTATTTCCATACACATATATTTAGAATCAAATATATATTTTTCAAGAAATTGTCCAATTAATAGATTATTTTTGTCAGATAGGATAGATTATAGATTCTTATTTCAACTGATTCTTAATTAATATAAATTCTCAATTATGATAATGGAATAAGTTACTTTGATAACTTATTGATTATTTTTCCAAAAATTATTATAAACCCCCTTACATCTTTAGGATCCTAAAACAAACCTTTATAACCCCTATAATTAGACTGGTATGATTCTAATTTGACCTTCACGATAGGTGAAAGAGTTGATTCTTTGATATGATAATTTTTTCCATCAACAAATTTGGTGACTCCACTACTAAAAATTTAATAGAATATATTTTATTACTAATGGCTCTTGTAGGTCAACAACTTCTAGTTATTCAACCTATTCTTAATGCTGAAGAAGAACAGATTGATATTGCTTTTAATTTAACATGTTATGTATGGTATAGTCATCTCGAAGATATCCCTCAAGTTAATGAAGTAATCAATGAAGAATTAGAAATTACTAAATTTAAAATTAATTGATATTATAAATTGACACGTAAAACTCAACATGATATAAATAATTAAAATAGAAGGATTCAAAAAAATAGAGCAACATCACTAGCCACTAATCCTCATCCTAAAATTTGCTATCTTTTTTATTCTTTTCCTTTTGATGACTTTTTTGAGCCTATTGAAATTCCTTTGCCTAATCAACATTCAATTTAGAAAAATTAGGTACAAGATATTCATATCTCAAAGATAGGATTTGCTAAAAATTCTAATGGTAGATCAGATTGTTAGAAATCCACCAGCCAAAAATCAATTGGAAAAAATCAACCAGACGTAGAATAGTGAAATCTAGAAAGGAGACTGGTAGATCTCCTTCACAGGTTACAAGATAATAGAGAAATGAAAGAACTCACAGAAGGTAAAGATGAGTAACTCCAAGAAGAATGTCATATAGTTGTAACTCCTTAGATTTTTGTAAATCCAATTAATATTAGAAATCATCTAGGTAAGTTGCCTTCTCTTAAAGGACTAAACATACCAATTTTTTTTTGTTCAGTTGGAGAATCTTGGGAGAATCATTTACAAGCTTTTATATTGGTTTGTGCCACTCTTGAAATAACTAATGAGAAGACTTATTTAAGGGTTTCTACACAAACACTAGAAGGAAATGCTTATCAAAGATTTATTAGTCTGTCTACAAAAGTGATTGATAGTTGAAATGATGTAGAATAATGGTTAGAATTATCCTTTGAAAAAGATAAGGAATATTTTGATTTAGTTAATGATATTGCAAATATTTCATTATATCTAGGTGAAACTATGTATCATTTGTTTCTAGGTTCACCAAATTAAATTAAAAAATTCTAAATGATATCAAGCCTTCTAAAAAATTGTCCAAGCTTTATTTTTGTAATGCTTTATCTCTAAAATACAAAATGGCAATGGAAGATAAAGATATAATTAAATACCATTTAGTTTTATATTAATTATGAAAAGAAGCTGAAACATGTAGGTTTTAAAGATACATCCAATACGAAATTGAATTCAGATAATGCTAAAATATTAAAGACAATCCAAATTTTGGGAAATGATCTGGTCACTATTAAAAGTTAGCTTAATGATAAACCTTCCTCTTCTCATAAAAATGTGAAGAAAAATAGTGTTTCTTATTGTTTTGAGGTTTGTGAACTTGATCATAATCCTGAAACATGTCAAGCTATTATTAAATTCAAGAAATATTTATCGCATGGAAAAGAAAAGATAACTTAGGATTTAGTGTATAATGTAAATACTATTGATGAGCCTTCAAAAAAATAAAATATTTATGTTATAAATACTAAGAATAAGGATTATGAAGTTTTTAACAATAGTAGGTCAGCAAATGACAAATCTTGTTCTCATGATAAATAAAAAAATAGCTCATAAAAATGATAAAAATGATCAAGATACTCCTTTTGCTACTAGATATAACAATTTACAATATCAACATTATAAGTCTAAGAATTTTAGGTAAACAGATGACAAGACCGATAATATAATTGATGATTTGTCAACCATTAAAGCTAGATTTTTATTATTGTAAGCTTCTCATCTTACTAGATAAGTAGATAAAATTAATGAATCAGTTAAGAATCCTAGATCTGATGTAGGTTTACAAGAAGAAAGTAATGTTGAACATATTTATGTTCAATAGTTTGATCCCCCTATTGATCATATTCCTCCTTTTTATGTCACAGTTAAAAATTGGTAATAAAATAATGCATAATTATATTTTGGATACTGGTGCTTTAAGAAATATCATGCCCAAGTGTATTGTTGATCAATTGGACATTTCTTATGAAGCAGATGGTAAAAAATTTATCCATTTTGATGTAAGATAAACTAAGAGTTGTGGTAAATTTTGTGATATAGTTATTAAGATCACATAGTATGAATGAATTATTTACATGACTAATATTCAAATTATAGATATTCTTAGTAATTATGCTATTTTATTAGGAAGGGACTGGTCAAAGACAACTAGAGCATATGTTGCTAAAGATGTAACTTGGGTTTCAGTTTAGAAGGAGATTTCTTTTATTAAAAGAAAAGATTTTTATGTTACTTCAATTGAATCTCCTTCTTCTAATATCTCATACATAGAAATAGGTATTGGGACTTATGAATTACTGAATGTTGTTGAACCAAAAAATTAGCATGAAGAAATATTTAGAAGAAACCATATACATTCTCTTTACTTTGATGGAGCGTATTCCCAACAAGGTAGTAGTACTGGTCTTTGTCTCATATCTCCTGATAATAATATATTTCATTATTCTTATATATTGTCCTTTGAAAATACTAATATACAATAGAGTTTGAAGCATTATGTTTGAGATTAGAGAAAGCTATATAATTAAATATTAAGCACCTAGAAGTTTTTGGAGACTCAGAGCTAATAGTGAGACAAATTTAGAAGATTTATAAGACCAATCAAACATGTTTGGATTGTTACACTCAAAATTTATGGGCATTAATTGAAAAATTTTAAGCTTTCAATATTACCCATATTCTTAGGAAATTTAATATAAAATTAGATAAACTTATAGTTTATGCTTCCAATCCTACTTTTAGTGAAATTTAACCCATTATTGATTTCCATTTGATTGAATTATTTCATCCTAAGATTCCTAATTTAAAAGAGAGTTGGTCAGTTTTCAGTTGTAATTAACATATGGATTCATTTTTCAAAGGCAATTATTTTGATCAGGATGATTATGTACTTAATTGTGCTGATTAGTTACAATTGAGTACTAACAAATTGCCTGCTGGTTTAGTAAGTTTATAATCTATGTTTTCTCCTGATTATTAGTGAAATATTGATATAACTGAGGAACCATCAAGGAGAATCATAGTTGAAACCTTACCCAAAAATATAAGAACCAAAGATGATCCTAAATTAGGGATATAAGTAACTGAAAATGAAAAGATTAGATTCATTAAAATTTTCAAATAGTTTATATATTTGTGTGGTCTTATAAAAATCTTAAAGGTTAAAATATAGATATTATCAAACATGATATTTTGATTAAATTCGGTATTAAGCCTATAAGACGAAAAAAAATATGAAGGATTAGCCCATTGTTAGAGGACACCATTACCAAAGAGTTAGATAAAATGATTGATGTTGGTGTCATTTTTCTTATAACATATTCTGAGTGGGTAGCTAATTTTGTATCTATAAGAAAAAATAGAGATATTAGACTTTGTGTTGATTTTAGAGACTTAAATAAAGCACATATAAAAGATAATTTTCCTTTACCAAGTATAGATCAGATATTACATCAGGTTGTAGGATCTGAAATGATATCTTTATTAGATGGATTTTTAAGTTATAATCAGAGTATTGTAAATCTTGAGGATAGGCATAAAAATAATTTCACCACATGAAGAGGAAATTTTACTTATACTTAAATACCTTTTGGATTAATGAGTGCTAGATCCACTTTTTAAATGGCTATGCACATAGCTTTTGACTATTTAATAGGCATAATTATTCATGTTTATTTAGATGACCTTACTGTTCATTCCAAAAAGAGGAAAAAATATTTAGATCATCTTCGTGAAATTTTTACAAGATGTAGAAAGTTTGGAATTTCTCTAATTCCAAAAAATTATGTTTTTTATGTAACTAAAGGTAAATTTTTGGGTCATATGATCTCTAAGGATGGTATTTCCATTTATCCAAAATGAATTAAAGTAATAAAGGACCTAACTCCTCCAAAATATTAGTCAAGTTTAAGATATTTCTTTGATAAAATCAATTTTATTAGAAAATTCATTTTTTATTTTTCTACTAAGACTAACCCTTTATAGTGGTTATTAAAGAAAAAAATATTTACATTTGGGATGAAAATGTTGATCTAACTTTTAATTCACTAAAAAATGCCATTGCTAAACTCGATTTAAATAAAGAATTTATCCTTTATGTTAATACCATAGAAAAAACTATAGGAATTGTAATTACTCAATATTTTTAAAATAATGAAGAAAAACCTATTGGTTACATGAGCCAATCTTTGAAAGATACTGAAACTAGGTACCCTCTGGTTGAAAAGCTTGTCTTTTCTCTTATTTCTTAATTAATCAAATTTAGATATTTGCTGATGGGAAAAAAAATTTCATGCGATCTAACATACCTATTTTATCATATCTTTTAAAGAAATCAATTATTCAAGGAAGGCTTGCTAAGTGGATTCTTTGTATTCAATAATTTGACCTTGAATTTAAAACATCAAGAACTATAAAAGGAAATGAATTAGCAAAACATTTCGTTGAAAATACAATATCAAATATCAATGTCCTAGTCCTTTCTATTGATGAAAAATTAAATGCTAAACATCATTTTAAAACAATTAAGGTTTTTAAATTTTCTAAAAAATTTAAGTATAGGCATGAAATGAATGATTAGGACTGTCTATTGACTAAAGTTGATTAGTACCATGACTTAGTCCACTATTTTTAGAATCAATCTTGCCCAAAAAACTTTAATAAGAAATAAAGACATTCATTACAATTAAAATCATTAAACTTTTGTTTTCTATAAAACTTTTTATTTTATCATAATCATGATGGTGTTTTACTAAAGTGTCTTACTGATGATCAAACATAGAAGGTGCTTAGAGGTTGTCATAAAGGAAGTTGCAGTGGAAATTATGTTGCAAAGATAATAGCTTATAAAATTTTATGAGTT
This sequence comes from Torreya grandis, assembly GCA_037957365.1. Classification (NCBI taxonomy): domain Eukaryota; kingdom Viridiplantae; phylum Streptophyta; class Pinopsida; order Cupressales; family Taxaceae; genus Torreya; species Torreya grandis. The sequence goes on from JARHVA010009300.1 coordinate 245,338, forward strand.
GGTTATTATTGTCCCACTTTATTTTAGGATGATTATAAATTAGTACGTTCTTCTATGCCTTATCAACTCTTTGTTGGCAAGGATAGATTCCCTGTAATGCCCTTGAACCAAGTTATTCATGAAAAACCTTTTACTAAGTGGGGCATAGATTTTATTTTAGATATTCATCTTCCATCATCATTAGGTTATAGATATATCTTAATAGCCACATATTACTTCACTAAATGGCTTGAAGCTAAAGCTCTTAAAAGTTCAGTATAGATGAAGTGATTTCATTTTTAGAAAATCAATTTGTTTTTAGATTTGGAGTCCCATATGAAATTATTTCTGATAATGGGCCATAGTTTGTTTTGAGTGAATTTATATAATTTCTAAGAAAATATTTTATTATTTCTAGTCATTCATCAAAATATTATCCATAAGGGAATAGACAAACCGAGTCCACTAATAAAAAATTGATTTCTATAATGAAGAAGTTAGATTGTGATAATAAAATAAATTGGTTGGCATCTTAAAATCTTTGAAGCTTTATGGACTAATAGAACTATTGTTAAAGTAACAACTGGTTATTCTCTTTTTCTATTAGCATATAGATTTTAAGCTACTTTACCTATAAAACTCTAGATTTTTTCAGTAAGAACTGCCTTGCAATGTGTAAAAGAAGATGTAAATTTAATTGAGAAAAGACTACATGATTTGATAGCACTTGATGAATCTAAAGTAATTGCACTTCAAAAATTAGAAAATGCTAAGAAAAAGCTAATAAAATGTTTTTTATAAAAAGGTGTCTAGTAAGAATTTTAAGGTTGGAGATCTAATATTATATTGTGATAAAGCTCAAGAGGACCTAGGGAAACACCATAAATTTGATACATTATGGCTTAGACCTTATAGAATTGCTAAAATACTTAGTAATAATACTTTTCATCTCAAAGACCTTGAAGGTAATTGGCTATGTTATTCAATAAATGGCCATCACCTCAAGTTGTTTTATGTTTAATGCTTTTGGTTTATTTTTCTTATTTTTGTTTCTATTTTGTTTTTTGTTTTTTTTTCTCTTTCCTTTTTATTTGTTGGTTTTTTTAATTTGATTGTTTCTCTTGCTTTGTTTTGATTGGACCGATGAAAGGTTTGAAATGAAAAGGATCACATTTAAAGGAAGGATACAAGAAACTACAAAAATATTGTATGTAATTTTCATTTGAGAAATATTCTTGAAAACTCAGAATCATAGTTAATGAATATGATTGTTTTATACTTGGTTGTGAGAAGGTTACTTCATCATCATATTTTATTCTTAAAGTAATAGTAAATTATTTGTGCATCCAACCCAAATTTTCTTATTAATTATTTCCCTTTCTTCATGCCATGCTATTCGAACATTCCATATCTATCTAAATTCATCTTTTCAGGGGTTCACGCTCAGCTACTTGAGAAATTATTTTGTTGGATCACACTCTCAAGGCAAATCTACATTTTATATATAGGAAAAAATTGTTGCTAATAAAATTTATTTCACAAAATTAACTAGCAAGGTTGTTAATGTTATGCTTATTTTTTATACCCCTCCAAATTTCAAAACCATACTTAGTGCCATAGTGATGACCTAGTCATAAAGCCTTAAACTATGTTAGGGACACCCTTATTTATTAATGATATTAGTATATGCATTCTTGATTATGAAATCATAGTGATTGATTGATGATTATATATTTATTTTAGTGGTTTTGAAAAGCAAAGTGGATGAATGAATAAAATGTGCATATATGATTATAATCATGATCAATTATAATTTAGCTGGCAGTTTCAGTTCATGTGGATTTAAATTATTTCAATTCTGCTATAGATGTTATAGATTTTTGGTATATTCAATCGCTGATGATTCAGTTGTCTAATTTAATTCTATATTAGTCATTGCCATAGAATTTACTTATTATTTATGGATCAGATATGGCTCATTAATTTTGATGGTTTAAATGGATATAATTTTGGAACAATAGTAATATGTATGTCATATCAAGGAATTTATAGTTTGATCTTATATCATTCAGTTGATCATATCAAAATAATCTTTGATTTTAGTTTATTCAAATGCATGATAATCACTTTGGCATTTTAAAATGGTTTGATAATCAAGGAATGTTCTCATTTTTTATTTAGAGCATTTCCATAAGAATAATATCCATTATCATGTTTGCATGGTTATTTGATATGAGGTCAATACGTAATTATGCTCACTAGAATAAACATTATCATTATTAAAGACATTATATTCACCATCATATGCATTAATTATATTAAAAATTGATAAGGAAATGGTGGTTCAATATGAGGTTTTGTCTACATTCACTAAGCGTATCCTTCTATTAGCATTGCATGGACCTCATCGTGGTTTGGTTTTAAACACATATGGGATTAGGTATTTCTAAGATCCTACATTTATTTATGATAATGAATAAATAAAGACCAAGGACTGTGGTCGATGGTTTAGTTTTCATGATGCATGATGTCAATTTAAATGGGCATATGCACTTGAGTCTATCCTCATGAATTGAGTTGGCATGTGTATTTGGAATGACGTTTGACATCGATAGGATTACAAGGGTGACTTGTCATATTACTTGTATCAAAGCTTGTTTAAGGTGGCATTATCATTTAATGTTTATAGGTGCTTTAGATCATGTAAATCTTGGTGGTAAGGTGTGCATTAATGACTCACTTATCTCCTTGAAACATGTTGTTTGCATGAAATTTGGTAGGAAGAAAATGTGAATGCTAACTTTGACAGTTTGGAAAAATGGATTAGCAAATTGCTAACTTGGTAGGAGTTAGTAAGAATTAATGGGAAATGAACACATAACCCATGTAGTTATGGTTCAAGGGTAGTGAATATAATAGTTGATTTTTCTTTGATCATTCCATCATTTAGAAAGCTTCAGGCAGAAGTGAAGCCTTTGCTCAATGGGAATTGTAGAGAGGAAGGTGAGCAAGGAGGGTTGGATAAGGTAAGGTTATTACATTAGATCTAGGTATGGATATTTTTAATTCATTTCCTTTGGAATTATGAGATGATGATGAGTTATCATGGGTGTTTTCTAGTTTTGACAAAATTTGGTTTTTGAGAAATGCATGCAATATTTCTAAAAGGTTTGGTCCCATGGAGTAGATTGAAGGTTAATAGTTAGAAATAAAAATATGTGGTTTAGTGTTTTGATAGGTTTCCAAAAGGGTTTTTGTGAATAAGATTTTTTAAAGTTCAATTTCTACTTAAAATTTTATTGGGAAATTAGTTTTTCATCTATTTGCATTTTATAGCCTACATGTGTGAATATGAGACATTACTATTGATGAGTTTGTTATTGAATGTTGGGTTTTTTTTCAAACATGAAATAAGTATGCAAATTTTTTATTTCATTTCTATAGGAGATTTAAAGGTTTTACTCCATAACCAAACATATTTATTTTTGTTTCAAGAAGTGAAGATTCAGGGAAACTTTTATATAGTTGAAATAATACTTCCAATTTGGGGAGTTATTTTTTTTGGTATATGCAAATATGTAATAGTTGGTAAAATTATTAGATAGTCTACTAGTCAAAAGTTGCAAATGAAGTATTCTAAAAATTTGTGTTGAGCTCCTTATTGGCTTTTAAGTGATATTTACATAAGAATAATTTGGGATATTAATACATTGAGTTTTGATGAATAACACCATATAAAGACTTGTAGGAGATTTAGGATTCTAAATGCATAAGTTTTGGTTTCATTAGCAGAGATTTTGTAGCAGTTTCAAACTTGACTTTGTCAGAATAGTTTTTTGTCATTAAAATTAGGGGTTTATTCTATATTGCATATCATTGCAAACTCTTCTCAGTCTTAATATTATGTGATGATTCGTATCAAATGTATGTTGTTGGTTGGTCCCATTTCTTCAATCATTTGTTTATATGAACTTTTGTTCTCTGTCTCTCACATGTTTTGAATTTACATTCTTTAATTGCAAATCTATGATAAAATATGTTACATAATAGAGAAAAGGGTAAAGTTAACTGTCATGCAATAATTTATCAAGTAAAATAGTTATGTCAATAGTTTTTCGATATTTGGAAATCTTAGTATGGTTTTCATACTTAGATTATTTAGTTTCAGTGTTAAATTGTGAATGCAAATAGTTGAATTTTTGTAGATTATGTTGGTTTCAATGATCAAAATTTGATTTGATATATTTCATAATTATTCCTTTTTTCAAAATGTCTAGTTGGGAGAAACCTATAGAAAATAATAATGATGATGGATGGGGTGAAAGGTCAAATTGAGGTAGTCAGTCTACCCATATTTAAACTTCTAATAGAACTAGATTTTATCCCATGCATTTTGGGCCTAGATTTCCTCATGGCATGAGGATGTCCATCCACTTTGATGTGTCAAATCCTAACTTCTATAATGTTTTGAATTCATTTTATATTTAAAGAAGTTTTGTTGGCTTTAGAGGTTTTAGGGGTCATAGAGGTTTTTGAGGACAAAGGTTTGGGGCCCATACCCAATTCCATAGTATTTCTTCACACTTTTTTGAGCACCATCCTGAGTAAAACCCTTATCTATAGTTGAAAACTACTATATTTAGAGGGTAACCAGTTGACCAACCTCTACCAAACCATCAATTTCCTAATAGTTAACCAAAAAATTAATTAAATAAAGAGGTGGCTCATGCTAAGGACCTTAAAAACATTACCATTATTTCATATACTCTTACTCCATCTAATAGTAAACTCAATGGAAAATGTAGGAGATTGAACCTTTTGAGAGCCCATAGTGAGCCTATTTTGAGATCTGAGAAATTGAATTTGAGGGGTCAAGGATTTGGCAATAAAAGGAAGTCTGTTGATAACTTTGATCATGTTGCTGAGAAACGTACTACTAAAAAAGGGAAATAATTTGAAGTACCTAAAGAACTTAGGATAATTAAAAAGGTGAAATTAGAAGTTGGTGATGATACATCTAAGATAGGCACCAGATTGTTACCTTTTCTTACATCTGAAATGCAATATAATATTTGTCTTAATCAATAAGACAAACTTGTTATAGAGGTTTTATTAGATTTGGATGATTATGGGTTATCTAAGGAATAACTTTGTTTATTCATAAAACTTGATGCAGTTTTAAAACTTATCTTGGTATTTATTTTTTTGAGGACATGGATAAAATAGATAATTTTAAATATAATTAATATATCCTTAATTTTAAAGTATAAATTGCATTATGGTTTAAACAAGAGTAGGATGTATCAATTTATTATGTATTTTATGATTATTTATGTGTCCTACTTTATTCTTAATAAGATGGGTCCCCACCCATTAATATTAGTACTCAAGTTCTTTCATTTAAATAATTTGATTTAATTAAGACTTTAGAGTCTTAATTAATCTCTTCATATATTATATATTAACTAATTGACTTTATAAGTCAATTTGTTAACCTTAATTAATAACTAACTAAAAGTTAGTGATAACTTATTTCATAACTGAATTTGAAGGATAAAAAGAGATTAAACTTTCATTTGAAGATAGAAGTTCAACATGTATTGAAGACTGGAGTATTATTCTAAAGTCATTCATTCATCTCTTATTTCTATCCAATTTCTATGAGATAGTACAACTTTTACAAATAGACCCAATGGTACTTTATTTGATGGTTGAGTAATAACTTATGTAACATAGGTATATCCAGTTATTTTTGCCATCTATTACTGATTATCTAAATTTTTCTAAGTCTAATATCTTTTGATGACTATTATTTACAGTCTTATGTGCAAGATTCAAAGTATTCAACCTAAAAATGATGATTAGTTCACATTATCTATGACACTTCATTGATCTAATCAATTGTTGAGTTTGTCTTTTTTCAAGTTTTGTATTGGAAAATGTTGGATTTCTGATTTCAAATTTGTTCCTATGATAAGATGACTCTCATGTTGAGACTCACAACTTTTTTGTAAATATTTGACTTACTTTAACAGATGATTTTAAGTTTTCTTTAATATTTTAGTTTTTGTTTATATTTATGGTTTAGTTTAGTATTTTCAGAAGTTATTCAATAGTAAGTTAGCTCTAACTGTCAATTTAGTTCTTGGTTTAAATATTTTTATAGTTTATTATTTTTATTTTTATTTTTATTTATTATCCATTTAGTAGTTGCTTTAATTACCTTGGTTTTGTTCTTATGCTTCATTTAATTTGTACTTTTAAAAGTTTAATATTATTCTAGATTATCTTTTATTCTAGGTATACTTTTAGTTCTTTGCTTTTTATAGCATTATGTTCCTTAGTTTTTAGGTTTTATATTAGTTTTACTTTTATCTTGTTCTCTTTTTGGTTTTGTGTCAATATTTTCTATTCAATTATTCTTTCTTGTTTCGTTCTTTATTTGCTATTTGTTTTTCTTATTATTTTTTGTTAGTGTTTTCTTATCACTTGGTCAGGTAATGAACAATGGAAAAATGTAATAAAGTGTATTTTCATACACATATCTTTAGAATTAGATTTCTATTCTTCAAGAGATTGTCTAATTAATAGATTATTTATTTTGGATAAGATAGATTATAGATTCCTATTTCAAATGATTTTTAATTAATACAGATTGTCAATTATGATAATGGAATAAGTTACTTTGATAACTTATTGATTATTTTCCTAGAAATTATTATAAACCCATTTACATCTTTAGGATCCTAAAACGACCCTTTAAAACCCTTATTATTAGACTTTTACAATTCTAATTTGACCTTCATGATAGCCAAAAGGGTTGATTTGTTTATGTGACAATTTTTTCCATCAACAAGCACCTTATGGTCAATCTTGATGCCAAATTGATAAAATAAAAGTTGTACAGGATGCATAATCATATTACTATAGTAGTGAATAAAGAGTTGGAAAAAATCTTAGAAGTAGGATGTATTTGATCAATAGACTATTTATAATGGATCTCTAATATTGTACTAGTTAGCAAAAAGCTAGAAGGAATCCAAATTTGTACTAATTTTCATGATATAAACAATGCTTTCTCTAAGGATGACTTTCCATTGCCAAACATTGAAATGATCATCGACTCCATAGTGGGTTATGAAATGGTTTCATTAATGGATTGATTTTTAGGGTATAATTAGATTAGGATAACATTAGAAGACCAACATAAGATAGCATTCACCACTTCATGGGGAACATTTTGTTATTAGGTTATGCTATTTGGTCTTAAAAATGTAGGGCCACCTATCAAATATCCATGACCATCATACTTCATGATATGATGCATGACATTGTTGAAAACTATGTCAATGACATTCTTGGTAAATCAAAGACTAGGGCCAATCATCTAGCAGTGTTACACAAAATATTTGAAAGACTATGTGAGTACAAAGTCAGACTTAATCCTAAGAATTGTGTCTTTGGAGTCACATCAAGAAAATTGATTGGATTCATTGTGTCTTGTTGAGGCATTGAAGTTGATCTAGCCAAAGTATAATCCATAATAAATATGCCACCATTGACTAATTTGAAGTAGATCTATAGTTTATAAGTAAAAATTCAATCGATATGATGTTTCATATCTCAATTAGTTGACAAATTCCATCCTTTTATGCATTTTATAAAGAAAGGAGTCACATTTTATTGGGATGATCACTATCAGACAAATTTTCAATAGCTAAAGGACTAAATAATGAATCCACCTATTTTGTTGCCTCCTATGACAGGAAAGCCATTCTTGTTGTATCTCTCTGATACCGACAATGCTTTGGGGGCACTTTTGGCTCAGCATGATGATAATGGAAAAGATCATGTTGTGTATTATATAAGCCATACACTAATTTCCTATAAACATAATTATATGCCCATATAAAAAGCTTATTTAGCCATGGTCTTTGTAGCTTAGAATCTATGCCATTACATGTTAAAATAAAAACTATGGTTATTTTAAAAGTAGATCCACTCAAGTATATACTATCTAAAATATTTTCTTAAGGTCACATGGACAAATTGATGATACTTCTAAGTGAGTTTGACATTGAGTACGTTAACCAAAAAGCCATTAAGGTTCAAGTTCTTACAGATCAACTTGCTAAAGCACCCCTTGATAATATAGAGCCATTAACATTTTAATTTTTTGATAAATCCATAATGACCATCATTGACACACCTCTTGAGGAGCAACACTAGAATCTGTATTTCACTGGAATATTTATTGCTCATGGATTAGGGGTAGGCATTTAATTTATTACACCACAATGGGGTCTCATCCCTAAATCATTTAAGATCTTCTTTCCTTATGCTAAAAACATGATCAAATATGAATCACTTATTTTAGGGATTTGCCAAGAGATATAATGGAATATATCTCATTTCAAGGTTTATGTTGATTCTCAATTAATCATCAATTAGGTTATAGGCAACTTTCAAACCAAGGATTACAAGTTAGTTCCATATAAGGACATGGTAAACACTCTTAAGTAGCAAATTATCGATGTTCAATTTGAGCATATACCAAAGGCAAGTAACAAAACCATAGATGATATGGCCACTATTGGATCTCTAATTTGACAAATTATCATATCTAAAGAATATCAATTATTTGTAGAGACTTTATTAGCACCATCTCATGAACCTTCGACCATCATGATGATTTATGATATTATTGGTCCTAGCTCTATCTAGTATTTAGACCTTTATAACTATTTCCATGACCAAATTATGCCACCCGACCTATCTCGAGGCAATCCAAAGCCTTCATCCACCAAACCACTCATTATACCTTAAATCAAACCTTTATCATCATAATTTGGAGGGAACTCTATTTCATTTTTTAACTTTAGTATAATATACACTAGTGTTATGAGAAGTTCATAAAGGAGTATGTGGAGTCCACACTAGCGAGGTAGTCCTATCCAAAAATATCTTACATATTAGTTATTATTAGACCACAATAGATGTAAATGTAGTTGCATATGTAAAAAAGTGTGACAAGTGTCAATGGCATGTCAATCTGATTCATGCCCCAACCAAGACTCTAAAACTAATGTTGACACCATGGCCATTTGCTACATGGGGCCTCAACCTCATTGGGAAGATCAATCCCACCTCATCTGATGGCCATAAACATACTCTTACCACCACCGAATATTATTACATTAAGTGGTTTAAAGTTGTACCCCTCACTTACATAAATGGAAAGAAAATTTCCAAGTTCATTTTCCTCTATGGTATCCCTTCCAACATTATATCTAATAATGGAGTATCATTTAAAAATAAGGATGTCAAAAAACTATGTTGAATACAACATCACACAACACTTTTCTATGGCATATTACCCTCAAGGTAATGGTCAAGCCAAAGCATCAAATAAAACCATTATTAACATTCTAAAAAAGATTATTAATGATGTCAACCTCAATTGGCACCTCCATATATTTTGTTCCCTTTGGGAATACCATACCAATCACCATACACCCACAAGATCCACTCCATATACACTTATTTATGGTATTGAATCCATTCTTCCCATTGAGGTCAAGTTTCCTTCTTTATACATCTCTTTCAATGATCCAAAACTCGAAAGCTTTGGTCGAAAGATAATTTAGAAATAAGAACAATCCAATTCAATTAACACTATCTCTGAAAAGAGATGTTTTTTTGAATTAAAAATTGTAGATACAAATATATGTTTATCTCTAGGAAGAGATGTTTGCCTCCCCATTTTGGGAAGTTCTTCATTTATACATATTATCTCATGGGAGATTGAGTGGCTCGAGGAATTAACAGGTGAAGACTTAAGACAATACAACATTCAAGGAAATAATTGCCATCGACAATTTGACTTCCAAAATTTAAAACAATACAGAGCTTAAGGACATAAAACAATACAAAGCTTAGGGACATAACGGGTGAGGATTTAAAGCAATATAGGATTCAAGGAATTAAATTTCACTCGACAATTTAACATCTAAGATTTAAAACAATATAGAGCTATGCACAGCTCTACCTGGTCTACCAGCTGCCTACTCTGGGGCCTTAAAACAATCGCTTTGACAGCTATAGTCCATTATACCACCACATCTTGGTGCTCATTATGCCACCTAAATTAGCACCCAAATCATTCCTCCCTCCTTGAAAAGCAATGCTCCCCATTGCATCAATGTTCCCCATCAGGCATGGTAGTTGTGTCTTGATTTGATTCCTAATGAACACTTGGAAGGGACTGTGGTTTATGGAACTGTGCAGGGCTCGATTGTTCACCATTTTTGTCTGACCATCAGTCTATGGATGGAAGGCTATAAACTTCTTCAGCCCAGTATCTATTTACTTCTATTGTGTAGTCAAGGTTGTAACATCAGCCCTTTTGGATTCTTGTGGCTTGACCACCATAAGAATAAATTTCTTGGCACTAATCAGAGAGACAAATGTAGAAGGTGGTACTTCTGGTACCCTATAGTGTCGTGTTCCAAGAGTGAGAGTGATCCTTCTAGTTCTTGATTCATATATACCATGTTGATCATACATGAATGGCTGACCAAAGAGTACATCACAAACATCTAGATTGACCACATCACATAAGACCTCATCTTGGAAAGGTTGTATTGCATATGAGAGAAGACATTGGTGGGTGATATGAAGGTTTCTCCCTGGACTCAACCATCCAATACTGTATGGTTTTGGGTGAGGCTTCATGGATAGATTTAGGCTTTGCACAACATTAGTAGAGATTAAATTCTTTTGAATTCCACTATCAAGAATGAAATGCAGAGGCTTACCTTTCACCCATAACTTAGAGTGAAACAACCTTTCCTTGTCATCTAGCATCTTGTCGTGTGTCTGTGATGAAGCTACAATGGCTTCAAGATCAGCATCTATAATTTCTTCTTCAACCTTTTCGACTGCAGGGTCTATATGAGGTAGAGCAGTAGATGTTGAGGATGGTGACTCAGAAGTAGTGATTTGATAGCTTGACATTATTCTTTGGAGTGAGTTCTAGATTTGTGATAACCACACCACTTCCCAGTCTTCCCTTCCTTTTGATTCCAATTTTGGCCTCATGTTTGACCTTCTTTATCACTTTTCCAATTTGAAGATTGATTCTTTATATCCATTCTTCCATGCTTCTGCTCAATCTTTACTGCAAACTTGTATGCGTCATTGATGGTTTCCAAATTGAAGAGTTCTATTTCTCCCCATATGTACCATTGTCGTCTGCCATGATATTTGAGAACATTGTGTTTCTCACTTTCTTGGATGCCCAGTCTCGTAGATAGAGAATGAAAAATGTCAATGTAATCTTGAATAGATTGTTCTTTACCTTGGTGAAGTTGCTGCCACTCTATGTACAGATCATCATATGCTCCGATGGGATAGTATTCTTCTTTCACTACTTCCATAAAATCATCCCAGGTAGGTTCCACCCCAAGGCCAATGATATCTATACTAAACCTCTTTTTATACACTTCCCACCAATTTTTCATGGGTAATGATGATTTCAAAAGAGAAAAAAGTGATCTTTTCTCCATCGATGAACTTATTTACAAGGAAGTAGGAAGATAATTGATCCAACCAATTTTCTACTGCATCAGCATTGATTTTGCCTTCAAATGTGGGAATATCAAAATTTGCCTAAACCTTGAAGGGTGTTGGGGCACTAAAAGGAAGTTCCCTCGATGAGGAGCCAGGACCAAGGAATATTTTAGTGGCGAATTTTCGTATTTTGGCAAATTTGAGGTTTTGCCAGTGTAATTTTTGGTGATTTTTGAGCCGTTCCATGGTTTCCTGGTCGCCAAGCTTTGTTGGGTTTACCTGGTTGCTAGCATTGTAATCACCAAGGCAAATGTTAAATTTGAGTTTTTCCCTGGCAGTATTCACCTTTCACGTAGCCGACCAGGTAACGCTTATGGTGGAATGTTCACCGGGTTTCAAGTTTCCATTTCTTGCAGTAAGGGAGAATTCGCCATCCCAGTTTCATTTTACTGTGGAGGAGTCGGCTCGTTTAACCTTTTGTTTTTCCGAACCCAACAATATATATATAAAATAAACATTTAAGTATAAGTGTACATTTATAATGGACATCTAGTTTCTTATACTTTAAGTTATATTTTATTTATATACTTTCAGGATGTTTGAGAGGGGTTTCGAACCACTAGGAGCTATAATGCAAATTCTAGGTTTTGGAGGATCCTATCATATTTCAGAGTTAGTCAGATTCTAGGGTTTCAGGGTTTCAAACTTAGCCATATTTCAGGGTTTCAAGATTTCAAGGAGACATCATAGGAGATATGAATGCTGCATGAAGGTATGTATGCATGATAGAATAGTATGAAAATATCTCTCGCAAAGTGATATAATAGTATAATTTTTTTGTGGTTTTAAAATAACACAATTCGCCCAGATTTTACACATTGTTTGAGAGACTATGAATGATTTGCCAATGGAGATTATTATTTTTTCTTTGTAAACTATTTTTTTCGCCACAAAAAATAATTTTTTTGTCAGGTGTTTTACACCTTTCGCCAAATTTTTACACCTTTTCTAAAGGAGGGGTTTCTTAAAGTATACCCTGGCTAGGACGTGTAGCTACGGAGCCAGAATTTCCCATCGAAAGTGTTTAAAGAATTTGAGCAAATTGTTGTAGCATCTATGCTTATTGCCATTGGAGGGATTCATTCACCATTTCCTTGAAAGGATCAGATGTCTCAGTGTTGTCTACCATTTGAGGTCATTTGGAGTAAATAGGTGGAAAGTTTGGAAGCTCTATTACTTCCCACCCAAGTTTCATGTATCCTAACCTTGTCCTCGAGATCATACACTCTCAAGACAAACCACTCTGATACCACTGATCCAAAACTCGAAAGCTTTGGTCAAAAGATAATTTAAAAATAAGAACAATCTAATTCAATTAATGCTATCTCTGAAAAGAGATGTTTTTTGAATAAAAAATTGCAGATACAAATATATGCTTATCTCTGGGAAGAGATATTTGCCTCCCCATTTCAGGAAGTTCTTCATTTATACATATTATCTCATGGGAGATTAAGTGGCTTGAGGAATTAATGGGTGAATACTTAAGACAATACAACATTCAAGGAAATAACTACCACCAACAATTTGACTTCCAAAATTTAAAACAATACAGAGCTCGAGGATATAAAACAATATAGAGCTTAGGGACATAACGGGTGAGGATTTAAAGCAATACAGGATTTGAGGAATTAACTGTCACCCAACAATTTGGCATCCAAGATTTAAAACAATACAGAGTTATGCACAACCCTACTCGGTCTACCAGCTACCCGCTCTAGGGCCTTACAACAACCGCTTTGGCAACCGTGGTCTATTGTACTGCTACATCTTGGCACTCGTTATACCACCTAAATTGTCACCTGGATCATTCGCATGTCCTAGATGATAATGATTATTAATTAGCTCTCCTATAATAACTAGAGTTACTTGATGAAAAATGCATGGATTTGGTGAATAATCTTCAAGCCTATCAAAATTAACTTTGAAGCCACTATAATCAATGCAAAAAATATACATAATTTTAACTTGATGATCTTATCCTTAAAGAGAACCAAAATAATAACATGAACAAAAAGAAGCATAAAGGCAAGTTCAAACCTAATTTGGTTAGTCCTTTCATCATTACAACAACCTATGGATTAGGAGCATATAGGCTTGCCACTCTAGATGAACATTAACTTGATGAGTCAATGAACATTATCCACCTCAAGTCGTACTATGCTTGAGTAACTTGGTATATTATTTATAAGGACTATTTCAAGTAATATCATTTTATCACTCTTCTCCTTTTTACTATACCATTTTACCATTCTGGGTATGTGCATGGAGTTGGGGGATAATTCCATTGACATAATCCACTACGCATATGTGTTATAACATAACACGTACATGTTATTGTTATAACATATATGCCTTATGGCTTGGGAATCCCAAGCCATAATATATATGCATTATAATAATATGTATGTGTTATGTTGACTTATAGAAACACATACATGTTATAAGAACATGTACACATTCCTATAACTAAAGATAACACATATGCATTTCTAAAACTATAAAATAAAAAGAAACCCTAAACCTCTCTCATATTTTCCTACTTCCCATTCATGTTTTGGTGCTTTGTGGTCGCATTTTGGCCATCAAATCTTCTTTTTGCCCTCCAACTCACATTTTGGCTTGTAGATATTCTTTTTTGCTTGCATTCACAAGATTGATGATGCCACAATGAAGAAGAGGTAGGTTTTTTGTAGATTAAATCAATTTTTTTGATATTTTTTGTGAATGTAAATTTCATAGTTTGATTTTTTTATTTTTATCCAATAGGTCAGCATGATCTGCCTAACCCTTCACTTAATCTTCTACCTAACCTAACCTTCTACCCAAACCTCCTAACCCTCTTAACCATCATATAGTTTCACTAGATCCCCCAGGTAGTCAAGAGGATATATTTACTCACATAGTGAAGAATAAAAGTGAAATTAAATAGATAATTAGGAGAATGAGGGATCCCACTTTCATGAACACCCATTGCACTTATTTGGCTAATAACTTAGAGTTAGTATTAGGTCAAATTGACTCAATAACAATTCAAATTGATAGATGGAGGTCATATAGGGATAGTTTTAGGGCTTACTATGCTGACAAATTATCAACATCTAAGGTGAAGAAAAAAAATATAAAAAAAGACCAATTTTTTGCCTTATCAACCCAACCACCAATGGCCCATTTCCCATAATGACCAAATGTTTTCCAATCCATCGATGCCAACATGATTTGATTAAAGCCATTTTTTGGGAGTGATGGTGGATGGTGTTTGACTATCCCCCTTATAATAACCATGAGGTCCCTTTTTAATTTTTGAGGAAATTCTATTATGATTTTATCCTCAATAAAATTCCAAACTACTTTAACTATGGTGAGTTTTAGGGCTGAGGGAAAGGCTTCACACATGATCAACTAGGTACGCATTATGTATCTAATTGACCTGCAAGGATCCCTACCCAAAAGCCAATTCATCCATAGATTCCCTCTACAGTGATAGAGGTTATAAAGATAGACACTTTGCATGTGCTTAGTATGCTTACTGATACACTCGTTCATCATATGAGTAGACTTTCATAGATAGATGCTCAAGATACTCTAGTTAGTAGCCATACTTGACCCCACCCATGTAGATGTTATGGTGTTATATACAATGGACCTTTAGATGATGACAATGGCACCTTAGGGGGCTTGGAGGATATAGTCTTAATTGATGAGTTGTTGGCACACACATTTGGTTTGGATATGTCAGGAGTCTCTACACACATGCAGGTATCTTTTATATAAATTTAATGTTAAATTTTTAATTTATATTTGAAAATTAAAAAGGTAAAAAATAATTTACACATTTAAATTAAATAATATATTTGTATTTTTTTGTGTTCTAGGAGGAGACATTACCTTCAACATCACAACTAGGTAGTGGGCCAACCCCTACTACATCTATATGTGTTAGTACGACACCATTTACATTTACCGAGGTAAAATTTCAAGTGAATCTTATATACTCTAGATGTACATTCATACACCATAATTGCATCATTGGTAGATTTTGTCTAAGAAAATATAAAATACGTAATACAATTTTGTTGGACTTTTTATTGTTTGATGTATTAACATGGATTGGCATAGCTTGTTTGAAACTCATCTTTCATCTCAACTATGTTTTAAATAACCAAAATAGTGAGTTGAAAATTTTATTGATATTCCATTAAATGTAGTTCCCATAGTGGGTCAATCCCAATCAGTAGGATTGGATGTACATATATAGAATTCATTTGATAAAATTTATTTGGTAAAATATATTTCTATCAATTTCCCAAGAAAACATAACATGTCTTCATCAATATGCACACCACTAATTTATTTTAAATACTATACTCATAGCTAGGCACTTGATTCCTTATTATCCTAATCACATATAGGAGTTCAATCTCTATGATCGATATCCAAAATGGTCATATCTATCAATTCAATTCTCATCTTGATTCTATTTGAGCATAATAATTTCATCTTTATCTATGGAGTTATAAATTTAGATGGCATAGCCTCTTGATCCCACTGTACCTAGTCAATTCCAATTTTTTGTTGTGAGAGTGTCCATTAGATCCCATTGGTTTATTGGGAGAGCGTCGAGTATAAAATATAGCCTATATGTATATGGCATAGGCCTTACGACCATATAAAAATAGGAAACCTCAACCCCATATAGATAGATGGGGTTGATTAGTTTATTACCACCATCTACTTAGGGGTCCCAAATCTATAAGACTATAACACCTTTCAGATCAGGAAAATCCCCCTGAGATGAATATTGAGTATTGATAAGAATATAACACCCTTTGTTGACCTTAACCTAATTGAATTATATACATATATACCTTTCATTACAAACATTGAGTGAAATCTAAGGATAGATATTCAACCTAATGTCACCTATAGGGAAACCAAAATCATGCACTTATAAAGAAGATTATCCACTCACTCTTATCTCTATAATATTCAGTTCTATTTTCTATATGTTTATTTAGATTTTGATGAGACCTATTTTATAATGTTTTAGACACTCTTAAAAGGCACAAGTATAGATTTACCCCATAAAATCAACCTATCACTCTAGGTGTCTTAACTTGATTAAAACTCAATTTACAAACTTCTCAAAAAATACCTATACAGGTTACTTGTCTTATCACAATGACTATTTGTAAGGGATTTTTTATCACACCAATACTCATAGGACTATTCTCAACTATACCAAGTCATTGCCTTAATATAACTATGCCTAATGACCAAGTAATCAGGGAAAAATCTAAAATACACCTTAGCAAAGCTATACAAGCATCCAAACCAGTGCATATAGGTACATATCTAGGATGTTTCAACACCTAACTTGTATTTAATGACTCAATTTCACAAAATTCAATCAAAAATCCTCCCTCATTATCTTTTAATTCTCCCTCATGAAATTGACATTTCTTCCCTTTAGTGTGGTATTACAAGTGACATGTTGCACATATCTACTTATCACATTCATGCTTCTCGTGACCTCATTAGATTTTTTCATATAGTATGCAAGACTAAGTTTGTTAGAAACTTGTTTAATCAATGAATTGCCCAAGTTATTATTTATTAATTTCTCAAATCAAATGCTTTTGTTTTAATGTTATGAGATTGAGAATAACTTATTAGGATAATGTTGCAAATCAAACCCTTATAAGAAATAAAGAATATCAGTGATTGCATTTGAATTATGTTTGTATGTAGATGTAGAGGTGTAGAGATTAGAAATACACACACTACAATTCTAAATGTCAAAATATCCCTTGAACTGCCTTAGGACCCCCTTGGGACCATTTAACCCTTCAAACCTTGATAGAGCTAACCTACCATCAGTTTGGCTCAATTGGCTCAACAAAGTCTTTTATCCCTTTTTACCTTTTGGTACTCGATTATTGATGGTTAGTTTAACCACCAACGATCACCCTGACCATCGATAGTTAGGGTGCACCTCCTCAACCTAAAGCATGTAAGCTTACCCACCTTTCTTCTCTAAAAATATCTCATCTAATTCTAGTTATGAGTCATTGCAGAGATGAGTTAATTTAGAAGGCCTAACTCACGTGTTATTATAACTCTCTTACCTTGCCTATAAGAAAGAGGAGTAAAGAGGTGAAAACTATCTACAAACATCTATGAATATATAATTGTGATCAAGATATTGTGTATATAGAATTTTTTTTAGGTCAATCATCAATCCAACAATCATACCAGAGAGCCAACTTGTCACTACCTCTCCACCAAGTTATTGGGTACCATCACTCTATCAAAATCAAGCTAGATTATACCAATAGGTCAACTAACTCAGCCATCCACCCAAACAACTTTTGGTAGATAATTACTTAATTCTTAGAATCCATTTAATTTATTTCCATTTTGTAATAAACCTAGGTCTTACCCACCTCTTAGAATCCATCTTTTAGATCTCATTAACCAGCCTTTTTCCAACCAAAATCTAGACATAGTAACCATCAATAGTTGTCTCAACTATCAATAGTCTATCTAATTTTTGATGTTTATCTCAATCACCAATAGTCACCTTAACTATTGACACTCATCCCAACCATCGATGATCATTGTGGCAATAAAAACTAGCAAGATAATTTCACCTACTTACACCCAATCGAATCTAATTTTCTATGTGCTTACTTGTTAACAGACCCCTTTTTGATTTTTTAAGTAAACCCCAACCCTATAGTACTAGTATTAATTATTTTATCACTAATTTATTAATTTCTAGTCCATTTTATTACGTCTAGATTCATTGATGTAATTACTTTATTTTCTATTTATAAACTTAATTATTTAAAATGTGTGGATTGATATCCCTCGAAGAAGCTCTTGCTTCTGAGATCTAGCTATCGTTAGGCAATCCATCCATATATTTATCTAAAAAACAAGTTTTCTTTAGTGATTTCTTATCTTTAGGTCATCCTCCCAAGTCAAAGAAGATCTATTCACAATCTTTTGATTCAATGCATGCATTATCAATAAGATTTTTCAACCATACCCATCTATTTGTCTAAAAAACAAGTTTGCTTTAGTGATTTCTTATCTATAGGTCATATTCCCAAGCCAAAGATGATCTCTTCACAATCTTATGATTTAATTCATGCACTATCAATAAGTTTCTTCATTTTCTCTTTTCCAATAATAAGCAAAAAATTCACTAAAACATTCTATCATGCCCAATAGGACCCTTGTGTCTTTATTTGGGTTCTTATTTGTTTTTATTCTCTCTCTATTGTGTGCTCATTAAAAAAATAAATTTTTTCTTTTGGGTTTAAAATTAAGTGCATGCATTGATTGATTGAAAGTTTAGTTCACATAGCTTAACTTAAAAGTAAAATACTCTTTTGTGGCTTCATTATTTGTTGCACACACTTAACCAAACCACTTTCACCAATTAAACATCAAACAAACTTGAGATAAGGCCTTACTAGTATTTCATCACCTAGCAGTAACCTTACCCTTTCTCAATGATCCTACTTCGAGGTTATTACCAAGGGGAGAACTAACTCAGCTCTCTGATTGAGTATAAACCCTAGATATCAATATATTTTAGCTAAGTACCTGACACCTTTATTGTTGTAGTGTGTGAAGTGAGGAGGTAGGCCCCAATACCAATCCATTTATTTATTTCAATATAGATTCCTTTTAAGAAGCTAAACATAACTTGAAACCAACCTTATATTTCCTTTCTAGTACCCATTCTACAAACTAATTTTAATCACATAGCTTCTAAAGGCATAAGCCAAAAGTGATATTAATTAAAACTCGAGGGCTTAATGTATCTCTTAGAGTTTGATTTCAATTCTTTGATATTTTCTTGTCTTCTCTTTGTTTGAGTAGTGAGGTTGTTTATGATTTCTATCTCCCCTATCTCATATGGTTCTCACTTGATATCAACAAATAGACCTTGTAGAGTGAAACCCAACACCAAACCACCCTACATCTTCCACCTCTTGATCCATGGACTACACCTATGAGCCAATAGACTCTCATAACCCTTAGATAATTCCTACCTTCCCTCAAGAGGTTCCTCAAAGATATGTAGATTTTGTCACTTTCCTAGATAATAATCCCATGGCCTTACAACATTATCTTATAACCACATCTTACCATCTCCCAATTTCAACCCCACACATAGATCCACTTTATGGCATGCCTTTTAACCTAATGGGGAGTACCTCTATTTCCATGATCGCAAATCAACCATTAACTACCCAAACCTCTTCATCAACCAAAAACCCCTTTGAGACTACCATTAAAAACCAACCAACTCAAACCACAATTTCCTTTATACCTTCTACTCCTACCAACCACTCTTCCACAATAGGAGTGCCTACTTATAGTAATACTAATCTTCTTCTATCTACCTCTAACCCATCGACCACCACTCTGCTTCAAATCCTTATGGTGTCCATACCTACTACCTTGCCCCTGATAAACACAAGGGTTACCACCCTTCCATTAGTCACCAACCTAACTACCACTCCTATCCAAAAAACATGCCTTACACCAAACTTTAACTACATCCATAATCTATAATGGTATGTATGCACTACCAACTACCTACCTCTAACTACCCTTATGTACCCTTTACCCAACCATTGACATCCACTTACCCATATGTAGTATCCTCCCAATCTTATACCCACTATTAGTATGTCTCCAAACCATCATAATAGTATGCATCTTATAACCCTTCAAGTGCATAACCCCAAGAAGACCTAATGAATATGCTTATGGACAAGATGACCACCCTAGTGTCTTCTATTTTTGGTGCCCACAACATCTTATCATATGACCAAATATGTAATGAGCCCATCCATCCATTCATACCTATCAAGCCATATACTCACCAATGGGAACTTCCCAAGTTATCTAAGTTTCAAAGTAAGGAGGATCCTCAACAACACCTTAGGGAATTTAGGCATTCTTGTTATTTCATTACCTATGACGATGCCCTCCTTCCCTACACCTTCCCAACATCTCTAGCTAGCTCAGCCTTATATTAGTATAGTGCCTTACCTAAGAATTCCATCTTCTCCTTTACTTAACTTGCTCAAACCTTCATGGATCACTTTTTGATTAATATCTCCAAGAAAGTGTCTATTATTAACCTCTATTCTATCTGATAGTTTGAGGATGAATCCGTTACCAATTTTTTGGCTCATTAGAGGAGCCTAATTAACTAGCTATCCTTCTCCTTACCTCAACCTAAACTCATAGAGCTCTTTTATTGAGCATGTGCCAAGCATATCACCTCTACACTACATGTCCAAATATTTCAAACCTTTGATGAATCTTTTATCATGGTAGACAAGTTAGAGAATTGAGCCATTGATGAAGGTAAGATAAAGCTCAAGAACAAGATCTCCATCTATAAAAATAATGAGAACTCTTCTTCCAAACCTAATAACCCCTCTAATACAAATACCAAGGGAAAGGGAAATGTGAATTTGGTTGTCCTTAAAGTGGATCCCCCACCATTAGTTAACCAACCAAACCCCTCTAATTCTTCAAATCAAAACATGAAGAACCAAAACCATAACAACCCAAAGCAATTTACTCCACTTGGATAATCTTATGCTTCAATCTTGGAATAGTTATTAAAATCCAATGCCATTTAACTTCCCCCTATCAAGCCTCCCCAGTAATTTGATTCTTCTTGTCCTACACCTAGTTGGTACAATAAGAAAAATCTATGTGCCTTCCACCATGTGATAGGGCATGATGTTAGTAGGTGCAACACCTTTAATAATATTATCTAATCCCTCATTGACAAGGGAAAGATCGCATTGGAAAACCCCAATGCACCACCAAACCAACCCCTTGATATCTTTAGACAACCTTTTCTAAACCATTCTCCAACCAAAAATGAGAGAAACACAGTTGAGTGCTCTCATGATGCCCACACTATTAGCATGGTTCTTAACACACTCAATGATAAAGAACATAATAACCAACCTACATATCCCTTACCCTATCTACTTATTGAGGTAGCAGAGTTATCTTCTCCTCTTTTGGAAACCCAAGCAAAGGAACCACCCTTTCCTCTCCCTCCACTTATTGAGGGAGTGGAGCCATCAACCTCCACCTTCACCAACATATTGACCAAATACCCATATTATCTTCCCTACCAATTACTTAGCAACTCACCCCTCCCATGGAAGTCATTATTGAAAATGAAATCCTCATATCCACTCCCCCCATAGATAATTCACTCATCCAAACCTCACATCATTTAATTGAGGAAGAGGATGAAGTCCCCCCCATGTCTCAATCCATGGGCTTATCTTTCAGGTCCACTATCTAAGGAATAAAACCAACTTACAAACCATTCTCTTGATTGGTGTATAAATTGTAATTTATCTCCAACCATGAAATGGATCGGGATACCTTTTAGTATTAATTGGGCCTACCTTATATCACCAAGAAAAAACCTCCAACTAAACCCTTAGTAGACCAACCTACCACTTCCGCTATTCACACTCCTACCCTATCAACTAAACCCATAGCAACTCTTACCAACCTAACAATTCCTAAGCCATCCAAATCACCTAAATCTCAAGCAATGAAACTACCTTCTCAAACTAGATTGACCAAACCAACCAGGAACCTTAGCACCTTCACCAAATAGAGCCTCAACTAGCCGTTTGTGAAGATGGAGCTTGCCTCACCAAAACTAACAACCAAGTAACAAACCAAAGTGACCAAGAAGGTGAAACCCCCCAAAGATCCAAGGGCCCAAATATTTCTTCCTTCAACCTTTCCTTTTTTCTTGGGACCTCATCCCTCTACCTTGAGCAAGAGGCCCATCCTCTCTACCAAAACCCCACCACCTCTCTTCGTTACACCTTTACAGCTGCTTTCTAACTCACCTTTCTTTGCAACACACCATTATTACCTAGGATACCTACCTTGTAATCCTATACCTCTATCTCATCAAAACCAAAACCATGAACAAAAGCATACCACTTTACCCTAGTCACCTACCACCAAACCTATTTCTAAATAACCTTCTACTATAACCATCAAGGCAAATACCACTAAACCTTTACCACCTTTAGATGAATCCTATTTGACCATCTTTCATAGTTTATTGGAAAATTATTATTTGGCCTTATGACACATTAGGCCCTTTGACCCTCTAGCTTCAAAAATTGCTTGGTATAATGATAACCAAGTTTGTGCTTATCATAGGACACCAGGTCATGACACAAAAAATTACAAATCTCTCCAATCCTATATCCACTAGTTTTATGATGAGAGAAATATATTAATATATGAACCTCATACGAACCCTACAACCATACCTAACCAAAACTTACCCACTCCTCCACTCTCACCTTAGATTGAGGATGAGTCTAACCAATCTACTACCTCAACCTTTCCTCCTATCCATACCATCAACATTGTCACTAGATCATAGTAGAAGGATAAGGGGAAACCAAAGGTATCCATTACTTAGATATATCCATCTTCAACCTCCCAACCAAATCATACCCAACTATCTCCATCTTTAACCAAACCTAAGGTGTCTATTCTAGGGGCCTCCCAATCTAACCCCTCTAAGTCCATCAAGAGATTTATCCTTAAGTAACTTCACTAGACCCTAATGAATATTATATTATATGAGTTGATCTCTACCTCTCCCCATCATATCCAAGCAAATATAGAGTATTTACAATCTATTGAGGTTTGGCCTAAAGACCCTAAACCTTTAGCAACCTTTATTGGTGCCCTTCAAATCTCCAACCTTATTACCTTCAAGGATTTAGAGATCCCTTCTATCCACCCTAACAACCTAGATCCTCCTCTCTTTATCATCACATACATCAACCAAACTCATGTTAAATGGGCTATGATTGATGTGGGAGATAACATTAACATTATCTCTTCCCATGCCTATAAATAACTCAACCTTCCAAACAATGTCATGTCTAAGACTTTAGCTATCCTTTTTTCCTTTAACAACACCATGGCCACCACCTTAGGAATGGTTATCCTTCATATTCATGTATCACCTCAAGTGATCCCTAAACTTTTTTATGTAGTGGAAGGAGAATTCCAATATAATGTCTTGCTAGGATGACCTTGAATCTACTCCATGGGTTGCATTCATTTTACCATCTACCGTTACATTAAGTTTGAGCATGAAGGTGAGGTCATCACCATCCAATGTAACCCAAGTCCTTTCTTGACATGCAACATGACCTACCACCCCAACTATGTCCTCATACCTCCCATCTAGTACACCGTCAATAGTTAAAACCCAACCTTTAACCACTAAAGTGGATACCATTCCCCTTCCACCAATGAGGCATCAACTAGTTCCTCTATCCCTTCATACCAAATACCCACCATCGACCCTTTAAAATCAATGTTCCATCACCTTTCACTAGGGGAGTATTTCCTTTTAGCTCTTGATGTTTTACTTACTCCTTATGAGTATGGGCAACTCACCAACTAATTGGGATATGACCCCAATATCAGAACCATTATTCCCTTTAGACCTTCCAATTTTTAGACCCATTTTATCTATGGGGGTCTCAACAAACCCCTTGATGCTTCTACCACCTCTTCCTCACCTTGACCATTCACTTCTAGTTTTTCCTATGTAGATAAGTAGAGCTTCACTAAGACATACCTCCATCAATGTTCTTGGAAAGGCTTTGGTCTTGGATGGTATTAAAATGGCCACATGAGTTGGTTTCCATTGAGACTAGGAAATCTCACAAGAAGCATGGCCTTAGTTTCTCTTACTTAATAAAAAATAACCCAAAACACCTACCACCACCATTTTTGAGGAAGATACCCCTTCTTCACTAGCCTCTCCCCTACCTACATGTGAGGATGATGATATAATTTCACCTAATTTTTTTTCTTCAACATGATCAACCTTGGATCCCTAACTTATTAAGAGGGGGTGACCATAACTATCCCTTTGATCCATCATGAAATGATAAGAGAAGACTCTCCTACCATTAACACTACCCAATGTTAGGATGATCATTATGTCCTCACCTACCTTGGTGTCTTGGATTATTCAATCCACAAATCCCTTCCTCTTGAGACCTCAACCATGTTGAATGAATCTACTACAGATATCAACTTAGATACTTTGGATAACCCTTCATTGTCAAACTAGGTCAATCATTGAATGCTAAAGAACTTTGGGATTTCCCCTCTTGCTTCCAAGAGAATATCATAGCATTCACTTGTTCTTATAGTGATATGCCTATAATTGACACTGCCATCACTACCCATAACATAGTCACTTATCATGATGCCAAACTTGTTAAACAAAAGATATGATGCATGTATCCTTACATAGCCATTCTCATCAAGGAATAGCTTCAACATATACTATCTATCAACTTCATTAAACCTATTGAATACCCCCAATGGGTCTCAAATGTCATACCTATCACTAAATCCACAAGGGGACTACACATTTGTGTGGACTTTCATGACCTCAACCTTGCCTACCCCAATGATGGCTTTCCTCTACCTAGCATTGACCAACTTATTGATCTTACAACTGGACATGAGATGTTATCTCTCATGGATGAATTCTTAGGTTACAATTAGATCTTAATCACTTCTAAAAATCAGCATAGAATTACCTTTACCACCCAATGGGGGACTTTATATTATAGATTCTTGCCTTTTAGGTTAAATAACACTGGTGCAACCTACCAACATGTCATGACCTATATCTTCCATATTCTTATCCATAAGATTTTAGAGGACTATGTGGATGATATTCTTAAAAAATCAAATCTATGAAAGGATCACT
The DNA here is from genome assembly GCA_037957365.1 of Torreya grandis. Classification (NCBI taxonomy): domain Eukaryota; kingdom Viridiplantae; phylum Streptophyta; class Pinopsida; order Cupressales; family Taxaceae; genus Torreya; species Torreya grandis. Next base: position 270,797 of record JARHVA010009300.1, read on the forward strand.
TAGCCATTCTCAAAATCATCTTCAAATGGCTTATCCACTATCATATCCATCTTAAGCCCAAAAAGTGTATTTTTGGAGTCTTGTCAGGAAAGCTTCTTGGTTTCATTATCTCCCTTCATGGAATCAAATTTGATCATACCAAAATCAAATTAAGCCTAGACATGCTCCCTCTAACCAAAATTAACCAAATTCATAACTTGCAAGGAAAACTTCAATCCATTCATCATTTCATTTCCCAGCTTTTGGATCAGTGTCAACCTTTCCACCACCTTCTAAAGAAAGATGTATCTTTCAAGTGGAATAACAATTTTAAAAAGGATTTTTATTCACTCAAAGAGTACCTTTTGTCATTACCTATCCTTACCCCTCCTAAGGATGATCAACCTTTCTACCTTTATATCTCTACCACTGACCATTTCTTATTGGAAATGTTGGCTCATCGAGATAAACAACACAAAGAGCAAGCCCTATATTACATTGGTTGTGCTCTTGTAGCATATGAAAATCAGTACACCCATATCTAGAAGTTTTACTTATCTTTAGTCTTTTTGGCCACCAAAATTTGCCATTACCTTCTTAGCCATAAAATTTATGTCATAACCAATATTGACCCTCTCAAGTACATACACTCCAAGCCATATCAAAACCAACATATGGCCTAGTGGCTCATGCTCTTAATAGAGTTTGATCTTTAGTTCCTCTAGAAGATGTCAATTAAAGGGTAAGTCATTACTAACCAATTGTATGAGGCACCTTTAGCAGATAACCAACCTCTTCCCCTTAAGTTTCTAGATGATTCCATTGTGACCCTCTCTCAAGTAGATTTTACCTCTCAAGTCACCATATTAATTGATGAATTAAAATGTCATTGGGGTGGGGGAGCAGGTATCATCCTTATTCCCTTTTATGGTGAAACTCTTCCTTTGTCCTTCAAGCTTGATTTTGATTGTACCAGTAATATGGTTGAATATGAATCCCTAGTGATAGGCCTTCAGACTACCTTAGCCTTAGGAGTTAAAATGATCAATATCTTTGGTGAATCCTAACTTGTGGTCAATAAAATAAATGGATCTTACCAGTGTAATAATGATGTTTTGTAGTAGTACAAGAAAATATTTGATGCACTCTTAGCATCATTTGAGCACTACCACATCTAGTCAATCCCATGATCTATAAATAAGTTGACTAGCACCATGGCTTCCCTTACCTCTTAGATATCATCTACACCTTCAGACTCTAATCTATCATTATCCATAGGATTACCCGACCATCTTATATCAAACTAGATTCTCCCATAATTTTTAATGTGGAGGAGACCCAACCTAACCTTTGGTATCAGTAAACCTTTGATTACCTTAACCTTGGCATAGTTCCTTCTGGCCTCTCTAGGAATGCTTGAAGAGCATTTATCTAGATCACCTCCCACTATACCATACTAGGAGAAATTATTTAAGAGCAAGGCTTTGATGGCCTCCTCTTTCATTTCTTGCATAGTCATGAAGCCTCTCACACTATTAAGGAAATGCATGATAAAATCTATAGGATATACCTTAGTGGCCTCATCATAGCTAAGCACATCCTTCACCTCAATTATTATTGGTCTACCCTCAACCAAGACTATTGTGATTATGTGTGAAAGTGTGTTAAGTGCCAACAACATGCTAATTTTAATCATGCAACTAGCCATAGCCTTCAGGTCTCTACCAAATTTTAGCCCTTTTCATAATCAGGTCTAGACCTCATTGGGAAAATTATTCCCCATTCCTCATAGTGACACCATTCTATTATCACCATGACTGAGTATTTTACCAAGTGGGTAGAGGCTATTCCTCTAGTCTCGACCAAAACATAAAATATTGTCAACTTTATCAACATTATATCATCTACCACTTCAGTGTTCCTCATAATATTATCACCAATAATGGTAAATCATTTAAGAAAAATTGAGTATAGGGTCTATGTGATGCATTTAGAATTAAGTTAAGTTTCTCCTTGCCCTATCACCCTTAAGAAAATGAATAAGTAGAATCCTCTAACAAAACCCTTAATAACATGCTAACTAAAATGGTCAATGAATCAGGTCAAGATTAGCATTTACACATCCCCTTCACCTTGTGGGCATATCATACTAGAATTATAACCCCTATGGGTGCTACCCTATTTTATCTTATGTTTGGAGTTAAGGCTATCTTACCTCTCAAAGTCTAAATACCCTCTCTTTGCATATCTTTGTAGGATCTCATTTTTTAGAGTGATTATCATCAGCATCATTTAGCACAACTTGAGCTACTCGATGAACATCACCTAACATCCCTCACCCATATTTATGTCTATCAAGAGCACATAAAGCATGCCTATAAAAAACACCTTAAAGTGTGAGAATTCAATATTGAAGACCTCATCTTAAAGGAAAACCAACATGTCACTAATATGGAAAAAAGCAAGTGGGGCAAATTTACTTTCAATTAGCTTGGACCTTATATCATAACCCACAAATATGGAGTAGGATCTTATCAATTATCTTCTCTCGAAGGCCACATAGAGATTGAACCCCTCAATGTTTTATATCTACATCCATTCTTTTCTTAAGAAGGATCATGTTCACATTTTGTTTAACTTAAGATCATCCCTTATTATCCACCCACATTCATCCCCCTATTTTAGGGGAAATTGATAAAAATCTAATCATGTGATTATCCATAACATTCATAGCCTAATATTGAACAATGGGTACCATGGCTCTACCCATGGCATGGTTCTCATGGTACTTTCCACCCCTTCTCAGGATAGATCCCCATGATTATTGTCACCTAAACCTCTTTACATCTAACTAAAATTCTTGTGCTATTGGTTTTGCCTCCATAAAGGTGAACCACTAAACTAGCCTAATCATATCTATGTTAAGCACAATAAAATAAATTGAAAGTATACCATCCCAATCATTAACAATCATGGATCACTCCTAGCATTCACAGACTGCTCCCTTGAAGGATATCTATTGAAAATTTATCTAAAATTTCTAAAATAAAGTAGATTTCTACCTCAAAGGATATATACCAAGAGCATAAAATAAATCATATAAACTTAGACCACTCCCTTGAAGTATGGCTAAGTAAACTATTTATCAAAAACATATCAATTTACTGGAAACTTCCCACATCGATCAACTTCCCATATACAATAATAAAGTAAAAGACCCATTATCACAATCAAAATAAAAGAATAATAATATTGAAAGCTAAAATCAGCTCTCAAGTATCATAATAAGGTGGAATCTATGATCATATTTCCCAAGTAGACTTCCTACGTTGATCAGTCTATATAGTTTGGCATAGACTTGTTTACACTGACTATTTAGACACCTATAGAAGAGGCATGCTAGTCTCATAAAAAGGTTCCATTTTTCACCCATCTCCCCTGTAAGCAAGAGATTTTTGAGCTTAATTAACATTATGTGTCTAAGACACTTTTTAACCAACTAACAAACACTCATGCAAAGCATTTGAAGGGCTTCTGTTCATTAGGCCAATCCAACTTTGTTTTTATTTTAGTCCTTATCAATGAAGAAACACCGTACTCTCTACTTATCCTATAATAACTAGTTGATATTTTTAGTATGGTGTTTATCACTTGATTATATTATTTATTATTCTATCTCATGTTGTCAATTAAACTACCTCATGTATTTTATTTTAAACATTAACCATAAGCATAACCATAACCATAAGTATAATTGTACCATGCATGATAATCACATCCATAAACATTTTAAAAAATCAACCATTTTCCACCACATGTCTAAAAATAATTAACTATGAAATACTCATTAAAAATTAGCATGTCATAAGTAATCAAGAAGCATAACCATAAACCAAAACCAGCTCATGGTAGCTAAGCATATATCAGTGTCTACACAACCATAGCATAAGCATAATCCATAACCAATGTAAACATCACATCATAAGCAATAAACATCAAATGCAAATCCAACACCATGAGCATGGGAAATAAACAAACATCATATATATATAGCTCATGAGTCAAATAACATCATAATGTGTATACATAAATAATACATGTAATAAATATATATCATCTCTCTCTCATATACATCTCACATCAGCAACATGTAGGTTGGTATCCAAAATCAACAACATGTACATCTATCATGTCATATATCATGCCCTTGGGGCACCACTACCACTAGCCCCTCCTATCCTCCACCTACACTACCATCTAGTGTCGGTCCTCTTGGGATGGCTATATGTCCACTCATTATAGGGGCCCACTGTCTTGGAGTAGCTACAACCATACCACCTACCAAACTAGCCTTGTAATCTCCATATCTTAACTCCTATAGACACCATACCAACATTATAGCCTTATAGTATCTCAACTCCTCAACCATGGATAAGTATCATATCATTGGGATCATTTCAGGTGGTTCCCCTACTACTATTGTTGCATCTCTTACCCTTTACCTCAATGTATCTCTCTCTTGAGTCATTAACCAAGGGAGATCCTTACCTAATCTCTCTCTCCTATCAACATGGTAAATTGACCCTATAAAGTGATAATTTGGCCCTATAATGCAGCCACTTCTCCTTATAAACCTATAATCTAGGCTTGTGAAACTACCAATGATGCCCCTACCTATCCATCTTGACCACCACCATATACCTTTCCTCCAATAGGATCCACATCCATAGCATGCTAACCCCCATCATCCCATCCAAAATCAGATGTTACATATCGATCTTGGTACCATCTTGCATAGCTATCAAAAAAATTGACATCATTTATCCCTACTCTCACAAGTAACTCTTCATGGTCCAAAACTACATCCATTGGTTGTGGCTCAGGTAATAAAAACTATGTATCCTCCCTCTTATATCTAAGGAATGAAATAAGAATCCCTTGTATGAGACCAAACTACATTTGAGCTTGATAAAATCAGATAAGCTCCATTTCCCCTCTCTCCACCTTTATATCCATCTCTAACTCTAGAAAGATAGATTATGATAACTATAGAGGGCCCACCTAGACTAATCCACATATGGTCTCTAGACCACATCACCTACAACCAAAACCTCCAACACATCTCAGAACTAGTCAATGTCTCTAATACCTCTTTAAACACCTATCAAAACATAATCTCCCCTCCATCTCATGAAATTGACTCTATAATCCACCTATGCATAGCCATCCCATGGTAGCCCCAAGGGTCTTAAAAACTTGAATATGATTGTATGCCCAATAATGGAACACTAATCCAACACTAATCCCATATTTTCTGTGAGCTTTAATTGCCTAGAGCTCTATGTATATCTAAACTAGTAAGATTGGTGCCCACCCAAACATAGTCCTCCCAAGTAACATATCTATCAATACTCCTAGTAGTAGATAGGGAAATCATCCACTACTCAAATCTAGTAATGCAAAATAAGACACTATCATCATCATCATCAACCATCTCTCATTTAGATCCCTCTGGTAAAGTGGTCCATAACCAAAGCCACTTGAATGAAACTTGGTGTTAACCCGATCCTCACCATATAGTAGCTCCATATAATAATACCTCTCCTCACTCTCAATATGATAAATAGGCTCCCCTCAAATTGATATCTATGTAATCCTATGGACATCCTCTAATAGGATGGTAATCTCTCTTGTCAATAGTAATAAGGTGTTATTGGTTAGATCCCATATCTTGATGAGGGCCACTATCATCACTACATCTCATGGAAACCATTGATAATGTTGCATAACTCATAAGCCAACCTCCTCTATATGTATCCAATCATCATCAACCATCCCTCTATGGAACTTAGTGAATATCCTTGACACTCGATCCCTCATCTAGATCTAGTCTTGTGCCTATAAGAATCAAAATTAACACATGTCACCATTACTCATTTCTAAATTGAGCTCATTATAAACCTAAACCCACCTCTTTCAACCTATTCCAAACTAACCCACATCCATTTACAAAATTACCTATAAAATTTTAAAGTAACCCTCACCCACAAACATTCAAATGCCTATATTAACCTATCACAATAACACCTAATGATTTTATCACAAAACATCTACCCTAACCAATAAAGATTTCAATATCCTAGATTAACCTATAACATAATCCCTAAACCATAAAATCAACTTTCAACCCAACACATTATTCCTATTTGAACATCACCTACCTTAAACTTACACATACTTTCATTTACCCAAACCACTTTTAAAACATTTCAAACCATTCATCTACATCATTTTAAAACCCTCTACTAACAACACTTGATCATTGATGGTTTAACTAAATCATTAATGATTTAATCAATATTTGTCATCAGTGCTTGACCACTGATGGCTTGACTAACCATTGATGGTCTAGTAACCCTTTTTACTCTTGGTGTTTGATTATTGATGATCAAGTTGATCATCAACTGTCAGGTCTAACCATTGATGGTCACTCTGTGTGACCACTAGCGATGAAACAGACTATCCATACCTAAAACATAAACAAAACATCAAAATTTAAACAACTAACCTACTTAAATCTATCATATAACCCAACCGCAACTAGAATCCTACACCAAATTCAAATTTCATCTACTATATTTCCCAATTTTAACCAAAACCTAAACTAGGGTAAAACCCTCAAACCCAATTTCCAAAACAACCATAAAATACCTCAAATTCAACTATCAACTAACCAAATCAACTAATATACAAATTCACAACATCACCTACCTCATTCCTTAATTGTTATCAAGGGTAGAGCACACATCCTATTGCTCAGCCACATCCTCATCCACCTTACATCCTTGGTCCTAGTTTAAAGTCAACACAAACATGCTCAACCAATAACCAAATATCACCTCAACCAACCAATCAATCCAAATTCTCAGCAAAACTCCAAATAAACCAATCACCAGACTACACAAAAAATATGAAGTCAAACAAGTTGAAAGTGAAAATGAAATTTCATTTTCACTTTTTATCCTTAGATTTTTAAGGTTTCCCGTCGATCATCAATGGTCAAAGTGACTATTGAAAGTTAATACAACCCATCTTAAAACCTTTTTCAAGCACCTAACCTAAGTGTCTAACCTTGGAGATCACCTAATCTCCCCCAAACCAAACTTGAAATTTCAGAGATTACCCTTCTCTAACCAACCATTAGACTATGCCCACCTTGACATTGGCCATTTTTAGCCTGAACTATTTGTATATTCTATGAAAACCTTACTTGGTCTTTATGACCATACTTATCATTTTTTGCATGTTAAGCATTAACATTTGCACCACCTAGTGCATAACCAAACCATTTGTGTTTTTCAAGGGAGCACTTCCTAACATAGATACCTATGAAAACACTGACCTTATCTAGAAGACTTATAGAGTAACCCGATCAGATATGACCAATGCTATGGACTAGTTACCCTATCACTTATACTTCTAGAATTGACCTTATTTTTACCAATATTGGAAACCTTAGTCTATTTGTGATCTTGGATATCATACTTAATCACATTTTGTGCACATGTTTGCATTTCAAATACCCACCACGTTTATCACCACTTAGTGATGCACCATCTACCATTTATTAAACTTATACCATATTCTACTTTTCTTCATTAACTCCTAGTTTGAGGGGGAACACCTACTCACAAGTAATCAGTTTTTATTTTTTAGCTTGTTCATTTCAAGTTACATAACAAAAAGGGGCAAAATGTAGACACCAAAAATATACACACTGTGATTCTAAATGTCAAAACACCCCATAAACTACCTTAGGACCCCCTTGGGACCATTTAACCCTTCAACCCTTGATGGATCTAACCCACACTCAGTTTGGCTCAACTGGCTCAACCTAGGCTTATAGCCCTTTTTACCCTTTAACACTCGACCACTGATAATTACGTTGACTATCGATGGTCACACTAACCTTCAATGGTCAAGGTGTACCTCCTTAACCTCAAACATGTAATCTTACCCACCTTAGTTTTATAAAAATATCCCATCTATTTCTATTTATGAGTCATTGTATGGATGAGTTAATCTTGGAAGGCCTAGTTCATGTGCTATTGTAACTCTCTTGCCTTTCATATAAGAGAGAAGAAAAGAGGTGAAAACTATCTACAAACATCTATGAATTTGTAATTGTGATAAAAATATTTTACATCTAGAGGTTTATTTTTGTAGGTCAATCAATAATTTAGTTATCTTATTAGAGATCCAACTTACTACTACCTCTCCACTAAGTTCTTGGGTATCATCATTCTATCGAAATCAAACTAGATTCCACCAATAGGTCAACTATCTCAAACATCTACCCAACCAACTTTTGGTAAGATAATTACTTGATTCCCAACATTCATTTACTTTATTTCCATTTCATAATCAACCCAGGTCTTACCCACCTCTCAGAATCCATCTTTTAAATCTCATTAACCATCCTTTTTCTAACCCAAATATAGATATAGTAATCATCAATAGTTATCTCAACCATCAATGGTTTGTCCAACCACTGAAGGTCAGCTCAATTAATGATAGTCACCTTAACCATCGATGGTCATCCCAAACATTGATGGTCACTATGGTAGTAAAAACCAACAAGTTAATTTCACCCACCTACATCTAATCAAATCTAATTTTCTATGTTCCTACCTATTCACAAACCCCTTTATGATTTTCTAAAGTAGACCCTAACCCTCTAACACTAGTATTAATTATTTTATCAATAATTTAATCATTTCTAGTCCATTTGTCTAGAAAGAATTCTTGTTTTTAATTTTAGTACCTCTAGATTCATTGATGCAAGTACTTTCTTTTCTATTTATAAACTTAATTATTTAAAATGTATGGGTTGATAGCCCTTGAAGAATATCTTGCTTATGTGATCTATCTATCACTAGGTAATTGACCCATCTATATATCTAACAAACAAATTTACTTTAGTTCTTTCTTATCTATAGGTCATCCTCCCAAGCCAAATAGGAGCTCTTCACAATATTCTGATTCAACACGTGCACTATCAATCAAGTTTTTCAACCATATCCATACTTATTTTCTTTTTTCCCTCTTTTCTAATAATAAGAAAGAAATTCATTGAAACAAGAGGTATGGAGGAGAAGTCTACAAAAACATCATTAGTTGGTTCTAAACCCAATTGATGACATTCACTTACTATGGTTTGATTTGAATCTTCTTTAACAAGCTAGCTCCTCTTTTGACTCTTTAGGCTTAATTTAGCTTCTTACACCTAGTACTTATTCCTTGTACTCTTATTATCACCTCCTTTATGGCATTGACCTTTGTCCATACATCCTTTACCTCATTCCATTCATGTCTCATTCTTAAACTTTCTCTCAATCTCTTTCTAGTTTCTTCTTATGCACCATTTTTGGGTCTTAAGGACCAAATCTTGGTCTATGTTTCAAGAGCTCAACCTATTATCACATATGGTCTTAATTGATCATAACATATCAAGTATAACCCCCTTCTAATACTTAAACAATAGCATACTCTCATTCCACACCTTATGGACACAATGCTCTAAGGCTTACAGCCTTTTTTTACTATATTTTACCTTTGTACGAAAAAGATATGATTGATCAATAGATTATAAGGGTATTTATAGTTATAATATATTCTTTTTCATTTCTATGTCAAACTTTATAGCCCAACTCCACCTCTAACTATCACTTCCTTAATTAGCCTACCCTCATTTAGGCCTAATTAGACCTATTCCAAACCCTCAGTCATAGAATCTATACACATCCATATAATATCATGTTAAAATATTTTGATTCACCTTGTACATGTATACAAGAGAAATATTACAAAGTTTTATTAAAGTCCCATGGTTAAATCTCTCAAAAATGCTCAAAGCTTGCTAATCTAGGGTTTCCCATGCCCTATACATACTCACCAAAGGACCAATTTGAACTTAACACTAATATAATTTTCTTGAAAACATCATCATGACATCTAAAACATCTCATAACACCTTTCCAATGATTAAAAAATTAAATTTGCCTTTGTGCCTTTGAGACTCCTTGTGGGGATTTGAGCTTGCTTGTGGGGATTGCATGAAATTTATAGTGTAAAAACCCTTGAAAGGTGTTTAATATTTTTAAAACCACCTTACCATACTTCATAAATACCTCTGTAATCTTGGAACCTTCAAACACACCTTAAAATTCCAAAAAGTATGTCTGCATGAATAATGACCATTATGAGACATGGAGGGGATTATGACAACACATAGATCACTTACACTTATCATATGTCATTAAAAATATGATACATGGGTATATTAGGTCATTTATACTAATATTACAAAATTTAAATTCATTTAGATATGTACATTATCTTGTAGACCCTTTTTACCATAATTTACCTTGAGTTGCTTACATTCTTCCTTCATGCCAAAACTTGTCTTTCTTCAAAATTTTGCATGAAAAACCTAAATGTGATCGCCTATATAGGATAATATAGGTTTACAACATCATACTCTACGTTTTTAACACATCTTCAAGGCCTAAACTTATTATTGGCATCTAAAACTAATAAAACTTCCAAAAATCTCCAATGGTTGCCTTCTTAACTGCAAGAGGACTATGTCAAAATAGTGGGCACTTTCACTCTTTATAGGAGATTAAGGATGTAATGGTATATATTTTTAGGTCATGGATACCATTCATACCAAATTTATTTCTTTGAATCAACCTGTAGATTCCCCAAACTAACCAATTTCTCCAAGGTAAGCTCCAATGTTGAGCATGATTTGACATAAGGTTGATTGTTCTAAAATAGTGAATAGTATCCATTGTGAAAAATCCATAAAAATATATTTAATGATTAGAGTATGTCATAATGATCCTCTCCACCAAATTTCATGATTAGACCCAGCATATTTTGGCCTATAGGCCTAATTTGACAAAATCTAGTGACATGTCTACTTGGTCAAATTTCACAAATGTGTCATCATCCTCTTTTAGCTTGGTTTGTGATGAAAATAATTGATGATAAGTCTAAAATTGATCATTTCAATTGGTGTCAATGTACTTAATGACTTGATCTTCAAGATTCTTAGGCTTACTAGTCACTTGACACATATACCTATTTGTTGAATATATAGAGACACTTTTCCTGAAGGTGTTGTACTCCATTATAATTTTCAATCATTCTTTACCTCCTTACATTAGTTTATTGACAAACTTGTTTGTAGTCTCTTCACTAGTTTTGACTAGGCACAAACCCTTGGGTTCTAAGGACCAAATCTCACTTGAGGTTTCAAGAGTATAATCATAATGTTTAAATGGTCTTAAATGGTCAAAACATGCATGTCCAAACCTCTTTAAAGCTTCCAAACCTACTTCACCTTTCAATACTTCTCATTGGTTGTTCACTATCCTTCAAACTATGTAGCCCATTAGGTCTCTAGGACCATTCCTTGGTTTAAGCTACTAAGAAACAAATTCATTACATTAATGGCCATAAATGATCATTATAAACTTGTCTAAACCCTTTTCAAGTGACCAAACACTCTGTTCCATTCTTGCTACACCTCAAAGTCACAATACTCTATCTAGGATTATAACCCTATTTTCATTATTTTCCACTTTGTTTGATTAACCTGTGTCCTTTCTTGAAGATGTAAGAACACTTTAGGTCACCCTCTATCACCCTTAAACTCCTCACAAAGTTACAAAACTTTACTCTTCTCCTAGATATAACTTGATTTGATAGAAACCCCCAAACTAGGCCTAATTAGGCCCAATTCTAACCAAAAGTTCTATATCTTGAATGATACATTTCAAAGGTTCATATCCTCACCAAAAGTTTTGTCATAATATCTTCTACCTCCAACTATCAAATTTGCCTCCAAGACCAATAGGTGAAAATCCACTACTTCAAATGTGTCTAAATAGGTAAATTACATGTGTTCCAATGATTATGACACCCAATTCCACTTGCAAGTGCATTTTCACTGTTGTTACAGAGCACAAAAACACTAACAACAAATGTTGTAAAAGTTGAAGCTATGGTACAATAGCTCAATTTTCAATGTTTTTTGGTTAAAAACTAGCACTACCAACACATATGAATGGGTGGATAATGTCCAGGAATAGGTTCTTGGCCTCCCATCTAGCCCAGACGATAAACCCACCACCCATTCTGAAGAATGCTCTTTTTAATACAAGAAAGATGTTGATTTTTAGCCTAACTTTAGGCATGCATAAAACCAAAACTATAAGTCATATAGAGGAATTGTAATATATTCTTGTTCATGGGAAATCCCTCTAATTATATCCTAAATCTAGTATGAATCACTTGTAAGAGCAATCCATGGTAGAAGTTGCAATAAAGGGTCCTAAAATGCAACTTTTTGGTAGTGAAGAGATCAATTCTTGACCTCCAACTAGGAAATTTTCCTCCAAGATTGGTGGGTGAAAATCCATCACTTATAACACATCTAAATAGGAAAATTACATGTGTTTTAATGACCATGACACCCAATTCCTTCACAGGTGCATTTTCACTACTGTTCTGGAGCACGAAAACACTGATAACAAATGTTGTCAAAATTGAAGCTACGGTCTAAGAACTCAATTTTTAGTGATTTTTTCCTAAAAAATATCACTACCAACACATCTAAAGAGGTGGATAATGTCTAGGACTATGTTTTGGCCTCCCATCTGGCCTAGACGACAAACCCACCACCCATTCCAGGCTCAAGAATGCCCTTTCCAATACAAGAAAGATGCTGATTTTTAGCTTAACTTTAGGCATACATAAAACCAAAAATGTAAGTTATATGGAGGAATTTTAAGATCCTTCATGTGTGTGGGAAATTCCTCTAATTTCACCCTAAATCTAGTCTAAATCACCTTTAAGAGTAATCTATAGTAATAGTTATAGTAAAGGGTCCTAAAATTCAACTTTTTGGTAGTGAAGAGACAACTTCTTAACATCAAACTATCAACTTTACCTTCAAGACCAATAGGTGAAAATCCACCACTTTGAGCACATCTAAATAGGAATATTACATGTGCTCTAATGACCATGACACCTAATTCCACCTTCAAGTGCATTTTCACTACTATTCTAGAGCATGAAAACACTAATAATAAATGTTGTCAAAGTTGAAGCTATGATCTAAGAACTCAATTTTTTATGCTTGTTGGCTAAAAAATGGCACTACCAACACTAGGTTCTTGGCCTCCCATTTGGCCTAGATGACAAACCCACCACCCTTTCTGGGCTCAAGAATGCCCTTCCCAATACAAGAATGATGTTGATTTTTAGCCTAACTTTAGGCATGCATAAAACCAAAATTATAAGTCATATATGGAAGAACCATAGAATCCCTCATGTGCATTGGAAATTCCTCTAATTTCAACCTAAATCTATTCTAAATCACCTCTAATATAAATCTATGGAAAAATTTATAGCAAAGGGAATATTTTACCAATGAAGAGACAACTTGTTAGCCTCCAACTAGCAACTTTGCCTCCAGGACCGGTAGGTAAAAATCCATTACTTCAAACACATATATATACATAAATTACATGTGCTCCAATGACCATAACACCCACTTCCACCGACAAGTACATTTTCACTATTGTTCTAGAGCATAGAAACATTGACAATAAATGTGTTCAGAAGGCCACAAGGAGAAATAAACTTGTCATGAGCAATCATTTAGGAGCATGGAAATGCCAAGTACTTTTCGTAAGCTTATCTTAGCTTTAAGAATATGAAATATTTGCTAACAGTGCCAACCACATTAAGGTGGAAGTTGATTTGGCACCACTAACCTACAAAAAAATGTTAGTAAGTAATTAAAGATTAAATTTATGCACGTACTGCCTATAAAATAAAAAATAATTGGTAAAATTGATTACATCTACATTTTACAAGTCAATGTACCTACACATTTTAATCCAATGAACCACTTGGATCTTCTCTAATCTTGATAGTATCAAGAATAGCTTCATGGTTTGACTCACAAACTTTCTATAGATTCTTATTTCTTAGCCTCTCGTGATATTTTTGAAATTGAATGTTCATTACAAGAACCAAATTTGAATGGTGTAGAATCTTCTTATGAGTTTCAAAGTCTTAAAACAACCATACATTTTAATTTTTTATAGGATATTGTCAAAGCCAAGTTCCAGTGACTACCATAGACCTAGTGGGATAATCAATGTTTTCTCAATCTATAAGTAGGGAAGTCAATTTTTTCTTTCCATCTACACACTAACATAAGTAGTAAGATATTCCCTCTTCATTATCCTCATCTACAATAACTGAAAAAACATGGCTTGCATCGTAAAAAACAAATTTTAATGACATTATGAAGACATATTATGATAATAAATATAACATAAAGATTAATATTCTACCTGGCTATACTAGATTAGATATATGGTCAAAGTCATGTGAATATGTCATGTTTGTAAGTTGTAATGTTGGTGAAACCTGATATGTGTTGATTGGAATTAGAGGTTTTGAACTCCTGTCATCCACCCACTCTTATGACTCACACCCATTCCAAATAAATTCCATACATGTAGAACAAAAGCATGCCAAGTGTCATGTATGAATAGTCCAAGAACCTAAATTTGAGCTATGAAATGAGTATATCTCACTTGAACTTATTAGAGTCATAAAATCCTCATAGTTTACCAATTATTTTTCCTCCATTAACCAAAAATGTCTACAAATAGTAGAATTTGTTTGAGTACCATGACATATGTTTTCCTTACACCAGTCAACCATAGTTTTTGTGTCAATCAAATTAGCAACATTGTCATATTTTAACTCCTCCCTTGCAATGACTCTTTTTACACATTATCTAGCACCATCATGCTCCCATTTTACATGGATAGCTTCAATGAAAATCTAAATATGTTATACACCAATTGTAACGTGCATCCTACTCAACCAATAAAACATCTATGTATTCTTGAATTGTGATGTGTAGTTGTCTGACCAAATGTAATATCATTTGAAAATAATGTTCATCTGAGTCAACTGTCCATAGAACTCATCAAAACAAACTTACACATATAATGTACAATGTGATCAATCATCATTGATATAGAAATGGTACTCCCTTAATATTTTTTTTTTATCTTTTTTATACTATTAAGTGCATGCATGCATGAATATGGCAATTTATGTTGAGTTGTAATACTATGATTTAACTTTCATTTGTGGTTTGAATGTGTAATTTTTAACAAATTCAACTAATGAAATGATAGAATCAAGTGGGAATGTGTCCTTACTTAGCTTGAAATGTTCATCCAACCATTTATCCCTCTGTGTGTGGCTTGCATACTTATAAACAATTTTCTCTATGAATTTGACCATAAATTATGAAACAAGTATCTCTTTTGTAAGAAGATCACACCTTTTAGATTCTTTGCCATCTTTTAATTGATAAGTCATAGATTTGTATTTGCTCAAAATAGTTAATTCTTGTCTAATTGCACTTGTACACTCCTCATGGATACATTGTTTCAATTTTGACAATCCACTGTAAAAGCTGTGATTTCCATCCAAACATGCTTTCTTATATAAGAACTGTCCATCTGGTCTTTCACAAAAAAATATTTAAAATAAATTCCCTGGCTGATTTTGGCAAAACTTCTATGCCACACTCTTGAAAAATGTTAGTAGTATGCAAAGTACAATGAATATAGAGAAAAACATCATAGTGCATTAAAAATTCAACATGTTTCCTACAAAAACAAATGGTGCATGTGTAATTTATTTTTACATAAAAAGGTTTGGCCATCTCAAAAATTATTTGACTAATAGAAATTTGTGGATGTTTTTCCAAAAAATTAGAGTATAATTATGTTTGAGTCATATCCAAAAAAAAAAAATTAGATGTGATTCATGATTATGAGAACCGACTCTTATTTTCATTACATCTCTTGCATTGTGATTAACTCTTGTATTATCTTTCCAAAATTGTGCAAGTAATTCTTTCAAAGCATCAATTATAGCCTTGTCCTTTCATGGAAGTCTACCAGAGAATGCCTAGAGATATTTTTATTGGGTTTATTAAATCTTTCACATCTTACAATTTATTTCATTAATGTTTTTCTATTTATATCAAGTGTTCGACTTATTTTTGAAATCAATCATTTTTTCCCTATTTCATCACTTACTGCACAAGTTGTCATTATACATTAGGCAACATTACAATCTTTGTTGCATGATTTTGGGCCTATAATATGATATGCATCATGTAAATTTTCAATAATTTTATCATTTTCATTATCTATGTTAGATGTTATTAGTCCTAATGTGTACATTATAGGTATCATCTTAACCAATTTCATCAACAAAATAAATAATTGACATCTTTGACCATCATAATCCAATCTATGAAAGAAATTATCCCAAATTTATTGACCCAATCTTCTTGAATGGTGGTCATATATTTTGTTATACATTAGTTTCAAAATATTTTCATCAACTTCAATTAAGTAAAATTTTCTATGCATAATTCTTGGAGGTGTCATTGTTGGTGGAATCCATGCAAAGGGTGTTTCAAAATCATTATATGTTTCCATACAATTTTATTCATTATTTGTTTATTCATTATATGTTTCCATGAAATTTTATTAATTTTTAATTTCATCATTATTTGAGTCCATTAAATTTTCTTCATTATTTGTGGGTAAATTATCATGCATAGGATCTTCATTAACATAATAAAAAATTTTAAAATTTGAATGTGAATTTCCAACATTATCTAATTTTATATTGTCAATTTCATCATAATTCAATTAATCATTATTCAATTAATTATTGTCAATTGCCTCATTATTTAAGGTATTTGGCTTGTCATGGTTAGTGTTTGTACCTTGTCTAGAATGAAATACTTGCATTCATACCTTTTTTTTCTCTCAAATCTTCTAATTACTTGGATATTTTTTTCTTCAACTTCTTCCTCTTCTCTAAATGTGAACCAGAGCCCATTTTGAAAAAATCAACCAAGGAAGTACTTCAAATGTGGGGTCCAAAAAAACTGCAACCAACAAATACACAGAGTATGCAAAGTACACAAGGAATGTCTATGGGGACAATAATATTGATTACAAATAAAAATAGATGTTGAAAAGTGAGTTTTTGTTTTTAATTTAAGGAATTCATACATGTTACAAGAATGCATACTCGTTCCTTGAAGTATAGGCATATACTATCAAAACAAGAAAAAAGGCTTATATTCAATGCATTTTTTCCACTATGATACAATAATATGATGAAATAACACTCAATAAGACTATAATTTGATGCATAAATCCTTAATATGATGTAATAAGACTATCAGATGTTGAAATAATGCTATTATATCATGTAATAAGGCTCAATATGATGTAATAAGACTATCATACAATGCAATAATACTATCATACGATACAATAAGACATCATACGGTGAAATAAATCTCTAATATGATGAAATAACACTCAATAAGACTATAATATGATGCATAAATCCTTAATATGGTGCAATAAGACTATTAGATATTGCAATAATTCTATCATATCATGTAATAATGCTCAATATGATGCAATAAGACTATCATACGATGCAATCAGACTATCATGCAATGTAATAAGACATCATATGATGCAATAAATCTCTAATATGATGAAATAACACTCAATAAGACTATAATATGATGCAATAAGACTATCATACAATTTAATAAGACTATCATACGATGCAATAAGACTATCATGCAATGTAATAAGACATCATACAATGCAATAAATCTCTAATATGATGAAATTAGGTTACCATATGATTCAATAAGGCTTAATATGATCCATAAACCCCTAATATGATGCATAAATATCCAATACATGATGTAATAAGACTCTTGATAAGACTATGAATCAATAAGACTAATGACTGATGTAATAAGGATCAATATGTAAGATGAAATGAGGTGATTTTGTCCAAAATCTCATCATAGTATGTGATTAACAGGTTCAAAAATTGACACTAATCATATTCATGAATTTATGATTTTGTGATGAAATCAAGGAACTTAGGGGTTGTGTTTTTTATAAAATTAGGATTTAGGGTTAGTAGTTTAGTATAATGGGTTTGTAGATGTGTATATGTCATGAAATTAGGGTTTATGGGAACTATACATGTTCAAGTGATAAAATTAGGGTTTATGATCAACATGTCATGAAACATGACCTAATTTAGCCCTTTCAATCACATTGTAGACTCCAATTTAGGTTCAATGGGTTAAAATTGGTCACATTTACATTCGTATTTGCATTTTTGATTAAATTAGGGTCAGTTAAGTCATACATGTTACATCTAGATTACATAATTGATTGGGCCATAAATTTGGTTTAGGGTCTTAATTTTGCCTAAATCATGTCCCTAATTGAACCAATTGACTAATTAGTTCAATTCATGATAGATATAATCATACTTAATTTTGTCCCAAATCATATATCATGACGTTATAATTATGTCAAGAAGGGGTTCAAATTGGACTTTCATGCCTCCTTGATTGAATTTCCCCTATAATTTAACCTTTTTATGCCATGTGTGTACCTCATACACCTGAAAGTGTTAAATCTATCAAAGATGCATCAAGTCTTAGAAGTTTAAGACAATGCCCTGAGAGGCCAAGTACAATTACATATCACCATGTGTACCTCGTACATGTTTAGAAGTGTCAGGACTATTAGAGGTGTTATGTCCTATAAGGATTAAAGAGTTCTATCATATCCCTATGAGGCTTGATCCAATTAGATACATGTATGTGTGTATCTTGTACACATATATATTTGTGTTAAAGATCTAACTTTCACTTGTCCTAGAAGCATCAGATTTGTTAGAGCCTTAAGATGCACAATCCAATCAAATATTTCCACATGTGTAGGTCTAGCACACTTAGAGAAGTGTTAGAGTTGTCAAATATGAACATCTTTAATACTTAGACATGTTCCATCATCAAGCCAACCAATCCAACTAAGGCCTATTCACAAATTTATCGTACATACATAGAAGCCAATAATGTTTAAAGATTAATAGTGATCCAATCAACTCATGCCTAGTAAATAATCCACATGATATGGGCCTATAACTTGTAATTATTATACAAAATTTGTCATGTAGAGCCTTTTAAGGTCCCATCTGAATTGAGTAAGCATAGAACATTATCAGTTTTCTACATGTATGTATTCAAATTATTTATATCCCTCTACCTTGAATTACCTATAGATCCCAAAGTACATTCATATTAAGTCCTAAATTTAGTAGAGAACACAATAAAATAATGGATGAGCCTCAACCTTAAATCGCAAGCTAGAGCAATAATTTTGAGACATGTACTACTTTCTTGCAGTCCACATCATAACATTTAAGCTCATTACATTGAAATATGAACAAGATGATTGAATATATATATATATATATATATACACACACACACACACACACACACAAAATATATATAATCTTAAAACCTTCAGTGAGGGGGTGCACACTGGTCTTCAATTATGATCAACCATCTATATGAGGTGAGCAGTTCATCATCCACATGAACAATTATTGGGTCTCTCTACTTAGCATCGTCCTTGATGAGAAGCAGGTCTCAGGATTTAGGGGACATTATCATAGGTTTAATGTATCTTGAATAAGTTTAATAGAGTTTGAGCTAGGTTAACTTATACATATTTCATACTTGGTCAATGCCAAGTCTATGCCATACCTTAATGGTTTAGAACAAAGTCCCTAGTATATTAAGATATTTTCTAAGCTATACATTCATCACTACAGGCATATAATCTTAAAACCACATCATCACTAATGGATACATGTGACCATTTCAAGTTTATTGAGTTCAAAACCACATCTTATAAAAAATAAAATGTGTACCCAACTTGACCAAAATATTTAAGAAAAACATATACATACATTGTACCCATCATACTACTTTTTCATATTACCATCCTAATTACATAGTAAGGTATATAACTCTATAGTATTGATAAGCACCAAGTGTTGTCTGGCTTATTTTTGAGCTTGAAATTGTTGTATCCATGGTGTGGCTAGGACTAGTCCCATGTCAAAGACACACTCTTTAGATGACATGGGAATGGATGGAGTGGTTTATGGTTGTTCCATGTGTGATGGAGGGGTAGATGAAGGAGGTGCAAGAAATGGAGGATTAACCATATTTTCACAAGAGATCTTAATTTTAGGAAAATTTTGAATAATGTATTTGAATACATTAGGGGAATGAAGTGAATAATTGTAACAATAGAAGAATTGTTAGAATTTCAATTGGGACCTCAAAATGCACCTATTGAATTAGATGCACTAAGTAACCTTAGAGGAAACTTAAGGGACTTTATTCAACACATTTTAGGAATGTTTTTGGGATAATCCAAGGCATGATTCATAGGTATTGGGTTCCATTAGATATAATTATTTAAATATATATCCAAGATATGCACTATTACACCAAGGGCTTAATTCTTATTTCTAGTTACATAAGATTATCTATACTACATAGTCCAATTCAATGAGTTTTCCACTTGAACAAATTAGTTTAAAATTTATAAATAAAGGGGTCGGGTCAAAGATATCAAATAAACAATAAAAGGGTAAGATATGATTTTAGGCAAGTATGATAATATCAATAAGAAACACAAAATTTAAGGTAAGTAAGGCGGTAAGGTATATCCTTGCCCTACTAAGGGAAAGATCCCAATATTTGTGCATGTTTCAATTATCTAACAAGGCTTTTGTTAATATGTGTTCTATTGACAAAAAATATTGGTGTATATAAACATTAAAGTGCATCAGAAGTTGCACATGTAATATCTAATACCTGTTTAACATTTATTCTATAAAATTAAAAGTAACCCATCACATCTTGACAAGTAAGAGTCAAGTATTGATACTCTAATGCATAGTGATTGGTACTCTCAAGGTTAGATTTTAATCATAGGTTTAAAAAATGCATTTTATGACCTCTCATGATAAAATTAGTTATATTGTCAAATGTATAATGTGTTAGACCTTGAAACCTTAGTTATAAGTAGTTAAAATGACATATTAAAATGGGAAATTTTTTTGAAGTCTAATGTGATGTTATAGCACCTTAATTCACTATCCAAAGATAATGGGACCTTTCCCCTATAATAAACATGAAATTTGGCATTTAACCTATAAGGATGCATGGATAATGGGACCTTTCCCCTATAACAAACATGAAATTTGTTTGTTTCATTTTATGTTAAAGTAATGTGTACTCACTATATAACACGTACACATTATTTATTTCATTATATAATGCATACATGTTATACAACATGTTTGCATTATATAATGTGTGCACATTATTTAAATTTTAATTTAAAACCTAGCCTTTAGGCTTAGAAATGGAATGGATTTCTAAGCCAAAGGCTTGGGACTGTGCATCTATTGTCGAGACTGAGAATTTTAGGAAAAACTAACAAATTTCAACGTCAATCACTGAATAAGCTATGGAATTCAACATCAAAATTTGAAAAATTATTACCATTATTATGAGCATGTTTTCCACTTTCTAAATGTATTATTTTTATAATTTTTGGTCTATTTTAAAGGTTCAAACTATATTTATTTCTAACAACACCTTTTTTAGCCTACTACATGCCTCACCCATACATGCCTATTCATGTTTATCTAATTTGTTTTTCATTGGTCCAAGTGCAAAAAAATTATATGGTAACAAACTAGGCCTAATTCTACACACATTTAAAAAATCAATTTTTATTTTTTTAAGGTAGTTAGGCTAGGCTACACAGCCAACTATCCATTTTTTGTTAGTTTTTAGGATATAATTAATTTCAAAATTAATAAAAAAAATATTCATCAAAAAAATATTAAAAAAAGTTCATAACACACTAGAGTATCTTATCTAAATATTCACCAAAGTGTTTCTAACAATATTTAATGTTGCTCAAAAAATGGTGGGCCACACAAAATGGTACAATTAGAATTTTCTTAAACAATAGGAGGTATTCTTCAAATTTTAAATGTTTGACCTATTTATAATTAACAATTTTTTTTAAAAAAAATTTTTTTTGGAAACTAGACTTGAAATGTTAAATTTCATGTTTTTATACCATCTTCAAATTTTGAGTGTAGCCATCTCTAATTATCTATAGAAGTTCATATTTCTAAAATTTCAAAAAAAATCATGTCCACGGATAGGCCTTTTTTTGTCCCCAAAGTTGGTGCACTTACCCTTTTATCATCCTACCAATCTATCAATTTTTCATATCACCTATCCATTTCACCATATGTTCTCATTAACCAAGTTCATTTCTCCCTCCCTACCCAGCCCTATAACCTTGGTTCTATTCCATTCATTCTAGAGCCAAATTTAGCAAAGGGATTTATATTCATTTTTCATAGTTCTTTCAAGAATTTGAAACTGAGATAGTATTTTAGAGCAGAAAGATAGTAGTTTGGTAGTTGCATCCTTCATTTCTTGTTTTGTTCTCTATACCAAGTGTGCTTGATTATAATTGCCTATGTGCAAATCAATGTCTCACCAGTATTATTACTAATTATAACCACCTATAGGTAAGTTATTATCATTTACCCATGTTGTATCCTAATTATAATTATCTATGGGTAAACACTTGTTTATCATTTCTTGACATACCAACTATCCATTTCCTATGCCATACTATGTTTTTATGCTAACTGTGCCTATTTTGTTTAAATTGGTTATTGCACTAGTTAGATTCCTTTATTATAAGGTGGAATTATAGTGACTTTAGGTCACATCCTATGAATATGTATGTATCACTCGATATTTGTTGAGGTTAGCTCAGTCACCCTTTTATCCATACTCTTATCATTTTTTGAGCAACATAAGCCATGCTCTCATCATTTTTCAAGAAACCTAAGCCACACTCTCACCATTTTATGAGCATATTAAGCCACACTCTCACCATTTTTTGAGCAACCTAAGCCATTTTCTCACTATTTTATGAGAAACCTAAGCCACGCTCTTGCCATTTTATAAGCAACCTAAGCCATGTTCTCTCCATTTTATGAGAAACCTAAGTAACATTCTCACCATTTTATGAACTTGAAACATTTAATATCTCATCATGCTAAATCAAGTTGAGATTCCTAAAACATTCTAAAAACATTTGTAAAATCATTTAGAAAAACCAAAAATATTGACCACTTCTTTGCCTTAAGGATTCTAAAAACCCTTACTAAGTTACAAGCAAATCACTTGTCACTTAGCTTCCCCATCCTTTTCAGACTTTTCTCCCATGCTCTTTCCATTTTGTGAGTCCATTTATATTCTTATATCTCATCCATTATGTTTATTTTTCATTAGTTATCATTTTCTTCCCATTTCCTAGGAGAACTACATTTGGCCTAAATTTTTTGTTAAATATTATGTCCATAGAACTATGCAGGAAACATCCACTTGCCTAGTGCATATAGAGATAACTTGGCCACCCCATTAATTTTATTTTATGCCCTCCATCATATTTATTTGATAAGTTGTCACCTTTTTTCTAAGGTCAATGTTCATCACATAGGTTTAAGTCATGTCATTTATACTAACATTAGGACTAACTATTATTTGTTTATTTATTTATTTGCTTGGTTGTTTATTTATTATTTGTGTGCCTATTTATTTGCTTTCATAATTGTTACCTTGATTCATTCTAGGTACATCCATTAGGTGATTCCTTGTGCTTCTATACTTGAATCTATCCATATTCATATGTTTATATTGTCATCATGGTTTTTATCATTGGTGAATTATTTTCCCCTGAAAGTTGGATTTTGGGAGTCAGTCCTTATGCATATTTGAGCCTAGTCCTCATGGTGTTCTATCATTATGCCTATCATCAAGTGCTATAGCAAAAAAGCATCTTCAATAAGTCTACTTAGTAATAAAAGCACTAACATCTCCTCAACATTGGCATCCTAATCCAATCCAAATCATATCCCAAATAGAGTAATTAACAAACAAAAAGAATTTTAACCTTTGTTATTTTGGATGAGCATCTCCATACTAGAAAGTTATTCTACTTAATCATTACCCTATGTGTCAATTTATCATCATCATCATCATCATCATCATCATCATCTAATCAATCATGTTTGTCATAATCAGGGTACAATGTTTATAACTGCCTTTGGGCAAACCATTGTACACTATCCCACCTATATTTCTCGATGATTATAACCACCTTTGGGAAAATCATTGTGTTTTCACCAAATTTACTTTGTTTTTTCCCAAATAGGAGCATGTTTTTATCTTGTTTGTCTATCCTAACTAGGTCAACTCCATCTTCTCAATGATTACAACCACCTTTGGGCAAATCATTATGTTTTAATACCACATTGCCACTATCAGGGTATAATTCTTATAAATACCTTTGGACAAACCATTTTACACCATCTCACTTGTAATATAAATTATTATAACTTCCTTTGGGAAAATCATTGTGTTATCATACCATGTTACACTATCAGGGAACAATGCTTATAACCAACTTTGGGCAAACCATTGTACACTATCCCACTTGCATTCTCAATGATTTTGACTAGTTTTTCCTAATTATTATGTTCTCACTCCATCATATTCATATATATTTCCCCCTCATTTCACTTATTTATTTTGAGGAACCATTTTCTGACCTACTTGTGCCGACCATTCCCTTGAGGGGGCATCATATAGTTCATCAATTGCCGTTGAAGTTGTAGGCATACATGACCTTTTAATTCTTTGAGAAGATGTTACTATGACTATAGATTTTAATACCTTCCTAAATAGGGGCAAATTTTATACACCTAAAAATTGCCACCAATGACCTTCAACTAGTATTTTGACCAATTTCTATCAAAATACACAATTTGGCCTAAAAACACTAAAATATATTAAAAGCTCTGAGCCTATCATATTCACATGTTAATTTTAGCTATAATATCATTAAATAAGGTAATGAAATTTATGAGACAACTAAATTTGATCAAATCATTTCAATTCAAATAACACTTTCACGCTTGGGTGCTCTAGATTGCTCTTTTTAACCAAATTTCTTGCATAAAACACATGCCTTTGTTATTTTGTATTGATAACATCCTAAATGGTATAATGAACCCAATGCATCTAACATCACATCATAATCCCAATACAGTCAAATTTCAAGCTAATAATATGAAATTCTAACCAATTTGATTAATTTATGCACCAATTGCCAATATTGGCACCAAAATTGATAAATCATGTTTAAGGCTAATTAATCTGAATCAAAAGACTAATTAATAATTCCATGGAGCTTATTGAATATTTACTTTTAGAAATTGATTATGAGTTTCTACATCATCAAATGACATCATTTCTTGGAAAGATATCCCTAGGCCATAAATGCATAAAATATCAAGATTAAGCCCTCACATGCCTCATTAATGCCTTCTATCCCTCTTTAATGCTTCTCTATCTCAAATATTTATGAGGGAATTTATTCATTTTTGCCTTAGAAATTGAATTAATTCTTAACCACACATCTTCATCTTATGATGGATGGTTCAAGTTCATTTTAATCAATTTACAAAATCTATAAATAGAAGACCTCACACTCATAATTTTAAGCTCTTTTGGGGTAAATTTATAATGCTAAAAATATCCCTCAAGTCATTTTAATTATTTTTATAGTGCTAAATTATTGAGATAATCCAATCTAAATCCATCATAAAGGTGCCAAGGAGAAGAGGAGATAGCCAAGCCTCCTTTGATGCAGACTCATTGAGCACAAGCTGAGCAAACCACTTCAACAAGCTATTTAGAGCATCCAAGGAAGGTGAAGGATTTCTCTATCTTTTTCATTCTAGTTGTGTCTCTCATTTGGTATTGTTGTTATGCTCCCCATTTGAGATAGGCTTAGGGTGTCAGTATTAGTGTGTTATATTTGGATTTTTATATCATTCACTAACACTATACTAATATCCCTAATTGCAATCTTATGTTCACAATGATCACTAGGTTGTGAACTTGATTCCTTTAGAGGATCATAAAATGTAATCTTTTGGTCATCGATGAGGTCTTGGATCTTATGATTTAAGGTAAAACATATGTTTATAGATGCTCAAGGCCTTAGTGATGGTCACAATAATAATTTGCATCATAATATTTGGGTATAGGTATATTCATATCAACCTCTATAGATAATGAAGATATATAATATGACACTCTAAAAGCCATGGGAGTAATGAAGTGGGAAACTTAGTTAAATGTGTAAAGTATCTTCATGGTGCATTCGATAATAATAGTGGATTAAGTTCTTGTAATAGTGTATCAGGTCATGTTATGTTATTTGTATGAGAGATGGGTTGAGATATACCTTATGTTTACCCAAACCTTTTATTTTATCTCCATATTTTTTCAAATATCAAAGTCTAAAATAGATTTTATAGGATTTAACATATGATAATTTGTTTATTGGACCATTGTATGATGTTTGAAGGGATTAATATCCATTAGATGTGCACATAAATCTGTGATGTATGAATTTTAAGCATACATGTAAAACATATGGAACCACATACATTTCACGTATCCAAGGCTATCCCTATAATATAGTATAGTTTTAATCATTTGTCATGACTTAGAAAAAATTAGGTAGTTAAGGGTCCCCACAATAATGTTCAATGTCATTTGTCCCAATAATTTTCATGAAATATTATCAAATCCTTTTATTATTATATTGGATGGTTCCAAATCATAAATCCCAATGACAAGTAATGAAATAAAGGATATGTTACAAATGTTGACCCATGAACCATTGTCCATAATAATTAGTTTTAAAATTTATTACACACAACAATCTACATGTATAATGGTAAATAATAATTTATGAGGTCTTGAGGTGGTAGATCCTCCTTTTTAGAGGAAATATTATGTTTAGTTCATTTGAGGACCCTCTTATTATTTTGAAAAATATTTTTATTTATTTAGATTATCATATTAAAATATAAAATTGTCATTACAATTACAAATTATAATATAAAATGAACTATACATGCATCCATATTGAAAATATGGATATAAAATGACATCTATTTTTGAAATTGTAAAATTTTGTTAAATCAAAAGTCATATATTAGCAACAAAGAATAAGGAAACCCTAGATTAAAATCTAGGTTTTTATGGGCAAAAGGTCAGGTTCACCAAATGTTTAACCCTAAAATATATATTAGGAAAATTTATGGTTAAAGGGGAAAGAGATAGATTAGGGCACAAGGATAGTAGACTATCTCTAGAGTACGACAATTATTTATAAAAATTAGATAAACATATACTAATTTTATTATATTGAGATGTTAAGAATATAAATTATAACTATGCTAGATATTATAATGAAATGAAATAGTTAGTTTTTATGCTAATATAGATATGGATCTATAAAAGGAAAAAATTGGATTGGATATGGATTCTAAAACAATCACCTGATTCTTAAAATTTGGCCTTTGTAGATGTGGATATTTGTGTCGATCTGGGATAGTATGCATGGTCTTATATGGAATACCTAATGAAACTATATGAAACCACATGGATGTTTATAGGTTTTGCATCATATTCATTTTAGTGCATTTCAATCTAGGTTTTGGACTATCAATCCTTATCAAATAAAAAAACCCTTATTTTTCATCTTCATATTAGTTGTGGGATGGATTAGTGAGCACACACTACCAAATTTAACCAAAGACCCCTCTATCAATGAGTTCTACCTACATAACCAATACTATAAATAGGGAATCAAACTTATGTAGTTCTCCCTTATGCATTTGCTTGTGTGTGAATCATTCAATGTGTGATAAGTACAATAGTGACCTATCTTGTAATTTGGAAAATATAGCTCTTGGGTTTATCCTTTAGTATTTTTAGACCTATATATATGTTTTCCCTATGATTGATATGAAAATAGGAGAAAATAGGGAAGCTTTACTCACTTGAATACCTGATAGAATGATTTTAGTGAATTTCCTTGGCCTCTCTAGGTCTGTGTTAAGTGTAGAATGAATGAGGATTGATATTGTATATATAACAATCCATTTAGATAATATCTCACATTAAATACCTTAGGCCAACCCTAATAATGTGTTTCATTTATAAATTAGATGATGATATGGAACTTGATGCTTGCATCAACACAAGTGTTTAACTCAGATGCAAGTGTCTGGGTAGTTTAAAAATAGGTATAGGTCTATAACTTGTATATATAGAAGATAAGTAGGTTTATAAAATTATAGTAAAGATAAAATGCCTAAGTCATTAGAATAAAAATGGTTAGACTAAGATATAAGTAATGAGTCACGGAGAGATTATGTACATGAGTCTTTTGGAAGTAGAAAAGGTCTAGAAGATAAAGGTATATCCATGATATGTATTTTCTAAGTGTACAAGACTGAGATGATATATAATTTAGAAATAGTGTCTACACATGGAGAGAGAGTAAATAATAATGATCTTAAAATTTTGTAACATTTACATCATCTATATCATGAGAAATATCTCTTAATGTAAGAGTAACGTTATCAAGACTCTATTTATATATATTTTTAAATTCTTATGCATTTTTTACAACACTAAATGTGATGAAGTGTAGTATCAAACTATAAGGATGTTAGAGGTATATTCTTAAATAAATAATATTTAATTTTTAATTCATGAAACATGGGAGGAGTAGGAACATGTACATTATTATTATGTTCTTCTTTTTCTAATGTATGATTTAGATAATATTTTAAAACAATATTAAGGGAGCTAGGATCTTATATTTTAGAAGTAGTATAGTCTTCCTCTTCATCACTATATATTTATTCGTAAACATAAGTATAAGCATTTCCTTCACACTAATATTCCTCATACACATCATTATAATTATTAATCATACAATGATAATCATTAGTCCATTCATTAGAGTAATCATAGGGTATAGAGTTTATATAAAATATAAAATCCAAAGGATGATCACTAGTATTGTTTTGAATAAAGGTAAACATTTTGGGATTTATAATCCCTAAAATGGAAAGTAAGAAAGGAATAAGAAATATTCATAAAACACATTCCCACATAAAACCCTAATTTATAAAGTTAAAAGTGAATTTTAAATAAAATACATGTTCACCAATATTTTTTTAATCTAAAATTAGATTATTGAAACCATAACCCTTTAATTAGATAAAAATTTATAGAATATAACTTAACTATGAATTGATAGAATATACATAAACCAAAATTTGAAAATAATGGTTTGACATGTAAGTTTGAAAAAATTCAATAAAAAAATACAAGAGGGTAAATAAAGACCTATATTATTTGTCATACTTTCCTAATCTATACAAACTTATTCCTATGACCTAAAGTTGTATGAAGATATTGCATTTTTTTCATTTCAATAATTTGATAATTATTTATATTTTGGGATACAATCAATAAGAAGGGGATAATACCAACAATCAATTTTGATCCAGATGGGTCGATGTTAAACTTGTGAAAATAGTCTATTTGTAATTGATTTTTTTAGCCTATGTTAGAAACAATAGGAAAAGGACAATACTAATAGTTGGTCTTGACCTATAAAGGTTTATATTGACCTTGTGAATACATGTTATTTTCCATTGATTTATATTTTTAGCTTGGGTCAAAACTAACAAGAAGATTGAAATAACAATAGTCATTCTTGACCCCTACGAGTCAATATTAACCTTATGATATCTAGGTTTTGATTCTTTCTTAGATGCTTTATCTACTTTAGTGATGTCCTTTCACACCTTCTTAGTCTTTTAAACATGCATGCATGCACTTGAAATGTTAAACCATAGTTTCCTACACAAACACTTGAGATACCAATTGGGGGTGGGGGAGAAGTGGATTGAGTTGGACTAACATTGGTCACTCCCTATTAAACTACCAAGCACTACACCACATTATCAATGATCTGAAGAGGTCTCAAACTCAAATGTAGTTTTCCCACTTATGCGTATGTGTGTGAAATGATGAATTCAGATATAGATGCTCTTTCTCCTAGATTACCCTTGGCACAAACATACAAAGTAACAATACTAAACTATGGATCTTATAATTCAATGAAAAAACATTACTTTTTATAGATATTTAAATGTGAGAACACCTATCCTAAATGTATCTTAACAACTATGTATGTATATGAATATTACATAATTCACATTAAAAACCTAGTGGCATGCCAATTAGACATAAAGACCTGAAATGAGACCTAAAATCAACATCTAAAAAGGGGAAATATGTTGAAAAGGTATTTAAAATATCAAAGGTTAGGATTATCTAGATGGTGTCAAGATCTATGGTTGATATTGACCCTTACTAGTTTATCTTGTCTTAGGATGAACACAAAATTAAAATGAGAAATGGGTTTAGATATATTTGTTTTTAAACATGACTAAAGTAACATGTATAGGAAAAATGGGGTGAAATAAAAAATCACAAATTAAAATCTAAAATCATGAAAGACAAGAACAATTAAGAATTTAATTTTTAACTAAGATCTAAATAAAGGAAAGTGACTAAAAGAAATTTTAAAATAAGAATTATGCTGAATTTGGGTGTCTATAGGCATATAAAGGTTTCATACTAGAGGAATATGAATGATCTTGACTAATAAGTAAAGGATCCCACAGAGAACCAAGGCAATAAAAATGGTAATGGTAAGAGTAATGTTCTTATTGAATATAATGTCATGCATTTATATAGATGACATTTATGGATTATATAGCACCTCAGTCTTACATACTTGAAAAAATTAGACCCTGGTTGTTCCTATTAGTTATGAACCTTTTCTTGCTTTCATAAGTCTCACATATACTCTATCTTGGGCCATTTGGCTTATATTTTGTCCTGAACAATATTATGTTGATGAACCAAAATTTATATCTTATCCAAAAATTTTAAAACCTACTTATCTTCTACCTCTATAAGATTTGATTTTATACCTACTTTCTTGTTCCCTAGACACTAGCATCTAAACAAACACCTACATCATCATAGGTGTCCTACTCCGATGCAAGTGTCTAATGACCTAAATTCATCTAATTTTTAAATTAAATGTATTAATGGTTGTCCTAAATGATTTAATGTTATTTAATGGTTGGCCTAAGGTATCAATCATAATTCATTCCTAACCTAGAAAACACTTAAGGTAACTTATCAAAGCATTCAATCAAGCACTCGATAAAGAAAATCTTCCCTATTTTCTCCTATTTTCATATCAGTCATAGGGACAACACATAGTTAAGTCTAAAGTATTAAAGGAGAAACCCAAGAGATATATTTTCCAAGTTACAAGATAGGTCATTATTATACTTGCTTTCCACATATTGCATGATTCATACACAATCCAATATGTAAGGGATAACTACATCTTTATGAGTCCCTATTTTGAGTATTAGCTATGTAGGCAACACTAAATAATAGAGGGGTCTTTAAGGTTAACTCAACACTATGTGGTCACTAATCCTTTTTTACCCAAGGTCACTATAAAGATGAAGACCTAGGGTTTTTTAATTTTATGAGGAGTGATAGTCTATGACCTAGATCTAAATTCATCAGAGTGAAGGCAAATAAAAACCTAGAAGCATCTAGGTGGTTGCACCCTTTTCTAACAAGTATTCTGTATAGGAAACCTAAATCAGGTTTAAATAGTAGCATGGACATAACCATCCAAGGATGATGATAGTGTCCACAACTATATATGCTCCCACTCTAGAATCTAAAAATTATTGTAGAATATTCTTTCAGTCTGCTTCCTACCTATTCCAGGTCTATAATTATATTAGCATCAAAACTAAGTACATTACTTCTTTGTCATTTCCATATCTAGCATATTTATACTTACTATTTTTCACTATCTCAATTTAATGAATTCAACATATGTTATATCTAAGTTTAGCATCTAACTAGCTTGATATAGAGAATTCTTATCACTCTTATAACTTAGGCTATCTCTTTCCACTTTAACCCTAGATAACCCCAATCTAAAAAATTTAGGTTTAAAAACATGGTCAACCCAATCTTTGTATCTTTTCATGTGACTATTAGGGTGTTCTAGAAACTTTATAATTTATAATTTGTTAAAATTAATTTCAAAAATTAATTTGTTTTAAAAATATAAAGAATATATTAAAAAAATGGACTACTCCCTAGAGTTCGTATGTCTCTCCTATTTTTTTTTAATTTTAGTATCTTCCTAGGGTAATTTTAGATGGTGTATGTATGCATGTTCAATATGAGGTACCTAGGGTTTGTGATTATGAATACCTAAAATTATAATCACCAGTATGAGCACATTAATAAAAGAGTTAAAAAATTATATTACATCTAAAGAATCCAACACATGGTAGTGTTCATTATGTGTATTCACTCTCATCTATGAATGTTGTGCAAAATAAGGTTTCACATCCAAATAAAAATATAAAATATAATACATCCAAAATAAGTGGTTCCAAAAGTGACTAAAAGGTTATTAAGAGACCAAGTGAAATTCTAAGAGAAACACTTCAAAATGAAGTGATAAAATTACCTCATGTACATCCTATACATAAATACTAATATTATTTTACATGTAATAGAATGAAAGGGCATCACACAAACCATTGTTTATCCCTAAATAAAGGATATGACACATAATTGATTCTGGTGATCCTACACTCAACAGATCTCACTTGGGAACATAAAAGTTCCAATATTCCAAAAATACTATTGAAAACTAAATATTTAAAAATTCAAAAATATTTTCAGCACCTACATATTATATTAGCTCTTTGACATCTATGTGTTAGTTACATGTTAATGGATGGCATATTAGTTACTCTTACATAAACACATATGTCACACCTTTACTTGAGTGTGATACAAGCATATACATATACATGATCTATGTTTATTTTGGATTTTAGTTATCACCTATACTCATGTCATATAGACATCAAGGATATTTTATTTTTTTATCATGATACATGTTATATGATTCAACGAGCATCCTTTATTATCATGTTTGAGCTTATATGTACTTACACATGCCTTTATCCATGATTATACCTTTAAAAGGGTACTTGCTATCTTATGCACTTGATGTTTTTTTCCAACACATTTGATCGATGAGTTACTATGATATGTTTATGTTGGTTAATTATATTTTCCTTTATGTACTTCCTTGAGTGTCTTGCATTGTTATTGCCTTGCTTATTCAAGCATTTGAATACGATCCTTTATTATGGCCTCTATGCCTATGTATGCTTTATTGGACATTTGAATATGTCATCCTTAATTTTGTGTAAATTTTACTAAGTCACATCCCTTTGATTATTTGGTATTTTATTATTTGGTATTGTGTAAATTTTACTAAGTCACATGCCCCTTGTTTTTAGTCTCCTAGGACCCCTGTATGTTGACTTGCTTTTGAGTTATCTTGTATGTGTGCTTGTTTACTTGTTGAGATTATCCTATTATTATCTATATGTTTTCATGATATTTATCATGCATTTATACCTTTATGTGATCACATTAATCTATGTGCTTTAATGATACATTTACCTAGATGTGTTATTTTATTTGATACGTGATTCCATTCAAAATTTATAAAGTTATCTTCTCTTTTTGAGGTGAGAAAACTACTAGTTTTTATTCTTCCCTCACCTTAAAGGGGGGATTATCAGTGTGTTCATGTCATAGAGGCATGGATTCCACACACATTATTGTTTTATATTCAGTGGGGGCATGCTTTAAAAGCATATTCTCCACACTTTCTTCACAATTGGCACAATTTTCAATTTTAGTGGGGGCATGTCATATAGGCATGGCTTCCACACATTCACAATTTTTAGATTCAGCGAGGAAATGATTTGGAAACATGTTCTCCACACTTATTCAACATTTTTCACTTATATCAATTTTTAAATTCAGTAGGGGCATGTCATATAGGCATGGCTTCAACATATTTATAGTTTTAGATTCAGTGGGGGCATGCTTTGGAAGCATGTTCTCCACACTTATTAAGTATTCAACACACCCAAATTTAGTGAGGGTTATATTATGAAAACATGTCCTCCACATTAACACTTATTTCAATTATCAAATTTCTCCATATATAGCTTGGGCATGCTTTGGAAGCATGTTATCCACACTTACATAGTTTCTAAATTAGCCAAAGCCAATAGTTATACAAGTCACATTCACAATTGTGGTAGAATTATATACATTGGTACCATTTTTATACATAATTTTATAATTAAACATATCTAAGGTTTATATGCTATGTAATGTGGACCTAATATTTGAAAATACAAATTAGTTTTAGATTTAAAAACACTCTTAAGGACAATTAACACCCACTAGGATGTATTTTTATGGAATGTATTGAACCAATGTACTTTAGTAGTTGGTTCAATTTTGGTATGATTGAGGTGGTTAAATCACTCAATGTGTCAAAATTTTAAATTTGGAATTGATTATATCATCCAACCTTATTAATTTGATAGTATGAGTTTAATTTCTTTCCTCATGTTCACTAGGTTGTACG
Organism: Torreya grandis; assembly: GCA_037957365.1. Lineage (NCBI taxonomy): Eukaryota > Viridiplantae > Streptophyta > Pinopsida > Cupressales > Taxaceae > Torreya > Torreya grandis. The sequence goes on from JARHVA010009300.1 coordinate 305,455, forward strand.
TAAATTTGGGTTGCATGATTGAGTTAATCTCAATTGTCAGGTGGAAACTCACCTTTTCTCCAAGGTTGGGGGCATGTGCCTTCCAATCCATCTTTATCTTTATCTCTTTAGATATATATACTTTCAATATTTTTATATATTTATCTTAATATTAGTTTCAAAACCTTATAATGATATATATTTTCAAATCAACTTGCTAATAGGAAAGGAAACAACATCACATACATAGGTGTACTCTTAAACCTTGCCATTTCAATTTAAATATTTTCAATACTTTTAATTTAAGATTATATGTGTTGATTATATATTGTAACATGCTCTTGGTTGTAGGTCAGTAATAAAAAAACACTCAAGTTGGACTCAAGTAAGGAAAGGTGGGGCACATTTGTTTTCCTTTAAACCAATAATTTCATTACTAGATTAAAGGGAGAAATATAGATGATATTTATGAATTATACAATAGCTCAATATTGTACACTTAGAAAATTTAGACCTTATTTATTCCTATCATTTCTAGACCTTTTCCTCCTTTCAAAAGTCTTGAATCTTCCCTATCTTGTGCCCCTTGGTCTATCTCTTGGTCTGACCAATCTTATGTTGATGACCTAGATCTTCTATTGGTATAATTATAGGCATATCAACACCACACCTCATGATCACATTTGATGATAGTGAGATTGTTGATGATGATTGATATATACATGAACTATCATTTGAGTTAATATTTCCAAGAAAAAACTCAAAAATAAAGAAAGATGAAACAAATAAAAAAATGAACTTTATCAAACCACTTAAAAACATGCCAAGAGAATGAAAATAGGTTTTAAACAACACATTTTTGAAAAAACCAATGAATCACAATGTCTGGGATATAACCAACCTCCTAGATTTGTATATAAATCATAAAATGGAGTTATTATATAAAAATTATTGTCAAAAATTTGATGAGGGGTTAAAAATAAGGGACCATTTCAATATTTTTAGCCTATGTAGCAATAAGGGAAAATAAATGTTAAAAACACATTTCCATGAATAGTGTAAAATATGAAAGTTCTTAGTCTTGAAGCACTCTATGCAACAATGGAGGTTTGAAGGTCCTAATGTGCATTTAATTTATCATATTATTTAAACCAGTCTAGAGATGAAAATATATACAAGTTGTAAACCATGCACATCTCCTTGGTGAAACATAGGTTATGACAATGAAGATGAAACCACCTTTCCAAGGTCATGAGCAACATATAAATTTGAGTAATGATCCAAAATATATTCCCAAAAACCAAACCACTTATATACATGTAGAAATTTTTAGGGTTTTGGAGGCTAATATAAATAATTAGTTTTGAAGCATAAGATCAAGCTTTTGGACAAAATAAAAAAATGAAATGTTATCACTTCAAAACCACTTTTCCAATCCATAAATAGAATTGAAATATAACTTATGAGTCAAAATTTATTATTGAAAACTTAACTGATTATCTATATATAGACCAATTTAGGTACTTCAGCCTTCTTAGGAGCAAGTGTAACAAGACCATTTTAGGTTTTTTGGGTCTACTCAAAATTAGGCCAAAATGAAGCTCAAGAGCTCATTTCATGGAAAAATGCAAAACATAAAAGTTAATCTCCTTGAAGTCACATTTTTAGTGCCATAAATGACATAAAAAATGAATTTATGAGTCAAAATTTATGACAAATAACCTAACCTCTTGTACATGTAGACCAATACAAGTATTTTGGCCTTCTTAGAAATAAGTGGAACAACTAGAATAAGACCATTTTGAGTTAATTAGGTCCACTTATAACTAGGCCAAAATTAAGGTCAAGAACTCATTTCATAGTAAAATGTAAAACATGAAAGTTAATTTCCTCAAAGTCACCTTTCTAACAGAAAACATGGCATTAAAAATGAAGTTATGAGTCAAATGTTATGATCTAAAACTGGGACACCTATCCATCCATACACCAATCCATATTTTTTGACCTTCTTCGTAACAAGTGGAATAACTGGAACATGACCATTTATAGTTAGTTGGATCAACTTAGAACTAGGCCAAAATGAAGGTCAAGAACTCATTTCCTAACAAAATATAAAACATGAAATTTATTTGCCTTGAAGTCACCTTTACAATGCCATAAACAACATCAAAACAAGAGTGATGGGTCAAAAATTATGATTAAAAAACTTGATCACTTATACCCCATAAACCAATCTAGGTATTTTGGGATTACTAGGAGCAAGTGTATTAAGATTTCTTACACCATTCCACCCTTTTGGAGGATTTTATGAACTCACCATTTTAGGGCACAAGATTCTAATTTTAGGGTAAGTATAAATAAGGAATTTTTTTCATGAACTTAGCATACATAATGAAGGAATTTTTAGGACTTAAATATGCACATAAACTAATGTATACCAAAAAAACATATAAGCACATGTGAGTGAACAAGTAAGATTTTCAAATGAAATATAAGCCATCCATAACTCCTTTTTATGCTTAGTGTTTAATATGAAATTTTCTCACATGGACTTGGTCTTCTCAATGAAGTGGATTTTGGGCCCTAGTTTGGTGCATAAACAAATATGACACTTAGGATTAAATTGAGATAGCTAAGACCAGGTGACCCAAAAATACAAATGAGAATGGATAAAAATTCAAAAAGAGGGGTACCATGATTCTATAGGAATTAGGGCATATTGTGAAAGAATAAAACAACTCTGACTCTTCACCTTCATGGCCTTTCATTTCTTTAATCAAGGGAATATTTTTAGCTTTTAAAGATATTTGAAATTCAAGTTGAACCCATATTTTATGAAAAATAGATACTATCACACAATTGTCACCTTTTTAGGTCAAAAAAATATTCCTATAATTTAGGCTTCATATCTTATTACAAACACTTTTGTAGACTTAAATAGTTATGTCATGCTAAGACAAAGTCACTAGGAGAGTACCATAAAGTAGAATTTATGGAGTTACATTATGTTGATTTATTGGGTTAATTAAGAAACAATGATCATGGTTATCTCTTGAAGTGTCATTTACTATTTTCATCTCTTATGTACTACTTATCCAACCTTTTTGGTTTTCAACTATGTCGTGTATTAGCTTACCACATTTTCAGGGTTTTAATAGATTGGCATAACTAGGAGGCCACCTATTATAGGTTTTCAACCTTGATGGCTACCCTCACAATGATTATTACCTACCAAAATATATTATCTACAAAATTCAACAAAATTTCATTTGTGCAATGCCTTAATGTGACAGTGGAGCCATAGACTACAAAAATGGAGATAAATCAACCTACCATGATTTCAAATCTACTATGGTAGTTTTTGATAATGATGATGATGATGATGATGATGATGATGATGATGATGATGATGGTGATGGTGATGGGATGATGATGATGATGATGATGATGATGATGATGATGATGATGATGATGATGATGATGGTGATGATGCATAATTTTGTGCTAAAATAGGTGGTTATATAGGATGATCTTGTTACACTACCCAAGGTTAATTATTAGCATTTAACACTTATAATAGTTAGGTAGGTGGAATGTATTAGGGTTCATCCATGATTGCTTTTATGGAATTTTCTAGATTTGTCAAGTCCTACTTATATTATCTCTAATATTTTAAGAAATATCTTACCAAGATAAATAATGTGTGTTTGAATCTTGACTCTAAATAATCATTTAAATGTCATATTTATTAGTATCTATAATTATGGGTTTATGCTGAGCCACATCATATTAAATGTCTTGAGTTATTAGCTCCATGTCATCAACATACCTTTGTGTTTTCACACTTTAAAATTTGATACACAATATATTGACCTCTATATTTAACCATTTTTATTTATTTTTTGTTGGATAGATAAGGCTTAAGGGGTTATAATATCCCAATAAAATGGATGAAAAAAATAATTTTAAAGCAATCAAATTAAATTAATCTATGTAAAATAATATATCCAATCTAGAAAATTATCAAATAATAAAGTAAAATTCCAATTGATATTCTAATAATTTAAATATAAATAAGATATAATTCTTTATTTTTTTGTATATACATAAGCAAATTTGATATGTAAAGGTGTAGAAACATGTAGAATAATTCTCAAGATCTAGTCATTAGATTTTGGAAATATTATTTCTCGAGGCCAAGACACTACTATCAACATGTGGGTAATAGAATCAACACTTTTATTTATGGATTGAAACTTTTATATAGTATGAAATATTTTTTATATTTAAAATCTACCTTCCATGCCTCTTAGTTTTTCATGTCACCTTTCTATTGATATATCTGGATTGCACACACATCTTGTACGATTGTATATAATTCAAACCCTTGTTCTTCACCTTAGGTTATGTCACCTTAAAAAAAATAGGTTAGTAGCATTATGAAATCAATCTCACATCAAGGACCCCTTAGTCAATGAGATTTGCCTACATATCCAATACTCTAAATAGGGTTTTAGACATGTAAAGTTCTCTCCTAATTGTGGGATTTTATGTTGACAAGGGTGAAATATGTTATATTAAAGGGATGCAATGATCTAGCTTCTAACTTGAAAAATAATACTCATGGAATATTATTTAAATGCTCTAGACCTTTAATATGACTTCTCTAATGAATAACATAGAAATATTAATTTTGTGATTGATTGAATGAGCTTGAATACGTGTTTCCTTGGTATTTTTAAATGGGTAATGAGTAATATTTAATTTGTAATTATATCACACCATTTTAAAATATCTCACAAAAGGGTTAGATAAGATAACTAAGCCAACCAATACTTTTATAAATATATTCAATTTGTATTAATTTTAAGGTACAGACACTAGATAAGGAATTTGGACACTATCTTCAATGCTAGTGTCCCTTTTCAGACGATAATGCCCAATAGGATATAAATTTTTTGAAGGTATATAATTGATAGTGAGGGATATATATCATATTTTAATATGTTTTTAGTCCACAAGTGATGTGGGTCATCATAATATTAGGGTCAGTCCATAATATAAGTAGTCAGCACAGTGAGATGGTAAATGCAATCCTTTTAATATCAAGAAGGTCTATAACTAAAGGGTAAAACTTTGATTGGTATTTTTCAATTTAGCAAGAATGGGATGATATATATAATCAAAATTTAGTATCTACATTTTCACCCCCCCAACTCACACCCCCCTTCCTTTACTTTTTTAATTCATAAGGATGAAATTAATAAATTAATTAAAATAAATGTGTACCTAGGTGTGTATAACACACCTTGTCTTTACTTGAGCCCTGGTGAATTATCAACTAGTTTAATTCACAAAACCAAGAACATGTTAGAGAATAAATAAATGCATGTAATATAAAATTGAATTATTTAAATTCTTGATAAGTAAAGAGAGAAAAGAATGAGTACACCCATGTGTCAATGTAACCATTTTCCTTTTAATAATTTTATTTGGTAAGTATGTTCCTTTATGAAGCATTGAATTTGAGAAAAGATCATAACTAAACCATGGAGATTTTAAGAGGGAAATTTTGAAGGGTAATTATGACCCCAATTTGGTGTAAGGGTGAGTTGTGACATGACCATTGAGATTATTGAATCTCAATCACACAACTCAAGTGAATTTATAATAAAGAGAAGTTAAGTGTTATAAAAAACTCAATGTACAAAAGGGGAGTAGTTCTAAGTCCATTTAAAGAATTGAATTTTGATCACACCACTCAAAGGACCCAATTGATATAGACATGAATGACTCAAAATGGTACTTCTTGGTAAAATGTTTTGAATATGTATTCACAATTTTTGGTATACTTGCATGGCATATGAACCTATAGTGTGTCTCAAGCTGAAGTATTTATCAAAATATAACCTCTAAGCTATAATTACATATAATATATGTCATAAATGATGAGTCCAAAATATGACTCATTATTACTATCAATTTTCTTCCATTATCTCTCCTCTAGATTGAATAATGCAAGGATGTTAGGCTTGTATCTAATCCTAGTGTAGTAAATGGATGATTTATCTTACTCAAGGTAGCTATAGTCTAAGTTACTAATTCTATCATTTAATTATAACTCTTTACATGTTTATTCTCTCAATTTTATATATATATATATATATATATGATACAACAGTTTATAAGGAATGAGGACCTTTTTATGATCTTCTAAGGAAACCTATATGAAATATTTTGACATTTTGGCAAGCTACAAACTCATTGGATATAATTTTGATTAATTCAAGTCTTCTATGGACCGAGCTAAAAACTAGCCCTATAGCTACGAACTCACATAGTCCACTACTATATACTCACCCAGTCCATAGTTATGGACTCATTCAAAGATATGATTTCATTATTCATTGATGAATTCCACAATTATTATTAGCTTAGAATCCTTGTTACAAAATTATTTAGCATGGACTTCACCAAGTTTTCATAGAAATAGTTGTAGACTCTACAAACTCATCGTATTTTAGACGCTTTTTTTGCAAAACCTCTATATCCCACATCCTTTTCTCACACTCTTTTTGGATCCTAATATGTCTGATAACAAACCCCCTAGCATATAATAGGAATTATAACACACCTATCATAACCTCATAGTAGTGATATCAACACCCTCAAAGTTTGATACCCTTACTACAAGCAACCCTATCATAATTTGACACCCACAAGAGAATTTTTTAAAAAAATACAGTTTTTGATTGAATTTATTTAAAAGTTCATCTTTGTTTGGAATAATACAATACAACTTTTTCAATTAGGTGGTGTTTTATCCTAGATGCCAACATATAGGACTCCCATCAAGGGTACTTTAAATAAAATTCCTCTAATAAAATTCTCACAAGAATAAGAGGGGTCAAATATGAAGTCCCAATTTCAATGTGTTGTTCCTCCATCATATCTAGAGTCAAATGTTGAGAATATAGCAAATACTTACTTGGGACATATTGACACGGAAGAATTTTAGAGTAGAATCAATCGATTACGTAAAACATACTATGGCAAGAGTATACATGATAGTGGGTTGGCATAAGAAGCTACATTTCCAACTTCAATACAATGTTTGAAACTAGTCTTAACTATAATTAAACACCATGATTCTAAAAAATGAGAAGTTATTAATTTTAAAGGAGAATATATAGTATGCTTGGCACTAGAACATATTGATAAATTACTTTAATTTCTAGAAAGAGAATCCTTTCTTGATTTAACTCTTACTTATTCTCAATAATTATATGAAGATAACACCAGTTCTTATGTAAAATAGGTAATCAAACAATGGTTGATAAAACATAAGCATACTACAAAAATAATTTCAAAAGATCTATCAAGTTTTGATTTTATGAATTAAGTCAATAACATGATCATACTCTTACATAGAGTAGTGGGTAATCCAACTACAAAGAACTTCCAAAATTGGATGTATATATGTGTGGATTACTCACCAAAATAAGCAATATATCAATTTTTGCTAACTCATCAATGATTCAATCCATAATAATTTTATGTAAGTCAAAATAACTTCCAAGTTCTACATATCCTCTTACCTTATCTTTGAAGTTGCCAAAAGAATATTTTATAGTGGATTGAATCAAGTGGGAGCATTAAGACTGCAAAAAGAATGAGTTTTATCCCCAACTAACTCTGAAAGAAAGTGATCACCACTTTTGAAATGTTAATGATACATTCATTTTATATTTGATTCAAAATTTCAAATGAGATCCCTATAACATGAGGATATTTGTAAAAGCATCAACATATATTGCTAGATGGGGAGCCTAGTTCATGCAGTTTCAAGCTTGCAGTTACCTACAAATATGTGAATGAAGTTCTCACCATACATACTCCATAGATATGTTGAAAACAAATGGGATTTGATGGAATTGGTGAGATAATTTACTAAAACCCACAAGTTTATAGCTAATAAAACAAAGTTGGGGTAAAGTTTCCTATATCTATATGTATGAATACATGTGCATCATTGGCTAAAGAATTTTTTTTTTAATAATAAATGACACCTATAACTATGAGGCCTTTTGAAATAAGACCTTCATTTGACATAAGAAGTTTAATGGCAAACATTTTTTGTTCTTTATATCAACATGTGTCTCATTTTGACTATTGGTTGCATTATAATGATGAAAGAGATGTGAAAATAAAGGATTTCTCATGGTTCATGGTAAAATAGGTCAATTCATTTGACATTATGAAAGTCCCAAAGAAGATATTAGATGATGAAGATAGATTGGATCCTAGTTTCCAAAAATAAAAAATTGAATTAGAACCACTCCCAAAGGTTGATTGGAGCAAGAAAGAATCAACTTTTCTCATAAGTAAAACTCAAAATGTGTTTTATAGAAATTCAATATGCTTGAAAAATAAGGGATTTAATTTTGATAAATCAATATTTACACCACCAATAATAGAGACTAAATTAGGAAGATTTCATAAGCAATAACAATCTAAAGCTAGAAAATCACAAGCAACTGGTGAAAGTAAAAACACTCCAGACTTAGAAGTAAAAATCAAAAATAATATTGTTATAGAATATGATCCAATTCATAGGCCCTCCAAGATAAAAATAAAAAGTCTACTAAAAATTCTTCTTTTTCTCCTAGAATTTCTATTTCTAAAGATGTTCATCTTGATAGTCTTCTTCAGTTTCATACATTGGTATTAAATACCACTCAATAGTTTCTTACATGTGATTCTTCATTGTTGATTCCATATTCCACTAAAATTGATAGTTATTTTTCCCTACTTCCTTTGCAAGATTCTAAATTGATTCTCAAATCTCCACCAAAAGCTCTGATTGATATATTATAAAGAGACAAAAATGAAATAGTATTAGAAGAAGTCTAGCCTTTAGGAACTATTCTTCCATTTCTTGAGGTTCCAACAAACTTTGATTGTCCTTAAATATAACCTCTTCAAAATTAAAAAATTATTGACTGGTTAGATGAGGTAGTGAAAAAGAGATAAAATTTTTGAACCTTAAAAGATTGATTTAAATACAATGGAAACCCTACCTTCCCAAACCATTAAAAAATCCAAAAATATATCAAGGATAATAAAGGAGATAGGTATGTAGAAGTAAAAATTCTTCTAGTGGAAAAAGACAAAGATAGTGTTAGTGCCTCTAACTATCAAATCTCTATAATACATTTGAGGAAGGCTATAAAAGAAGGAATGAAATAAAATGTTCAATCAGTAATTGGTTCCTTATTCAAGAAGATGGATCATGATAAGGTGACCAAGGATCAACTTAAATTAAAATTTGAAAAATTAAGAACAATAATCCAGAAGCTAATAAATCCAATTCAATATTCTTCTTCAACTATTCATCAAATTTATAATACTAAAATGCTAAATGTTGTTGAATAAATTGGTCATATGGGAAAAACTATAAAATAGTGGTCAAAAAAATTATATAGCAAGGTATTGATACCATTCACATAATAGTGATTGTATGTTCTGATATCCAATTAGAATACGATCAAGCAATAAAGACTTATAACAAATGTCATACCCATTTTTTCTTCTTAATGATAGGCACGACACACAACTACAACAAATAAAATACCAAAATACATAGTTGGGTGCATGTCATTGATTAAGAGGTTAAAATCACTATTCTTTCAACCAATCACTACACATGGATAGATACTTTAATCCATTCAATAAAATATAATAAAATATGAATCTTGTAATTGTCATTAAGACTCACATAGGTGTAAATGACTAATTTAGAATCCCATAACCCCTAGTTCATTTGGCCTAACACTCATTTTTTTCTTCATGAGCTCACAACAAATGATAACTATGCTTATGATGTTAGGAATACACAACATTCCTACATGTTCAAGTAAAATAATATTTTAGAATTAAAAAAGCTACAGTAAAACACATAAAATAAGAGATCAAACCACATAACTAGATATACATGGAAAACCCTTGCACAACTAGCAAGGGAAAAAACAATGGGGAAAAATCAGATCCAAACTTCATATTTATTCATCAACACTCTCTCTTACAATAGATCCCCTCAATAACTCCTTTCTAGTGCTAATACCAAGCACTCAGGTGAGTAAATCTTATAACCAATATTTCCATGTTATAACCTCCAAGATGCAACATGCATCTCTTACATGATACTAACATCCATATCATCAAACCATGAGCTAATCTAATAAGCCTCCAAGCTCATCTCCAAGGATCTAATCCATGAATATAGGTGAGCCAAGCATAATAGCCTTTCAGGATCTAACCTTCAACCTACATGTGATGCTACAACCCAAGCATATAGGTGAGTTAGGCATGAAATATTTTCAAATATAACCTCCTATCATGTAAACACAAACTTTAAAGGATCCTCACATGATACACTAATTGGATAATAAAAATGAGAGGAGAACATAATGCTTTATAACATTTTATAATGAGAGAGAGAAAAGAGAGGGATAGATATCTTCATGGCTACTCCAAAATTCACCACATTTGAGTGGGTGTCATGTGATCCATAGTGGTGGTTTTCCCCATGTGCCAAAAGTCATCAAAAATGAGCCTCCACTTAGGCCACATTCATGTGGATCCAAACTTGTTCCCTACTTCCACAAGTGAGTCCAAACACTAAATAGTGTTTTTCTTGTCTTCATTTCCAAGGGTCAACAAAGTGGATGATCCACTCTAGAAAAGATCTTAACTAGCCCATGTGACTCCAATAATTATGCCCCACTCACATGTAATAGTACATTATTGTATTCATCTTCACATGTGATCACAAGAGTCCAAAAGGTGTTGCAATCACCTTTTGACTTTATCTACACATGTAAATCATGGGTCCCCTTATAAATTTGACACATGCATGACCCTTTGTCTTTTTCACCATATTACAATCCACATGTGACACACTAATGACAAAACCCATGTCTTCTAGTAGAGTACTATTCTCGACACCTATCACATCATCATGATCAGTCTTGGGACCCACCATGGGCCCCACCACCACATCACCTACATGTCATGTCAGCTACATGTCACATCACCCACGTGTCATGTCACCATGAATAATGACATGTGAATAGTGACCCATGAATAATACTTGTTAATAGTACTCCATTAATAGTGTCTTATGAATAGTGGATTCACACCTAATAACCTCCCACTTGAAGTCATATACATAGGACTTTGAACCACCTGTGTCTTCATGCCAACTTGTTGTCATACAGATACCTACTAACTATCATCATGCCCACTACTTCTCATGCATAAGCCCATAAGAATTTATTTGAACTATTAAAACTTCTCAACCTTGATGGCTTTGTCAACATTTACTCCTCTTGACAAAAATGTAGAAACCAAAGTGACTCCCACTTCACCATAGACCTGATCCTCTATCTAGGATCCTATCATGAACCACTCACTTCTCCCACTTACTTTGAAGTATTTGGTTTAGTACATCATGGATTATATGAGGCTTATCCTAATCTTGATGAATTTGAAACACAAGATAACAATATTCTCCTCTTTTGCTCTAGGATACACTAAAATACATCTCCAAATACCATAAGAAGTGAGGTACTTACTTCTTTTTTTCCATGTCCACTGTGCATGTCCATCCTTGGTTTGCTCCTCTAACCACCTTCATCACATCCTAACAACCTAAGCCATCACACCAGATCATGTTGGGGTCTACAACCAATGTGCCATCAAATATAGCAGCATCCTCTATTAAACCATGTCTCTCCATAAAGGTACCATTATACTCCATCTATACATTTGCTTTAACTCATATAATCTTCAAAGCACAAACCAGTAACTCAATTCTTCATCTACATAACCCTCCTATATGCTTGATTTCATCATAAGATCACCATGTAGAAATGATGTCAAAATACATCCCACTACTCCAACTCCTAAATAGTAACAAGTGCATAAAGCACTCAGATCCATAGTCACCAACTAAAGAGAAGAATCCACAGAAGTCAACACCTAACTTATACATGTAGCAAACTGTTACCCACCATGATCAACATGGTACCCATCCATGGTTAATTGTAATTTATCACACTACTTAGTGCATTACTACACCTACTAAGTTTTCAAGCCCACAGTAAAATTGAATCCTGATCTACTACATGTCAATCCAACTCATGTGTATATTTACTCCATGCAATAGTCTACCTGGCTACTCACATTAGCTACATTTCAGCCACCAAACACTTCACTCAATTCATCTTTGATATCTTAAATATCCAACACCATATTATTTTTTCAATGTAACCTCAGGTCATATTTTTTCTCCTTCATCCATCAATTACTCAAATAGATATAGATTCAAGTTTATGGTACCTCCTCTACATGTATTTTTTAACATCTTAGCTAACATTTTATGGTAATAGTATCCCACAACTCATATCCTCTTCTCTAAATAATAAATGCAATAAGGTATATCCCTTATCATAACCCTCCATCTTCACAAATAGAGACCAACTTCTTCCACCATAAGCTATGTAGTTACTTTTTCATCAGGAGCACTATGTTGGTGATGATCTATCTGGTAAAGCTTTTACGATTTTTTTCTCCATTCTCCATCTTATACCAAGAGAGAATACCTTCTATGTAAAATTTTTATACTTTTTTAAATTTCTATCTTGGTCTCTCCACCTATAGCTCTCACTTGCATAAAACTAGCCAAACCAAGCTTTTATACTAGTTTTTAGGAATACACAACATTCTTACATATGTAAGGAAAATGAAAATTACAAAAACACAAGATATAATAAAAATATAATAGGAAAGAATAAATCAAAACACTAGATATACATGGAAAACCCTTGCACAACTAGTAAGGGAAAAAACCATGAGGCAAAAGTAGAACCAAACTTCATATTTATTCATCAACACTATCTCTTACAATAACTCCTCTCAATAACTCCTTTCTAGTGATAATACCAAACACTCAGGTGAGAAAAGCTTACAACCAATATTTCCATCATCTAACCTCCAAGATGCAACATGCATCTCTTACATGATAATAACATTGATAGCATCAAACCATGAGCTAATCTAATAAGCCTCCAAGCTCATCTCCAAGGATCCAATCCATGTATCTCGGTGAGCCAAGCATAATAGCCTTTCATGATCTAACATTTAACTTGCATGTGATCATTACAACCCAAGCATCTAGGTGAGTTAGGCATGCAATAATTTCAACTCTAACCTCCTATTATTCAACTAGAAACTTGTAAGGATCCTCACAAGATCCACTAATTGGATAATCAAAATGAGAAGAGAATAGAATGCTTTATAACATTTTATAATGAGAGATAAATAAGAGAGAGGTAGAGATAATTTCATGACTAATCCAAAATTAGTCAAATTTAAGTGGGTGTCATGTGATCCATAGTGATGATTATCCCCATGTGCCAAAAGTCATAAAAAATTACCTTCCACTTAGACAAGATCCAAGGCCACGTTCATGTGGCTATAAACTTACTCCCCACTTCCACAAGTGAGTTTAAACACTCAATAGTATTTTTCTTGTCTTCATTTCCAAGGGTCAACAAAGTGGACTCTCTAATTTAGACAAGATCTTAGCCACCCCATGTGACTATAATAATTATGCCCCACTCACACATGTGAGGTCAATCTGTAATAGTGCATTCTTGTCTTCATATTCACATGTGATCATAAGAGTCCAAAAGGTGTTGTAATCACCTTTTAACTTTATCTACACATTTGAATCATGGGTCCCCTTATAAATTTGACCCATGCATGACCCTTTATCTTTTTCACCATATGAAAACCCACATGTGAATCACTAAGGACAAAACCCATGTCCTCTAGTGGATTATTATGCCCTACACCTATCACATTATCATGATCACTCTTGGGACCCACTGTGGGCCCCCTACCACATCACCTACATTCCATGCCACCTCATGCCACATCACTTAAATGTCTACATGCCACATTACACACATGCCATATCACCATGAATAGTGACCCATGAAATTGTACTTATTAATAGTACTTCATGAATAGTGGCTTCACACCCAACATATGACATTGAGATGGCTATCAAAATCAACCAAGGTCATAACTAATGTAGTCAACATCCATGTGGCTGACTTAGTAGGTTCCAAGGCCATGCTATATTCTCTTTAAGCTCTTAGGTACCTTTCTTGCAACATGGTGTCCTCTTGATGACTTGTTGATCTGACAAAAAAATTCATGGCACCTGAAGTGCTCAAACTATATACTATTAGGATGATTCCACATAATCATATCCCAATGGCTCATTATTCAAGAGTATTTTCACTCTATATGGACTTTGATGGGGCTATAAACCATCTAAATGATGACATATGGTAACATCCCACTAACTTGTTGTCATATAAATAATCTCCTCATATGGTCAACTTTAGGATCATGGATCATTGGGATAATGTCACATGGAAACATCTTGATTTTCCATTATCCTAAAGGAAAACATCTAGTACAATCATTTCTAGGATCATGGGTTGTTAAGATGATACCACATGGTAACATCCTACTCATTCATTGACCTAGAGGCAAACTTCTTGTATAATCATTTACAAGATCATAGGTCATTAGGATGATGCCACATGGTAACATCCCACTAGCCCAGTGGATTGATGCTAATCATATAGTAAACCATGCTGACATCACTCCTAGGTTAGCAGGGTGATGGCATGTGGCTTCTTTTGACCAATTTTAGAAAGTCATAAAATTGACTAAGGAAGAATTTAAAATAAAGGGGCCAAAGAAAAAAATGTCTAAGGAAAAAATCCATAAAGAGAAGCTGAAGTTAAATTTAGCTAAGGTAAAACATTGTGCATGTAGCTCAATTAAAGGCTAGAGGCTAAAGTAATTAACTTGAAAGAGTTATCCTGAATTGAACATCTAAAATCGGTGACTACAAAGTGAACATACACAACTATTGAATCAATAAATATAGAAGAGAGAAAAAATTGAACACAATGTATTCAATAATGGAGATGAACTACTTATATAAAGAGATGAAGTTCACAGCTCTCAAAGTTGTCATAGCTCACAACTAAAAATCTCAATGAATGAATGCCCACTAAATTAAGAATACAAAGGTAAAGAGGTATTTATAGGTTGGATAGATATTGAAACCCCTCATTCTAATTAATGTGGTACCAATATCCTAAACAATCTCTATATCCCTAAGCAAGCTAATGTAGCCATGTAGACAAAACCCGTAGGAAAAAGGCCTACACCAACACCCCCCATAAACATAGCTTAGGTAGGTAATGATACCAAAAATGTAAAAAAGGGGTCCTGATAACAAGGCTTGATGAGGTACCCATATATAATGTAATCTATCATAAAGTAGAGAAAAGGAGAAAACCTAGTGGGAAAAAACTCCCCCCCCCCGAAAAAAAAGAGAGAAAATAAGAATAGGAGACTAAAAGACCCCCCAAAAGAAGATACTAAAATAATCAATGCTCCAAGTACGTAGTGATGATCCCCAATATCCTAAAAAACATGAAGGATGTGTGCATCCACATAGAAGAGAGATAATGTGAATGTAGAATGTCTCATGGTAAATGTTTTATTAGGTCCCTTTGTAACAAATGATGTCTCTTCCTTTCAAAAGAAAGAAACCCTGAGTTGTCAAATGATTTAATTCCCACTCAAGTGGAATGCACATAGGAATCATGATGTATATCTCTAAAAAATGCTAAAATGTATCTTTATTAGTTCTCAAATATGCAAAATTCTGATTAGATATCACATGACTAACTGTAGAAGATAAAAATGAAGAAACATGAAATGAAGGAAAGAGAACAACCAAAGAAGAAGATAGACATGGAACATTTGATAAAAGAATGTCCATGGGAAGAGGAGACAAATGCTTAATGACTATCAAACCTAAATACTGGTCAAAAAATGAAGAACTCAGATCTATAAGATGAACCTCCTCAAGAACATATGAGTCGTCGATACTCTCAATGTGTGTACTCATATTATAAATAGTATACTTATCTAAAGTGCAAGTTTGTGAAGGATCTAAAAGAGCAATAATCTACATAGGAAAAAATGAAGATTCTGTAATGAGAAAACTAAGGTCTAATAGAATATTATCTTGAAGTGTTGGCTCAACAAAAAGAAGAGCACTGTCCACCATGGATATGTCATCATCGGTAACAAAATCAAGAGGTGAGAGTATAACTATCTCAGAAGAGACAATGGGTAGTGGAGGAGGAGGTGTGATGTAAGTCTCAAATGGATCTCTAAAAAGACTCTAAAAAGTGCTCCAAATAGTAGAGGGACACTTTGTGTGATCTACATGGTGATGTAAATCCCATGAAACATGTAACAACAAGTGATTATAAACATAATCACAAGAGTTGGCCCAGTCATTGTATTGACTTGGCTCAATAGGCTCAAGAATCTATCCATATAAAAATGGAATAAGTTCTTGATCCATGAGTAAATTTTCTATATAATCATGCCATGAAGTATAATTGTCCTTTCCAAGAAGGATCACTAGAGATGAAACAACTCTCCTCAATATGGATCTCTCAAATGGAGTCGACATGACCATGACTGAGATTAAAAGTGCATGCTCTATAAATGGACTTCAAAAAACATTGAAAATGAGTCTAATGAAATGAGAGCAATCAGTGCACGAGTGACAATGCACACTCAAATAGATGTTAGGTTCTATGGATAATACATCTAGGAATACAAGAGTAATCTATGCAAATAGTCACTAAATAGACACATGTAAATAGTTATGAAAATTGAATGTGTATACAATAAAATGTAGGGCCCATAACAAATCTCTCCAATATAATCAATAGTGATCCCCCCTGTGTTTGTAATTACAAAGCATGTTTAATGTGAAGATGTCAGACTCAACTGATAATGCATCTAAACATGTAAGATAAAATAGTGCAAATGACCAAATTACTACACATGAAATGCAAATAAGCTAAATAGGAGGATGTCAAACTCTATCTATAATGTGTCTGTGGAGAAGTAAATGTGTGAACTAGTCAAGTAGCCCCCCAAATTTGGGCACTTAATAATTTAGTGCATTTTAAAATGCAAATGGGCTAGCTATGTGGGAAATTAAAAAATACACTTTTGTAAAAGATGATGCTTAATTTTGAGCTACCGATTGCAAGATATTAAGAAAATGATTTCTTATAAATAGCCTTTTTTTAATAAAAATTTCACTAAATGATTAAAATTTATTCAATGTTAAGGGATTACCTAGCCTTCCAACCACTCATTGGAATGGCACTGAACCAAGAATACAATTGTTTTGTCTATGAGGGGGAATTGGCCTCTTGCCAACTCGAACCTCACTCTTCATCTTCATCAAGAAAAAAAGGTAAATTACCAATGCAATTACAATATATAGTGTTTTATATAAAAAACAAGTAAACAAACTCTATTATTTTTAATGAAAAATAATCAAAAAAATGGATGACATGCCCCACCATATGAAGACACAATTGGCTTGCTCCAGAGTACAATGGCCCCTCCACATGTTCATCATTCATTACAATTACCCATCTCCCACTTAAGATTTAAAAGAAGTAATTTTTTTTAAAAAAAGTTTCCCATTAGTAAAAGCTTCCCACAAAATCTCGTGAATATAATCTTTAACCAAAATAAGAAACCAATTTGGTTTTTACAAACACATAGGTTGGAATGCAAAACCCATGGGTGGCAAAGGGCCAAGGGATGATTTTGGGAAGGTCAATCAGGTGGATGGCAAGGAGGAAAAAGGTGAGGGTGGTCAACATGAAAAATAGATCTAGCCAATCATATGAATGCAATAGAATATGTAGATGGTGGTGTAGGGCATGTAGGAACAAGGATCTCAACTAGATGGAATTATAGAGTAGCATGGTAATGTTTGTAGTCTCCACGTAGGAGGTTAGGTGCAGAGGTTGTTTACTAGGGATGGGATCTAGTAGCTTGTTGAGTCAAAAACTAGAGATGAATCTTCTTATCATCATAAATGACCAAAATGAATAATGGCTCCAATGTGTCAATAGTTTCTATCCTCCATTATGATTTGATGGCTTACAAATCTGGGTATAGGTCTATGTACAAGATCAGGAGTATGGGACCAAGAGTGATGGCATCCATGCAAGAAGGCTTGAGCCAACAAATATAGAAGCCCATCAGATCTCAATCAACTTGCTGCCCTTAGATAATGATCCCTTCAAATAACTTCAATGTAGCCTTAATATAAAACCAACACAAGATAATGTAATTCACCAATCACTCAGATCTGAGAAATAATAATGGAGCGCAAGTTAAAATATAGTAAGATAAATATCAACATATTAACATAGTATAAAATGACAATGTTAGTCTCTCCTCCACACAATAGGTTGAAAATCCAAAAAATGATGCTTTAATGGGTCTCTTTCCCATGACACTTCAGATCTATCCAATGTAGTAGTAGTGTCTATAGCATATCCAAATGCCACTCCCAAACGAAATGAGTAAAAAGGGATACCAATCTTTTTTTTTAAAGTATATTTCAACTAGCTAGAAAATAGGCTAATTTTACAGATTTACAACCAAACTCATGCAACCAGTGTAAACAAGATCCACCATACCACTAATATCCTAGTTTTTTTTTTGCAAAATAGACCCTTAAATTTTTTGAGATTTTTGGGATTTTTTTCAAAACAACCTTGAAATTTTATAAAACCTCTAAACATTGCTTAGAATTGACATAGAATACAAAATATAAAACTTCTCAATATTTCAATAGTGAACAACACAATATATTGGTGTTCAATACAATATATCTTGAGCTCTGATACCATGAAATAGTTATTCATAATCAGACATCCAAGATCAATGACTACAGAGTGAACACACACAATTATTGAATCAAGAAATCTATAAGAGAGTAAAAACTAAACATATTGTATTCAATAATGGAGATGAAATACTTATACAAAGAGACAAAGTTCACAGCTCTCAAAGCTTTCATAGCTCACAACTAAAATTCTCAATGAATGAATGCTCACTAAATTAAGAATATAAAGGGAGAGAGGTATTTACAGGTTGGAGAGATATTAAAACCCCTCATTCCAATGAATGTGGTTCTAATCTCCTAAATAACCTCTATATCCCTAATCAAGCTAATGTAGCTATGTAGACAAAACCTTTAGGAAAAAGTCCTACATCAATAGGATAATCCTACTCATTCATTGACCTAGAAGCAAACTTCCTATATAATCATCTACAAGATCGTAGGTGAGTAGGATGATGCCACATGGTAACATCACACTAGCCCAATGGATTGTTGTTAATCATATGGTAAACCATGCTAACATCACTCCTAGGTTAGCAAGGTGATGGCATGTGGCTTCCTTCAACAAATTCTAGAAATTTATAAAATTAACTAAGGAAAAATTTAAAACAAGGGGGCCAAAGAAAAAAAATGGCTAAGGGAAAAATCCATAAAGAGAAGCCCAAGTTAAATTTAGATAAGTTAAAGCATTGTGCATGTAGCTTAATTAAAGGCTAGAGGCTAAAGCAATTAACTAAATTCCTATATTAATTGCCACCAACTTCAGGGTCTGGACACAGGGTCTTCGCTTCTCTAAAACAGTGTAGTCAAACTAAGTCAAAATGTTACCCAAAGAAACACACCAAACCTTTGTGGCTAAGAAAAAGGAAAAATAGGGTGTCTTTGAAGTCATTATTTGACTAAGGCACAAGCCAAAATAAAACTTAGAGATGACTCAATGAATGAAAACTCAACTAAGGCAATAAGTCCATTTATTAGTTATTAGTGATTATAAGATCCAAGTAGAGTCTCTATTCCTCATAATAGATTATGCTAAGTTAATTTTGCATCACATACATGATAGAACAATAAGGTGCCTAGGAAAAATACTCTTTCAATGCTAAACCAATATTCTCATTGGCTTAACCAAACATACAAACCACTAAGAGACTTTACTTTTCACTAAAAATCCAATGGTTAAAAAGGAATCCACTCAAAGTTAGGACTATTTTAAAGGTTCAATTGAATGATTCAATTGGTAAGGCCCAATTCATAATTCATTCGATTAAAGTTGAGATAACAACAAAATATTTACTTTAGTAAAAATTCAGCATCAATGAGGTGGTCTACAGGATCTTCTTAAATTATTAAGCCTTAGCAAATGTGACCGAAATCAAACCTAAAGGCTTCAAGCCTTGATAACAACCTATATCAGATATAAGATTCTATTAAAACTCTTCTTAATTTATTAAATGGTCTTATTATAAGGAAGTTTTATAGTAGGTAGTTTACTCAACTATTAAGACTAAAGAGACTTTTCACAAGGCATCCTTTTTACCCAAATAACATCACCATTAAGATTTAAACAGTCTAGCTTTATTGTCATTCCCAATTAAAAATAGCTATTTATTTGTGTTCCACTCATTTTTAGATAAGTTTAATTCCATTAACTCTTCAAATTTAGATATAAATAGATGAATAATTCTTAAAATACCAGCCACTTATGACAAATATATAAACAAGGAAATCAATCTATCAATTTATTTGAAGGTGTCTCAAAGGCTAATGACTTTTGATAAATACAAGACTCTTCTGTAGATCCTATAAATCAATAATTCATAAATAGTTACATCTCAATTAACACTAAGCTTTAAATAAATAAAAAATAGATGTCTTAATCCATAGTTGGAATATTATCCAAACTCTTTCTTTTATAATTTTATTACAAGTAGACTGACTACTAAAGCATTAATAATACATCATATTCTATTTAATTATTACATATAAAGAGGCACATTTTTAGTTGTAATTAAACAATAGAGGACCAATCAGTCTTCAATGGTGATCCCCATCCACTTCCAAGTATCTTCTATCCATAAAAAGGAAGGCTTATCATCCAGCCTTTTATCATCATTAAATTGTTTCTCTAAACACCCTTGAGCTTGAGATTCCTAACTTCAAGCATGTTTATATCACTTGGTAAAGGAAATGGTGGATATCTAAGTAAGGGTATCTTAACACAAGGGAAAAACCATGCAACACCTATAGTCCTATTCCTAATTCTTACCCAAGGAGACTCGTAGTCCTAAATATCATTCAAGAAAACATTCAATGAACACCCAACTAAAGCTAAGCATTTAAAATATATAAAATGAGGAGGCAATATGTCAAAACATAAACAAGGACCACCATTTTATTGGATAGTAAGAGGATACCTCAATCAAATTCATTCATAAAATAATCATGGGAGTGTTAAGTAGTCTACTATTATTCCCATCATGAGAGGGCTTAACAATTCCACCATGACATTCATATGAGGGTTAAGCATTCTACCAACATGCCCAACACATGTGGGCTTGACATTATTCCACCATAAAGTTATTTCTCATAGACAATCCATGGAGCCACAATTACATCATCATATTTACACAAGAAATAAAGACACATTTCATTTAGATAAGGATAAAATACCTCTACAAGGCCCTTAAATGGGAAAGCACTACATGGCAACCAATGCACAACCATATGCAAAAGATAAAACATGCTTAATAAACCAAGTGGTATTATTCTCTTAAAATTTATAAGATCAATTAAAGAATAAAATCATTTCATTCTAAATGAATAATAGAAAACATGAGTTATTATAAATCCCACCTATCAACCTCTAGACCACTTGGGTGCTATCCTCCAGTTGTATAGACTCCACTCTCCTAACCCTTTTCTCATACCTATTACTTCTCCTTCACTTATAAATTCATCAACTAAGGGAGTTTGACTCCTAGATATAGTCATTCCATAATCATCCAACCACTATCCACTTGCCAACCCATGCCCTATTAAAGGACATTCTTTTCCATATTTAATTAAGGTGCATGGTAGCTCTTGCAAGCTTTTGTGGTTGCTTCATGGATTCACTTACCTCTTTTCCCACTTGATTCAAGTCAAAAGTAATCAATAGAATATTTTCCAGTCAGACACTAATCAGTTTAGACATTGGTTGTAAGATCTAAAATCCAAGTGACAACAAGTTTCACCAACCAAGGTTAAAGGTTGGCCACCTAATCAAACACTAAGTCAAAAAGGTGACTGACTAGGCATCTGATTACTTAGCATGGGTTTAAGAAGGATTAAAGTTTTTTTAGTGATATAACCATTCTTTGTGTAGTCTCTTTCCTTTATTTTCCCTTTTCTTATTCCTACACATTTTATGTACAAATCAAATTCCTCTAATCTAATCATAGAAGCTATAGAATTTAATCAAAGAAGGAACTCAATCAATTATAGACAACCCGCATAAAAATGATTACAAATATAGATAGGTTCACATCACCTTATATGTATGAAATTAATAAATCACAAGATTATTATCAATTATTTTAACATTATTTAAGTCAATATATCTCATATACATGATCACATTTCATAAATCAAAATTACATAAATGAAATTCAAGAATCATACTTTCATAAGTAAGAAATCCAAAACATGATTGATAACAGGTCTTTCTCATATTTCCCATCACATGAGAAGTCTTCATAAATCCTTACACACCTCAGTTGGATGTGACTTAACAACATAATTCAATAATCAAAACATATATGTCATAATTTAACAGTCATCTTGTCAAAGATAATCACTATGAAAAATGAGACCTTACATTAAATATTCTGAAGTAGAAAAATGGGATGAATTCATTCCCAAGTTATAAATTTTCTTTAATGATGATCTAAAAGACCTTATTCAATAAAATGTAATTCAAAAATAAGAAGTGGCATACCTCATTGAATTTCTTGGGATTACCAAATTTAGAATTTGCATTGTCAAAGAAAATATTAATAAATTCAATGACTATAAATTAATGAGAGGTGATGCTTTCCTTGAGATATTGAGAGGAATAGGGAAATTGAAATGCACACTCCTTCATGATAAATGAAAATTGGTGTCTGAAGAGACTATTGTTAATCAATTCAATAAGAATATGGAATAAATGCTAACTCCTAAGTCTATTTTCAATTATGAATCAATTCAAACATTAATCAAATATCATAACAATATGGATAGTCTTAATGCAATGCTTAAAAGACTAAAAGAAATCATGAAAAAAATTGCATATCTATATTGTGAAGAAAAAATAACTTATACATATTTAGATGGCCCAAATGAAGACAAAGTGATAAAATCCCTACAAAAGTTTGGTGAATATTAGAAGAAGAGACTACAACTAAATTAAGAGAAGATTTAGATTGTTTTTAATGAAGGTGAACAAGAATAGTTCTTCATCAGATTTTGACATATTTCTTGCCTTGTGATTTTTGAGTCATTATTTTAAATTTCCATTTACATAGTTTTGTAATGAATATTTTGCACATTATGAGTTTCTTTACATATTTCAAGTATGTGTACATTTTCCATCATGTTTTTACAATTTATGCAAATTTTCTATTGTATTTTTTCAGTGTGTGAAAAAACACCCACACATTTTTGCAAGTTATGAAAATTTCCTAACATGTTTTTACAAGTTTTTAAAATGTGCAAATTTTCTATTGTATTTTTTCAAGTCTTTAAAATATAAAAAAATATGGTTATGTAGTGTGACCACCCATTTTAACTTATAAATATGATCAAATAGCTCATTCGTAATGGTTCTTGATAATTACACATTTCAGTATATTTTTGAAAGAGGAGATTAAATTTGAAACCCAATAAAGATTAATACAGGGAGATTTCTCAAACTTTGTGTTCAATAGTTCTTCTTATATCATGAATGTGCATAATATTTACATGTATTCATATCTCTGATTTCAAAATGTTATTACAAGTTGTTATAAACTAGTTAAAAGTTGAAAATTCTATTGTAGTGTTTATTCTTCAAACCTACATCTATTGTTTCCATCTTAGTTAAATATCAGTGGAGTGTTGGAAATATTTTCATTGATGTCAAAGGTCTGGCATTGGTGATAAAGGCCCCATAACATTTAATGGTTTTTTTAATATTCATATCTCAGCTAATGTGTGTTGATATTTATTTAATATTAATGAATATATTTTTGATTGAATAAAAGTCAAAAGAGGGACCATGGAGAAGTCAAAGAGTCATGGGGTAAAGACAAAAGAGGAATGAAATGCATTTTTCCCCTGAAGAGTCATCTTGAGGAATTCCTAGAGTCACCAAGTGAAGACAAAAGAGGGTATGGTGCATTTTTCCATCAAGAGTCATATTAAGGAATTCAAAAGGTCATGAAGATAAAGACAAAAGGGGAAAGGATGAATTTGCTCATGAAGGGTCACCATGTGAGTTTTCAAATGAAAGGATGCAAAGGTTCATGCAAGTTTGGCACCATTTTCTATGAGGATTGAAGGTTCAAAAAGGGTGAATGCCCAAGGTCATTTGGAAAGCTATAAATAAAGGCTTGAGAATCTATTTTTAATATGCAAGAGAGTGCATGGTTTTATAATTATTTTATATGAGACAAGAGGAGAGAAAAATAAGAGATATTGTAGAGTTCTATCATTTGTTAAGTAAGCAACATTGAGAGATAGTTATGTTTTATACACAAGAGGGGTTGGTGCTCACAAATATTTACAAGAGGTTGGTGATATTATGATTTGAAGCTCATAAATAGTTACCATGTTGGTGCTTGATAAAGGGTTTGGTGCTCTTGTAAGTTAGTGCTCATTCATATACTTGAGATTGTTCTCCATGGTTTTTCCCACTTTGGCTTTCCATGTAGAAATTTGGTGTCTCTCTCTCTCTTGTGTGATGCATGTTATTGTTTCAGTTTTATTACATATATTTAATGTGTGATTAAGTGGTTAAAGAAAAGAAATTAGATTAAGTAAAAGATATATAATATACTGATTCACACCTCAGTATATTTCATCCTTAACAATTGATATCAAAGCAAATTCCTTTTGAAAATTTTTACAACTTGAAGGTAGATTGGGGAAAGCATGATGGATGGATCACATGAAGGTTTTTATACAAATAAGGAACCTTTGTTTGATGGAACAAATTATGATTTTTGGAGCATAAGGATGAGTTCTTACTTGATGGCCCTTAAATTTGACATTTGGTAATTAGTGGTCGAGGAATATGAAGAGACACAAACACTTCTAATTGCTATGGTGGAAAATAAGGCAAGTGAAAATAATTCTAAAGATTTAAATGCTATTTTATGTGGTTTTTGTGAATCAATTTTTTTTAAATTTATGCAATGTAAATCTGCTCATGAAACTAGGGTAAATCTTCAGAATATTTACAAAAGCAATGGAAAGGTTCAACA
Source organism: Torreya grandis (assembly GCA_037957365.1). Classification (NCBI taxonomy): domain Eukaryota; kingdom Viridiplantae; phylum Streptophyta; class Pinopsida; order Cupressales; family Taxaceae; genus Torreya; species Torreya grandis. The sequence continues at coordinate 330,814 of JARHVA010009300.1, forward strand.
AGATAAGCTCTAGACTTTTTGAAGATAGTTTTAGAGTTTGAAAAATGGAAGAGGAAGAAAACATAGCAAGTTATCTTTTATGGGTTGATCGAATAGTTAATCATATTCAAAGTCTTGGAGAAAATTTAGAAGAATCAACCGTGGTACAAATTTTTTTGAGATCTCTACCATTGAGATATGATGCAAAAGTTTTAGCAATTGAAGAGATGAATAATTTAGCTAGATCAAAGATGGATGAGATACATGGCATTCTTACAAAATATGAGATGTGGATTGAGTAAGAGAAAATCTCAAAAAGAGAAGCTACTTGTAAGATATTAAAGAAAGAGAAGGCTAAGATTCAAGAATCAAGTGATAGTTCTAGTGATGATGAAGATGACAATGGAGCTCTATTCATTCACAAGCCAAAAAAAGGCACAGGTAAATATCAAGAAAAATTATTTTTTAAATTTTTTAATTGTGGAAAGATTAGATATTTTACAGCTAAGTGCCTAGATAAGGGTAATGGTGATAATGAAACTTGGGTAAATCTTTAGAATATTTACAAAAGTGATGGAAAGGTTCAACAAGATAAGCTCTAGACTTTTTGAACATAGTTTTAGAGTTTTAAAAATGGAAGAGGAAGAAAACATAGCAAGTTATCTTTTGTGGGTTGATCGAATAGTTAATCATATTCAAAGTCTTGGAGAAAATTTAGAAGAATCAATCGTGGTACAATTTTTTTTGAGATCTCTACCATTGAGATATGATGCAAAATTTTTAGCAATTGAAGAGATGAATAATTTAGCTAGATCAAAGATGGATGAGATACATGGCATTCTTACAACATATGAGATGTGGATTGAAAAAGAGAAACTCTCAAAAAGAGAAGATACTTGCAAGATATTAAAGAAAGAGAAGGCTAAGATTCAAGAATCAAGTGATAGTTCTAGTGATGATGAAGATGACAATGGAGCTCTATTCATTCACAAGCCAAAAAAGGGCACAGGTAAATATCAAGAAAAATTATCTTTTAAATGGTTTTAATTATGGAAAGATTGGATATTTTACAGCTAAGTGTCTAGATAAGGGTAATGGTGATAATGAAAAAGGAAAGTCTACATACAAGAAGAAATTTCAATGAAAAATTCAAGAATAGATTTGAGAAGAAGAGTTTATATTATAAAGATCCCCAACTCAATTAAAGATAGTGGATTTAGTGATTTAGAAGAAGAGATTCTATTCATAGCCATACATAAATATGCCTCCACAAGCAAAATTCTAGAAGATAAAGAAGAAGAATAGGATGAAGCCAAAGTGAATCTGGATGGATAACTAATTTGTGCCTTAGAAGAATTAAAATCCTCTTGAGAAAAAGAATTGAATATTGAAGCTCTAGATCAAGAAAAATGAAAAAAGAGTCAAAAATAATAATTTAAGATCTATAAGCACACATTAAAGAATATAAAAAGACTAAAGAAGATCTAATAGCTTAGTTTGCAAAAGTTAAGTGAAGAATGTGAAAGGTATGTTATTGAAATTGCTTCTTTAAAAGTAGATCTTGAGAAAAAAAATAAAGCAATCAATGATAGAGAAATAAATGATTCAAAATTTGAGAATAGCACTAATATGTTGAATAATATATTATAAGTTTAAAGATCAATGTCAGATAAGACATGTTTCAGATTTGAAAAAGAGAAAGGGGAGGGCCACTACTTTCATAGACAAGGTTAACATAGAAAAAATGAAAGAGCTATGTTGAAGTTATTACAAAAGAGGAAATAAAAAGGGAAAAAGTTAATAATATAGAGGACATCTCAAATAAAGAAGGCTAGAAGCAATAAAACTACAAAAGGCAATCAGGTTAGAGATACACAAATAGGTCCTATTTTTATGGTTACTATTTTTATTTTAATGGATATGGTCATAAGAAAATAGAATGTCAAAAAAGTCCTAATAATTTTATAAATAAGGAGAAGGAAACTCATATAGAGTCAAGTAGAAGCCACAACTCTTTTCCTCATCTATTAGGCTTTATGAAGAGGCCATACTATTTTACAAGTACAATAACTTCATTACACAACCCAATATTGTAGAATCATGTTTGAGTCAGTCAAAAAGGAATAGAGTTTCAAGGCTCCATTCATCAAGAAGAAAGTTTAGATAGGTTCATGGTATAAGAAACAACCTAAAAAGTCTATGTTGGGTCTAGACAGTTTTGGATGCAAGAAATGAATAAAATCCATGGTTCATCGATAGTGGATGTTTGAGACACATGAAAAAGAAACAAGAGAAAGTTTCATAACCTTGAAGAAGAGAAATGGTGGCACAATGAAATTTGGAGATAATACTACTATCCTAATTTATAAAAAAAGGTACACTAAGTTTGGATAATGGTAGAACTAAAACTAAAAAATGTTTTTTATGTAAAAGGTCTTAAGCATAATATTTTGAGTTTAAGTCAAATGTGTGATGAAGGGGACAACACTAAAGTTTTATGTATAAATTTATGAAATTAAGAGAAAAATATTTAGATGTGTTCGTTGTAGATACTCAGAGAATAGATAGATAATTTATATTATGTTATCAGACATCAAATGTCAAAGATATTTTTTGAGTTAGATTGAAGAAAGTTAGCTATGGCACAGGGGAATGGGACACATAAATTTTACAATCTTATCAACATTAGCAAGAAACAAGTAGTCAAAAATATTTCAAAGATTACAAATCTATCTAACATACTTTGTGAACCTTGTCAGTATGAGAAGCAGGGCATAAGGTGGTTTAAAACAAAAGAATACTCGATAACTCAAATTTTAGAGCTTGTTCACACTGATTAATGTGGACCTATGAGAACTCAAATCACTCAAGGTGAGAAATATTTCATGTTGCTTATTGATAATTTTTCACGTATGACTTGGGTAATGTTTTTAAAGAAACAATTAGAAGCTTTTAGACATTTTAAAGCATTCAAAGCATTAGTTGAGAATGAAACTAGTTTAAAGAGTAAGTGCCTAAGATTAGATCAAGGAGGAGAATTAATGTCAGATCATTTTATTAATTACTATGAATAACATGGAATAAAGAGACTTTATTTAGTAGCTAGAACTCCACTAATAAAAATGGATTAGTTAAACCAGAGAAATATAATAGTTTAGGAGATGGTCGGGAGGACAATGCTAAATGAATCCAAGATACTGAATAAATATTGGAGAGAAGTAGTTGTTACAATAATGCATATATAAAATAGAGAATTATTGAGATTCAATTAGTGACAAGACTCCTTACTGAGCTATGGAAAGACAAACTAGCTATAGTTGATTATTTTAGAGTTTTTGGTAGTAGATGCTTCATAAAGAGAACCAATAAAAATTAGGTAAGTTTGAATCTAGACCAGATGAAGGTATATTTCTTGGTTATTTTTAAAAAATTAAATCTTATAAATATTATAACAAAAGAACCAAGAAAATAGTTGAAAGTGCAAGTGTTAGGATAGAAGAAGATGGAGCCACAAAGAAATAGTGATTCAATAGACATTCCTAAAATCATTGAAGAGGAAGATTTTGAATAATAAGATGAAGACGAGAAAAAGGATAAAAATGACACCAAAACCCCATCCAAATATGTCTAGAGAAATCATAATGAAAGTGACCATCATTGGGGACATAAATAAAGGAATTTACACCAAAAGAATGATGGTAAGTCAATCTGAGCAAGTTAATTTCTCTTTGTTATCCAAAATTTAGCCTAGAAATTTTTTTAGAAGCTAGGCATGATAAGCATTAGGTTAAGGCAATGAATGAATAATTAAATAGATAGAAAAGAATGATACTTGGGAATTAGTGCCTAGACCAAAATATCACAATGTGATAGGAACAAAACAGTA
>JARHVA010009301.1:0-45000 GCA_037957365.1 Torreya grandis
ACCTCCCTTTTTGGTCTAAATATGTTTGGTGAGTTTAAATATGCCTCTATAAATATTTATGTTGTCTATAGTATGATAAACACAAACCATCCAAAGATCTTAGAAAATCTGCCCTATGCTAGACAACTTAGTGGTACTGTCCAACTTCAGAAAGGTCACATATAATCTGTTGAGATACCTTATGATTGGAAACTTGACTGGTTGAAAAATGTTTCTCCAAAGATGAAAAGTCATGCTGCAGTACATAAAAGTGATGGCAGAACTATAAATACCCTGCCAAGATCTTTGTCTATAAATTCAAAATCTTTCTCCTTCCAGACCATTAACCTCTTCTTCACGAAGAATAGTTAAAACATGCCATATTTTAATTGAAGATGAAGAGATTAATCAAGTTATTGATCCAAAAGATCAATTACCCTGCACAATGATGAATTTTCCTAGAGAAGATACTCTAGAATTCTATATAGAGAAAAAAGTTACTCTGTATAAAGGTGGAAGATGGCCACCTCACAAAGGAATCTACAAGCAGCCCACATGAACTGTACAGTATTTTTTTGTTGCTTATCAAGGATATGTTGAACCCTCAAATGAGTTCAAACATTGAAATTATACTGCAAGGTTCAACTCACATCTAACAGAGAATTTTGATGATCTCTGTAAAGATGTATTGTACATTAAAAATGGCATTGATAAGTTGACTATTAGTAGTAATACTACTAATACTCTCTGTAAAAATTTACAAAGACAATTGTCTTCCATTGATTCTAAGCTAGTAGCTTTAGATGAAAGTCTTGAATGGCTTTCCCAATAAGATTAGCAGGCAGAATCTTTTGCAACACGGTTAGTTTGCAAAACTGACTTCGGCTCTAATTTTAAGCGTAGAAGAAAGCATTCTAATACTACTTTGATGCATTGGACACATGTCCAATTGCAGTTGTGGTACCTGAATATTGATGATCTCCTCAATCCTTTAAAATAAATCACTACATGGTGCAATTCAATGAGAGTCATCACAATTAATTCTCATTTAGATCTAGTTGGTACTACAAATTTTGCTTCAAAGTTTTTTTGGGGTATTGTTGACCATTGGTGGAATGCTATGACTGAAGCCAAACAATTTGATAGAGTACATAACCAGCCTGACCCTTTAGCTACATTATTTTATTTATTAATCAATGAGTTTTCCCCTCCAGTTGCAAATCGGGAACTAGAATCCAAAAAATGGCTTCTCAAAATGGAGCTCTGTGATCTAAAACAATTTGATGCCTTTGCCAAACAATTTTGAGAATTGGCTTATGAAAGCAAGAGCTTTTCTTCTACTGAGATTAAGATCAAATTCTTGCATGCCTTGCCATATAATCTAATTTATAGGGTTATTTCTTATATTGATCTTAAAGGACTAACCATTGAAGATCTCTCTCTCTCAGATGTGATTGATTTTTCCAAATAGCAAGCTATGTGTTTAGTCTCTGAGACTAAATCAATCCAAAAGCTCACTAAGCACCAAGCATCTCAAATTGCTCCAGCCTTTCCTAAAATAGCCCCATTTGGCTATCGACCATTTATATAGCCCCGCAAGCAACAAAAGTAGCATTGCAAACATCTTTCTTTTCAACGCCGCTCCTTTCCTTGCAAGCATTGTTATGCACCTCCTCATCATTTCCTTAAGAAACAATGCACTACCCATACTCCATCCAAGCAGCCTATTTGCTACATTTGTCACAAACCTAGCCATATTGCTCCCTAATGTCACTACAAAAATCCTACAGTTAAAGCTATATTCACTTTCAATGCAGTAGCGTGGTGGGATATTGTTGATTCTGATGAAGATCTCTATCTATAGGATGACATATATGAACCAATTCTAGATGATCTCCTTGAAGATGATTCAGAATATAATAATGATGCAGATGCTCTCGAGTCATTAGCCGATGACTTGGAACAACCGCTAACCAACATGTAACACCCATGGTACCACCCTCGGCACCATGATCATTCATAGCTACATTATGAAGCACATGGAACCTGGTCTAGACATCACCAAGAAGTACCAGAAAGACTAGAAAATCCAAAGACAAGAGGATACTCTAGAGGAGATGGAACATCTAGAGGGAGATAGCCCTCAATGCCTCAAATGCTGCCAACATTGAAAAGACCTTAGCATCCTCCTTTGCAATATCAAAGCTCTTTCAAGCCAAGTGACTCTTGGATCAAAAACAAATTCACTAGCAAATATCCTCCAAGATAAATTTCAGCACCAAAAATAGAGCCACAGTGGGATATGTTCCTACCCACAAAAGAAAAAGAAGAGGATGAAGAAGTAGAAAGCTCTTTCTACTCAGACCAAGATTACTATCCAGGTGAATGTAGTAATCTCCAAGAAGAAGAAGAAGTAGGACCAGAAGAAAAAGACATCTACACTGAACAATCTATTGTTCAGGATCCAGAGAGACAGAAACTGGTATGTACAAGCATTCCTCCCTTAGAAATTCCACAACCAACTTATTTAACACAACTAATTAATGGAAAGTTTTCCCAGTTTATCACCTTAGAAATTAATGGCAGACTTGTAGATGCAAAAATAGATACAGGAGCTTCTCTCTCCTTTGCTAAATCACAACTCATCAATGACTGGAAGACATTAGATGATGTCATGGCTTATAAGAGCCTAGATGTCCAAGGGAATAGTTTTATCTGTAATAAATATAAACATCAACAGACCCTTAGGATACGAGACAAAATCTTCCATGCTAATTTATTTGCTTTGGATAGGATGCCTGTAGGTATCCTATTAGGTGGTGCCTTTATAGATAGATACTTGCCTTATGGTTCAACCACGAAGAGTATCATGTTTACTATAGAAAATGAAAGGCTCAGAATCCCTCACCTTATTTATGCCACTGAACAGTTCTCCAGTTCAATGACTCAAATACCAAAAATCATAATCCCAATTGAAATTCAAGAAATAGGTGAAAAGATCAAAGCCACTATTTGTTCTGATAACCCTCAGCAATTTTGGTTAAAATCTATGCCTGAGATGGACATAAAAATCCTTGAAGGTAAACATATGAAGATTGGGAAAAAGATCCCAATTCCAGCATAGGATTATAGTGATATAGAACTCTAGATCAAAGAACTAGAGATAAATGGCTTTATTGAAAAATTAACTTCCCCTTTCTGTTGTTATGCATTTATGGTAAATAAGCACTCTAAGCAGAAGAGAGGAAAGAAATGAATAGTCATCAATTATCAACCATTAAATTCCATTACACATCCATTTCCATACCCAATCCTAGATAAAAGCTATCTGTTGGAGAAAGTTGCAGCATGTAAATACTTCTCCCAGTTTGATTCTAAATCTAGCTTTTATCAGATCAGAGTCAAAGAAGCTGACAGAGAAAAGACAGCATTCAGCTGCCCTTTCAGCCATTTCCAGTAGACAGTTATGCCTTTTGGCTTGATGAATGCCCTTGCATATTATCAAGCTCATATGGACAAAACATTCAAAGGCACATCTAACTTTCTGTGTGTATATATTGATGATATAATAATTTTTAGTAATTCTCTTACTGACCATTTTACTCATCTCTCCAAATTCTTGCAGTTGGCTCACAATGCAAGAATTGTACTTTCAAAAACAAAAATTTAGTTATGCAAAACTAAATGCAATTTTCTCAAGATGATAATTCGAGACTCTCAGCTGTAGATCCAACCACATATCATATAAAAGGTCATCAATTTTCTAGAGAAGCTAGATAAATCTAAGCTCAAGCATTTTTGGGATTACTCAACTATTTAAATAGTTTTTATCCTAACTCTGGTGAAGACAGGTTCATACTTCAAGAACTTCTCCAAAAAAGAAAAGCTTTTTGTTGGAAGGAAGAACATACAACAGCTGTTCAAAAGATCAAAGCTATGGTTGCTTCACTTCCAGAGCTTCATATCCCAAAATCAGATCAGATGAAGGTTTATATTGATGCTTCTGATATTGCATGGGGAGGAGTACTTGTTTGTGTACATAACAATAAATAGTTTGTTTGTAAATTTGCCAGTGGAGTATTCAATACTAATGTTCTAAAATGGATTTCTTCTGATAAAGAAATATATGCTGTAAATAAATGCCTTGAGAAGTTTATGTTGAAACTTCTCCATTTGCCTCATTTTATTGTAATTACTGATTGTACTAGATTTATAACCTTTAAAGAAAAAAATCATGGTCGAAAGGATGGTTATGATAAATATGTTAGATGGCAAGCATTCTTTAATCAGTTTAATTTTTTAGTAGAACATATTAAAGGTACTGATAATATTATTGTAGATTGGCTTAGCAGAAATCCTCCTACTACACTTATGCACCAACTCATCCCTGGTTTCAATTTAACCAGAGTCTATAATCAAGGATTTTCATCCATGAATATCCTAGTTCAAAAACAAATTCTGTATGAAGGGTTGCATCCAAAGTATTCAAGGATTTCTTATGCAGCAGGACAAGATCTACAAATGTCTTCAGCAGCCACTATCCAGGCAAACCATCATCAACATTTTGGAGTCATCTATATTGAAAGATTAAATAGTGAATTTCTTTATCATCAATTCACTAAATTATTAAAGCATCCTTTATGGACATGGCTGATTAAGATAAGGTCTCCACACAATGAGCATCTATATTGATGGGTTGCCAGGCATGGCCCACATCGTATTCATGAAGAGGAGAACCATGACCAAGACACGATAGTGCATACTATTATTAGAAGACAAATAGAGTGGAAATCTTACTTTTATATCACTCCACAACATCATGCATGTGAAGTTGGATCCCAACACTAGCATCTTTCCAGTACCTTCCAGCTAAGGTGTCTTTTCAATCCAATCAACGAAGATGACTTGTTCACTGAAGCAAAAGTAATGTTGGACCCACCAAGCCAAACATCCTCATCCAACTCATCTAATAGCATCTCCTTGTAGAATAACTTTTACACTGTAAAGTATGATGGGACATGACACCACCTTGGCAAAGATTCCAGGCAAGACCTCCCAAAATACTATAAATAAGCCTCTCGTCCATAGAGTTTGCATTGAAAAATTTCTAAGCTTTTATAAATATAGTAGCCTTGTTTCAAGAGTATGATCTTCTCTTGCCCTTTTCAAAGGATCATGAGAATCAGAAATTAAACAAGTGTTTGTAACAATTTTGTTTTAAGTAATAGTGTGAAGTCGTAGCCATTCGGCCCCTGCCTACTATCACGGGTTTTCTACATCAAAGTTATAAAAGGAGTAGCCATTTGATAGAGTACATAACCAACCTGACCCCTTAGCTACATTATTTCATTTATTAATCAATGAGTTTGCCCCTCCAGTTGCAAATCAAGAACTAGAATCCAAAAAATAGCTTCTCAGAATGGAGCTCTGTGATCTAAAACAGTTTGATGCCTTTGCCAAACAATTTTGAGAATTGTCTTATGAAAGCAAGAGCTTTTCTTCTACTAAGATTAAGATCAAATTCTTGCATGCCTTGCCATATAATCTAATTGACAGGGTTATTTCTTATATTGATCTTAAAGGACTAACCATTGAAGATCTCTCTCTCTCAGATGTGATTGATTTTTCCAAACAACAAGCTATGTGTTTAGTCTCTGAGACAATCAATCCAAAAGCTCACTAAGTACCAAGCATCTCAGATTGCTCCAGCCTTTCCTGAAATAGCCCCATTTGGTTGTCGACCATTTGTACAGCCCTGTAAGCAACGAAAGTAGCATCACAAACATCTTTCTTTTCGACGCCGCTCTTTTACTTGCAAGCATTCTTATGCACCTCCTCATCATTTCCTTAAGAAACAATGCACTGCCCATCCTCCATCCAAGCAGCCTATTTGCTACATTTATCGCAAACCTAGCCATATTGCTCCCTAATGTCACTACAAAAATCCTGTAATTAAAGCTGTATTCACTTTCAATGCAGTAGCGTGGTGGGATATTGTGGATTCTGATGAAGATCTCTATCTATAGGATGACATATATGAACCAATTCTAGATGATCTCCTTGAAGATGATTCAGAATATAATAATGATGCAGATGCTCTCGAGTCATTAGCCAATGACTTGGAACAACCGCTAACCAACATGCAACGCCCATGGTACCACCCTCGGCGCCATGATCATTCACAGCTACATTATGAAGCACATAGAACCTGGTCTAGACATCACTGAGAAGTACCAGAAAGACCAGAAAAGCTAAGGACAAGAGGATACTCTAGAGGAGATGGAACATCTAGAGGGAGACAACCCTTAATTCCTCAAATGCCACCAACACTGCAAAGACCTTAGCATCCTCCTTTGCAATATCAGAGCTCTTTCAATCCAAGCGACTCTTGGATCTAAAACAAATTCACTAGAAAAGATCCTCTAAGAGAAATTTTAGCAACAAAAATAGAGCCACAGTGGGATATGTTCCTACCCATAGAAGAAAAAGAAGAGGATGAAGAAGTAGAAAGCTCTTTCTACTTAGACCAAGATTACTATCTAGGTGAATGCAGTAATCTCTAAGAAGAAGAAGCAGAACTAGAAGCAGAAGACATCTACACTGAACAATCTATTGTTTAGGATCAAGGGAGAAAGAAACTGGTACGTACAAGCATTCTTCCCTTAGAAATTCCACATCCAACTTATCTAACACAGTTGATTAATGGAAAGTTTGCCCAGTTTATCACCTTAGAAATTAATGGCAGAGTTGTAGATGCACAGATAGATATAGGAGCTTCTCTCTCCTTTGCTAAATCATAACTCATCAATGACTAAAAGACATAAGATGATGCCATGGCTTATAAGATCCTAGATGTCCAAGGGAACAGTTTTATCTATAATAAATATAAACATCAACAGACCCTTAGGATACAAGACAAAATCTTCCATGCTGATTTCTTTGCTTTAGATAGGATGCCTGTAGATATCCTATTAGGTGGTGCCTTTATAGACAGATACTCGCCTTATGGTTCAACCATGAAGAGTATCATGTTTACTATAGAAAATGAAAGGCTCAGAATCCCTCACCTTATTTATGCCACTAAACAGTTCCCTAGTTCAATGACTCAAATACTAGAAATCATAATCCCAACTAAAATTCAAGAAATAGGTGAAAAGATCAAAGCCACTATCTGTTCTGATAACCCTTAGCACTTTTGGTTAAAATCTATGCCTGAGATGGACATAAAAATCCTCAAAGGTAAACATATGAAGATTTGGAAAAAGATCTCAATTCTAGTGCAAGATTATAGTGATATAGAACTCCAGATCAAAGAACTAGAGATAAATGGATTTATTGAAAAATCAACTTCCCCTTTCTATTGTTATGTATTCATGGTAAATAAGCACTCCGAGCAAAAGAGAGGAAAGAAATGAATGGTCATCAATTATCTACCATTAAATGCCGTGACACAGCCATTTCCACACCCAATTCTAGATAAAAGCTATCTGTTTGGAGAAAGTTGTAGCATGTAAATGCTTCTCCCAGTTTGATTGTAAATCTGGCTTTTATCAGATCAGAGTCAAAGAAACTGACAGAGAAAAGATAGCATTTAGTGACCCTTTCAGCCATTTCTAGTGGACAATTATGCCTTTCGGCTTGATAAATGCCCCTGCATATTATCAAGCTCATATGAACAAAATATTCAAAGGCACATATAACTTTCTATGTGTATATATTGATGATATACTAATTTTTAGTAATTCTCTTACTGACCATTTTACTCATCTCTCCAAATTCTTGCAGTTGGCTCACGATGCAGGAATTGTACTTTCAGAAACAAAAATTTAGTTATGCAAAATTGAATGCAATTTTCTCAGGATGATAATTTGAGACTCTCAACTGCAGATCCAACCACATATCAAAGAAAATTTCATCAATTTTCTAGAGAAGCTAGATAAATCTAAGCTCCAAGAATTTTTGGGATTACTCAACTATTTAAATAGTTTTTATCCTAATTCTGGTGAAGATAGGTTCATACTTCAAGAACTTCTCCAGAAAAGGAAAGATTTCTATTGGAAGGAAGAATATACAGCAGCTGTTCAAAAGATCAAAGCTATAGTTGCTTCACTTCCAGAGCTTCATATCCCAAAATTAGATCAAATGAAGGTTTATACTGATGCCTCTGATATTGCATGGGGAGGAGTACTTGTTTGTGTACAGAACAATAAAGAATTTGTTTGCAAATTCGCTAGTGGAGTATTCAGTACTGATGTTCTAAAATGGATTTCTTTTGATAAAGAAATCTCTGCTGTAAAGAAATGCCTTGAGAAGTTTATGTTGAAACTTCTCCATTTGCCTCATTTTATTGTAATTATCGATTGTACTAGATTTCTGACCTTTAAAGAAAAAATCATGGTCAAAAGGATGGTCGTGGTAAATATGTTAGATGTCAAGCATTCTTTAATCAGTTTAATTTTTCAATAAAACATATTAAAGGTACTGATAATATTATTGCAGATTGGCTTAGCAGAAATCCTCCTGCTACACTTATGCACCAACCCGTCCCTAGTTTCAATTTAACCAAAGTTTATAATCAAGGATTTCCATCCATGAATATCCTAGTTCAAGAACAAATTCTGCGTGAAGGGTTGCATCCAAGGTATTCGAGGATTTCTTATGCAGCAGGACAAGATCTACAAATGTCTTCAGTAGCACTATCCAGGCAAACCGTCATCAACATTTTGGAGTCATCTATATTGAAAGATTAAACAGTGAATTTATTTATCATCAATTCACTGAATTATTAAAACATCCTTTATGGACATGGCTGATTAAGATAAGGTCTCCACACAATGAGCATCTATATCGATGGGTTGCCAGGCATGGCCACATCATATTCATGAAGAGGAGAACCATGACCAAGACGTGGTAGTGCATACTATTATTAGAAGACAATTGGAGTGGGAATCTTACTTTTATATCACTCCATGACATCATGCATGTGAAGCTGGACCCCAGCACTGGCATCTTTCCAGTACCTTCCAACCAAGGTGTCTTTTCAATCCAATCAGCGAAGATGACTTGCTGACTGAAGCGAAAGCAATGTTGGACCCACCAAGCCAAACGTCCTCATCCAACTCATCCAACAGCATCTCCTTGTAGATTAACTTTTACGCTGTAAAGTATGATGGGACATGACACTGCCTTAGCAAAGATTCTAGGCAAGACCTCCAAAAATACTATAAATAAGCCTTTCCTCCATAGAGTTTGTATCGAAAAATTTCAAAGCTTTTAGAAATCTAGTAGCCTTGTTTCAAGAGTATGCTCTTCTCTTGCCCTTTTCGAATGATCCTAAGAATCATAAATTAAACAAGTGTTTGTAACAATTTTGTTTTAAGTAATAGTGTGAAGCCGTAGCCATTCGGCCCCTGCATACTGTCACGGGTTTTCTACATCAAAGTTGTAAAATAAGATGTCTACTGACGCGAAAAAAATTGGTATCAGAGCCTGAAGTTACAGTTCAACTCTTGAAGCTATTTTGTTTGTAAGAATTTTCTTGCTTTGACTTTTTGAGTTCTCTGCTTTGAAAAATTCTTTGGGAAAATTTATTGCATCGAGTCCCTAGCCATTATTAAAATTGTCTTAGGCCTTTTTATCTCTACATTCTCTCTTTCCCTTAACAAAATTTTCTCGCTTACCAGACCTCAAATATCTCTGCAATAGAATTTGGAAGAACCCAAACAGCCTCTACAGTAGAAATCATAAATGAGTCTGAGTTAGAAGGAACCTATGAACTCCCTTCTTTTATTCCAAAACAAATATCTAACTGTCCAGATATCAAAATCACTGAAGAAAACCTAGAAAAGGAAAATAGCCTATACAAATCCCCAGCTATCAAAGCTTCCCATATATATAAGAAGTCTGAACTTCTAAAATCTAAGTTTGTGTATAAATCTACCTATTTGTCTTTTGTAAAACCCTAAATCGAATCTGTCAAGTTAACTCTTAGTTATAAGCCTAAAATGAATTTCCAAACAAATTTACTATCTTTATTACCTGAACCTAAAATCAATTATATCAGGTCACATGAAGATGTAAAATTTGTACACTTTGGTCTTATTAGAATTCATATAACTCCTTTGATTCCTGGTAATATAAAACCTGTGATATATTTGGCTTTGTGTGATCATCGTCAAGTTAGTTTTCAGCATTCTTGTCAATTATCTAGTCTTGGTCGCTTGAACGATGAAGTTATATGTTTCGAGTTTTATCCCAATCTCTCTGTTGCAGTTCACGACAAGGGATGTAAAGAAGTTAGGCATGGATCTCTATATTTTTGGGGATTATTCACCTCCCTCTTTGGTCTAAATATGTTTGGTGAGTTTAAATATGCCTCTATAAATATCTTGCCAAGATCTTTGTTTGTAAATTCAAATCTTTCTCCTTCTAGACCATCAACCTCTTCTTCACGAAGAACAGTTAAAATAGGTCATATTTTAGTTAAAGATGAAGAGATTAATCAAGGTATTGATCCAAAAGATCAATTACCCTGCACAATGATGAATATTCCTAGAGAAGATACTCTAGAATTCTATACAGAGAACAAAGTTACTCTGTATAAAGGTGGAAGATGGCCACCTCAAAAAGGAATCTACAAGCAGCCCACAAGAACTGTACAGTATTTTTCTGCTGCTTATCAAGGAGATGTTGAACCCTTAAATGAGTTCAAACATTGAAATTATACTGCAAGTTTCAACTCACATCTAACAGAGAATTTTGATGATCTCTGTAAAGATGTATTGTACATTAAAAATGGCATTGATAAGTTGACTGTTAGTAGTAATACTACTAATACTCTCTGTACAGATATACAAAGACAATTGTCTTCCATTGATTCTAAGCTAGTAGCTTTAGATGAAAGTCTTGAATGACTTTTCCAATAGGATCAACAGACAGAATCTTCTGCAACACAGTTAGTTTGGAAAATTGACTTCGGCTCTAATTTTAAGCCTAGAAGAAAGAATTATAATATTACTTTGATGCAGCTGACACATGTCCAATTGCAACCGTGGTACCTGAATACTGATGATCTCCTCAATCCTTTAAAAGAAATCACTGCATGGTGCAATTCAATGAGAGTCATCACAATTAATTCTCATTTAGATCCAGCTGGTACTACTAATTTTGCTTCAAAGTTTTTCTGGGGTATTGTTGACCAATGGTGGAATGCTATGACTGATCTCTAACTCTTGGAAAAAAATACTGAGCCCTCGTTCACTATGTTAAGCTGTATTGTTTTTTATATTAAGATAAGGTCAATTGCATAAAAGAACAACTTTTACAACATAACTAGTTAAGTGAATACCCCTGTTTCTGACTTTGTTTATCCACTACTTTAACTATTCTATGTGTAGCCCAAAAAGCATAGGGGATAATGTACATCTTTGCTTGACATCGATGTCACTCTTGTAGCATTCTAAAAAGCCTTTACTTGTTTTGATTTTGGCTCAAACTTGATCATAAAGACTAGACTATTGTTGTATACATATTTGGGATTCCTAACTCCTCCATTGTGCTCCAAAGTTTGATTCTAAGCATTGTGTTGAAATATTTTTTTAAATATAAAAAGCAACAAAAAATTTGATCTCCTTGTTTATCTCATACTTTTTCAATTAGGTGCCTAAGAGTGATGTAGAGATCAATTCTGGAGTGTTTTCGCTTGAATCTTGCTTGTTCTTTCACCCTCTTCCCTTCCTTTTCAGGATCAATTATTGATTTTGTACTCTATCTTACTCTTAAAATAATTTAAAAAAAAGAAAATTAATTATTATAATATAATATTTTGAGAAGTTTTTGACATCTCCACTTTTGAAAAGTAAATCATTGAATCTAAAAAAACCATTATAAATAACCCCATATAAATACTTTTTAAATGTATAATGTGAGAATTTTCAAAATATACTTTCAAATATTTTATTGTAAGTCATCAATATCGTACGCATTACCCATTACTAACTTCTCACTCCTTTCCTTAATGTGCGTTGTATTAATTATGGGGAATGCCTTTATCTTGGTGTGGCTCATAAAATAATTTTGCATATTCAAACCTTGACTCTTGAAATTTAATTGGTCCACGTGTTCTTGGGGTCAAGTCAAACTGGTTGTGGCCATTTTAGTGCGGAGCCCGCCCACAAACGTAGGAATGCGCTCAGTTTCTCGATATTTTGTTGACTTGCAGGGACCACCTGTGCCATGGGACCCATCCACATCAATCATTGCACCATAATCGTAACAAGAAGTGGGAGTGAATGTGAGCGTTGATTCGGTCGCCTACACACCTCCAAACAACTATAGTGGAGGGAAAGCAGGTGCACAATCATCCCAACAACTGAATTCTGAATTGCGTTACTCCAAATATGAAAGAGAAATTTGTTGTGGAGGAGGTTCCGGGAGACCTAAAGCTGTGGAGCGATGGATCGGTAGAACGCACGCCCCTCGACACTCCCCTCGCCCACTCTGTTCCTGCTAATCATACCTTTGTGGATGGAGTGGCCACGCGTGACGTTCTTGTAAACCATGAAACCGGAGTTTGGGTTCGCATATACCTGCCTGAGAAGAAGAAGAAGAAGAAGAAGAACAAGAAGACGGTCCAGAAGCTTCCACTGGTGATTCATTTTCACGGCGGAGGGTTCTGCGTCAGCCACGCCAACTGGCGAATGTATTACTATTTCTATTCTCGCCTCGCCAAAGAATCCCAGGTGGTGATTGTGTCCGTGGACTACAGGCTGGCTCCAGAGCACCGCCTCCCCGCGGCCTGCCAAGATTGCTACGCGGTGGTGGAGTGGATTCGATCCCTGCCTCAGCTGATGGAAAAGAAACAAGAATGGCTGACTGAGCACGCCGATTTCAGCCGCTATTTTCTGATGGGAGAGAGCGCGGGGGAGAATTTAGTGCATCAAGCAGCTCTTGCTTATGCCGCCGCGGCTGCCACAGAAAATTATAATGATAATCCTCTTTGTTTACGTGGTTCGATAATCATCCATCCCGGATTTGTAAGAAGCCAGCGAAACATGTCGGAGCAGAGCGTTCCCAGATCGGACATTCTCACCGTTGGAAAGATTGACGGCTTTTTGAAACTGGCGTTGCCGGAGGGGAGCAGCAAGGATTATCCGGTTATTAATCCGATGGGACCTCAGGCTCCGCGTGTTGAGGGAATAAAGCTTCCCAAAATGTTGGTTGCCATTGCGGATGTAGATTTGATGCGGGTCACACAGAAGGAATTCTGTAAAGCAATGATAAGTGCGGGGCAGAGCGTACAGGTCATTGTTTCGGATAACGTAGACCATTATTTTCATGTGAATGAATTTGCCATCGCCCAAGATTCTCATACTGCCTCGCAGGCTTCCAATCTACTAGACGCCGTCGATCGTTTCATTGAGGATTATTAGCAATTTTTTTTTGAAATATAATATAATAATTTTAATTTCAGCGCTTACCTGGTACCATAGGTCAAGGTAAGGTACTATAAATTTGGGAAGATAATAATTTTCTGTTTGCAATTTCTTTCCATCCGTTTTTACTCACGATTTTCGTTTCCTTGCTGTTCCTCATTTCTAAGACTTGGTTTTGAAACCAACTATTATTCATATAACCATGGAACTTTGCTTACAGCTTACCCTCCAAAAGTCTTTTAGTTTTTACATATTTTTTAGATTGTACAAATTACCAATTTAATAAGCAAGTATTTATACACATATTTTATTTGATTTAGAGCATGTCAAATTTTAACTCAATATGATATGAATAACGTTGAACTTCAAACTTTCAATAAAAATTACAATTAAAAAATTATTTACTAACTATGTGCTAAATGGTAGGGCCACCACTAATACAAATACTTTAAACAACTATTATACCAAGATTGTGTAGCTAAATAAAATCTAGAAATAAAATTACCACAATACACACATTATAGGCCAAGTTATTTGCATAGAAAAATTAATGATTAAGTAGGGCCAAGATTTCCCCCTCATATTAAGGTGTATCCCACATACTAGAATATCAATAGTTTAATATAATTCATACACGTCATACTTGTGATAATAAATTTCATATTTTTGTACATGTTGAGAAAACCTAGTGTCATAACACATTTAATGGAATGATAGTGATGATAACACTTCTCATGTACAATATATAATAATATTAAATTATGAAATCTTCATTTGATTGACACTACCTACAATAGTATACAATCATCCTTTGCATGACAAATAAAGCACTAGGAAATTATAAATGATTTGACTTACTATAATTACTAGATATGCATACTTGGAAACTTATTTAGTCGCTAAATCAACTTTTATACTAGTTAATTTTTCAGTATGTGATCAATATTATTACTCATAGAACAATGAAATATACAATGACTTGGTTAAGTAACCACCCATGTACAAACTATTTTAAACTTGAGAGGTAAAATATATTTGACATTACAATTCTTAATACAATTGATGCTCAACTCTTCAATCTTTTTTTTGGTAAGGGAATGGTTCATGAAGCTCAATGCTTGATTTTTTAATTTTTAATTGGCAAAGGTATCAATGTATATTTTAATTAATATATATATATATATATAATACGAAGATGTTTACAATAAAAAGTTGGTAGGTATAAATTCACTGACCAATATCATTACCGGCTCAAAAAATATGTAAAAATATTATAATATTTTAAAAATAAATTAGAATAAATACAAACAATATGATATCAAAATAAATGTGAACATTAAATATAATTAATATCACTAAATGGTGGTGGTAGACCATCTTTTGAAAGTAGAAAAACATAAGAAGATGGTTCTTGTTGAGTCACCTAACCATCTAAAGAGTTAACTAGGGAGCCAAAGGCACAAACACACTCCCACCCAAAAGGAGTGGGTACAATAATACCATTCTTTTCACCACCTCATGCCAAAGGAATTCTAACAAGATGACCCACCAAAATTTTTTACATGTGACTAAGGACTCCATCCCCTTTGATGAAAAGGAGGGGAAGAGAAATGACTATGTGAGCAACTCCACGGAGGTTTTGGTGTTGATAGTGGAGACCCTTGTAGTAATATATTTGGAGGGACCTTACTCATAATGTACAAAGCACTCCCTTAGTGATTGAGGAGCACCTGTAGATGTTGAAACTTTAAGGCCACCTTATCGACCTGTGCTTGGATTTGTAAACATGCGCAAGTGAGCATAACTTTATCATTAATGAAAAACTATTAAGAAAGAGCCTCGGTATTAAATATATAAACATTCCTAGACTTTTAAAGTTAAAAAAGAGTGAGAGTTCTATTTTTTTTTTTGAATATTTGTTATGTATTTTTACCACTGAGAATGATCTCTAAACAAATCCATCCTATAGTTGATGGTTTTGAGTGGAATGGTTAAAACAAACTATGTATCTATTTCCAAGCATCACATGCTCAAGGGCATGCCCAATAAAGGTGAAACTTCAAAGGTCTCAGGTTTATGACATATAGGACATTTGGGATCAGATAAATCAATGCATGTGAGCCTTTCCCATAGTGGTAGACCCTATTAGACTAGAATTAGTATACTTTGATGTATTTATGATACTTTCTAATTTTTTAATTTTTTGAAAATTATGATACATGTTTGTATTAAAATAATTTTTCCTTATGCTACTTATGTTAAGGAGTAACAAACACTTACATTGGGGAGAGAAAAAAATTCAATTACGTGGTTATAACTTCGATGACATCATTAGCATCATTATTTGCATCAAGATCATCTTTTTATGTTTTCTTGACCATTTCTTTAATTTTTTTACCTCTAAAAAAAATTAAAACTATTATTTTTTAGTTTATCAAATTAAATGTATTTTTACATTATAAATCTAATGATATTTTAAATTATGCCAAAAAGTAAATTTTAATAGATGAATGTCTGAATAAATTCATACTTTAAAACATAATTAATAACCAATATTATTGTTTCAAATATACCAATTAATATAAATTTTAATTAATAGATGTCTAATTGACACGCTCAAACATAGTCCTCATGCTATTATATATTGTATATTTGCAATGGTAAAATTTATTATAAAAAAGGCATTATATTTTTTTAAGGAGAAACCGTAACATTTATATCCTTGATATTGTAAAAATAATTAAAAATAGAGATATATATTTAAAAACATTAGGGCATCATTGAAATTATTTTTGATATGAAGGATGTCAATGAAAATGTATGTTTTTATTATATTTTAATTAAAAATGGTAAAAAACATTTATCAAAAAATATGAAAAAATATTTCTCCACCATTGCATGAAAAGTATGTTTACATGTTTCCCCCCCAAAAAATAATAAAAATATTTATTTAATAATAATTTCATGATGTTTTTATAATTATGTCTCAAAATAGTAAGCTATTGTAATCACCTAAAAGTGGTATTTGAGTGATAAGAATGCTACTTGAGACTACTTATTCTTAGCTTAGAACTAGACCTATCTTAAAGCCTATTATCACACTTTTCTATTATTTGTATGGGCCATCAACATCCCTAGTCAACTCAAACATAGTCTCAAACCCTCATTTCCTGATCCTGGCCCTTCATGTCTCATGTTTTACATGTTAGACATTAGCACCACATTAAGGACACTAGATCCATGTGGTGATAGTGCCCCAAAAATGGTGCCTATGTCCTTTACCCTTACTTTCTTGAAAGAATATATTTTCAAAGGTAAAACCCTCCCAAGGTTGTCCTAGTCATATTTTATTATCCACACAAGCAACATAACACTATAAACACATGTCTTTTAGCCGTATATCCACTATATGGAAATCAGATTCAAATTATCTATTCAAACATGAAACAAGTTGAGCAAAATCAAGGTTATCAATCCTTATTCTACCCTACTTCTGCATACTACCATCTACAACATCCCTAAGCTCATATTTTCCATATTTATAATCTCAAGAAAACTCAAGGCACTCAAGGCCACTATCATACTAGCATCACTTGAACTTGCACTTGTAACAACACTTAGGTGGGGAGAACTACATCGGACTTGATCCCTTGGATTATTGGTTCTGTAGGAAACTCTCTTCACAATGGGGTTTTGAAGATGTTTAATGTATCCTACTAATGAACACACTTTTAATATCATACATTAATTTTAAGGAGGATTAGGGTTTGCATCATAAATCAATCATTACATACACACTAAAAAGTTATAGACTTTGTGTGTGTAGGAACAAAACCCAAAAATATAGACACAAGTACCTAGAAGTTTTGGATAGTCCTACATAGAAAACATTAGAACCAATATCAGGACACTAGATCCACATGGCACTACTGTCCAAATGTGGCACTACTGTCCAAATGTGGTGCTCTTGTCTAGGATTTGTTCTAACACAAGGATCTAGTTAATGACAATCAAACTTACTTCTATCTCAGTTTCCATCATTCAAATCATTTATACTAGGTGTTTTCTAGATAAGTCTTTATTCATACATATTTATTACTATTTTTAGAAGGTCAAAACTATAAAAATTTAGTGGCTATTTTATGCATATTATTTCCCTGATTTAGTCTACTCAGCCCTTTAATCAAACATAAGATTTACATAAGCTAAAACTTAAAAGGTTAAATCATTTGGTGAACCTGATTTACTTTAAATATTGTAAAAATATACACATCCCTTTAATCAAACATAAGATTTACATAAACTAAAACCTAAAAGGTTAAAACATTTGGTTAACCTAACTTACTTCAAACATTACACAAACCCTAACCCTAGATAACCCTAGGGTTTACATTTCTTGATACATACATCCTCTAATTTTATTTGATATAATCATAATCATAATGAAATAATAAGTGTATCACTTTCTTTTGCAAAGTTTGATACTTTCATTGCATGATTGTTCCCTTTTATTTAGAATGAATTCATAAAAGACATAAACACATACATAGATGATGCTTTATATCTATTGTAATATATGCCATATTTCATAGCATGTTATATTTACCCTATGTGGAATCCATTAACAAGTAAACCCTTACACACATAGAGGATTTAACACATAAGCTAACAACTATGTTTCAAGTTTCAATGTCAAATCTTTTGCACATGAAAGAATCTCCTTCTCCTCCTCATCTCCATGAGGGTGATAGCTAATTTACCTCTAACCAAGTCCATTATATCACTCCTCCATGAGATGAAGCAGCCTATACCATTTTTCCTAATACCCATACATAGCCTATTCACACCTATTCCATATATGGTGTGTGCCTACATGTTCAATTAGAAGAAACTAGGGTTTGTACTTGTGAGACTCTAAGGGACCAAATTACTAGCATGAGCAAGTTAATATCAATTTAAAAAAATAAAAATTAGTTATTAAGTGAATAAGTCACATTATTGGCAAATCACATTACATGTACATAATCTTCAGAATATGCTAGCATAAATCAAGTATATGAATCTTCACCTAATCAATTTACTGTAAACAATGTTACATATCAAAACACAAAATCACAATAAAGTACATCTACAACTAGTGATTCAAAAATCATTCAAAGGTCAAATAAGAGTTCAAGTGAGGTACTAAATAAATAATTAAAGCTAAGTTGATCAACCTACCCCCTCTACACATAGTAAGGAGATCTAGATATTATTATGCATATCATATAATGCATGGACACCACACCAATTCATGTTTAGAATTCAAAAGGAAAATACAATAGATAATGGATACATATAACTCACATACTGACACTTCATCCAAACAATATACAATGACACATATACAAATTCAAAAAGGGTCCAATTCAGAAACAATACAAAAATGGTTACCAAAGCATAATTTAGAAACATTACAACAAGCATAGGTAAAGGAAGCAAACCTAACTCTCCACAATGAGGCTAAACTTTCACAACAGTATGGGTTTGGTCAAAAATATCTACAATAATTTGATTATCATGGTCAAGGTTTGGGCAAACATGCCCAAGGCATCACTTATCCTATTTTAATAGTTGATAATGCTAGTCAACAAGGTTTTGGATTTATTGAACATCCTAAGACACATCATTCAGAGATACAATTTATCAAGGGAAAATATCTAGATACATTGGAAATGTTATAGAAAGAGCTAGATCTTAAGTTGCAAAGTGAAAATCATGCTATGCCAACAAGTATTCTCACTAGAGGCTTTCTAGAAAAAGAGCCTCCATAACACCATCTATCCAAAATAAGCATGGTTTCAAAGGGAAAAATCATAATAAATATTCCAAAGTATTTTTAGAAAGGTCAACTCCACAATATGAGGCAATTCCCTCTAGCATTCCAAGTTATTATGATTCCAATGGTGAACAATATTATGATTTTGATGATGAATAATAATTAGATTCCTACTACAACAACATTGAACTAAAACATAACAATCACATTGCATGAGATATTATCATTCCTATTTTTGATATAGGTCATAGTGATAGTGAGTCTCCCATGAGCCTCATCAATTAGTATTGTTTCTCCCTTCTTGTAGATACTTTCTCTTTCCCTTGATCCTTGTACATAATTCATTTTTATGTTGCTTTTACATAGCTTATTTATGGAAAATAAACAAATATTACAATATCTTAAAAAACACAAAAACATTCAAATAATTTATCAAAAAACACAAAACTTACAGATTATATGCATTTCTATGTCTACACTTTTTATATTTTCCAGACATTACATATACTAGTTATATTAGTATAGTTAGTTTTATCATACATACATGCTTCACTTATTCTTTTCAAGTGCTTGAAAATTACTTACAGGACTCAAGTCCACTACACTGGTCCAGACACACTATTATCTACCCACTAGGGGAATATACATTGATACATGGGTATTCACTTGACACATTTGCCCACTTGGGGGCATCCTATACAAAATTTTTATTACTAGGTTCTATCCTTACATTATCTACATTCCATATTTAACATTTTTATATCTAGATATTGATAATTGCTACTCATATTCAACTTTTTTTTTCCAACTATTACTACTTTAGACTCGACATATGTTCATCCTAGCTCTTACATAGATTTGTATTACATATTCATACATGTTTTCATTTCTATCTTTCCTAGTTTAGAATTGATCTTATCTCTCTACTTCTTCTATTCAAGGGAATTTGAATATACCATTTTTATTTGGCTCTATGCCACTTCTATTCATAGTATGAATGCCTATGACATGTACCCATGTCCCTTATGTTTCCTTTCCTAATTATATATGCAAACAATTAAACATCTCCTTCTATGTGGCTCTAAGCCAACTTGCTTATTTATTGTGTATGTGGAAATTTGAACATGTCCTTGTATGTCTTATTTTCTCAAATTTAATGACATGTTCCCATGCCCTTTATATTGTGGCCCCTTGGCCTAATTTGCATGCCTCATGTGTTTTGTATGTATGCTTTATTGTATGTATCCTGTCCATGACACTTTTTTTTTTTTACACACACCATTTTTCAATGCCATAAGGGACTTCATACATCTACCCTTCCTACTTGGTTGCCATGATGGACATCATGCCCTATCCCCCTAGCTAGCTACTCAATTCTAATCAGATTTATTATTACATACATTGATTATATTCATTTTTACACCCTTGTGGAATGCTAGACATGTCATAAATCTTACATTACATACTTTATAATCAGATTATCTTTGTTATGTATGCACATTATATTAAATTATCATGTAGTTATCATAAATGCTTTGGCTAACACACATTTTATAGAGATTTTTATTTTGAGGATAGTTCTTGCACAACTTCAACAACTACCCTCAAAAGAGGAGGAATTCATAAGTGTTTGTCATAGAGATCAGGCTCCTATATTACATTCATAGTATATTTTTCAACATATAGGCTCAATTTCAAAAAATTAGACATAGGTAAACATAGAGAAAAATAGTGACTCAAAAATTAGTACAATGACAAATTTTAGACTAGAAATATATTAGCACCCATATGGGGAAACTAGCACCACATGGAACTAATGCCCAAGATGTGGTGCTACTTTAAAGTAGCCTTATTTTCATAATAACATAGATTAGCTAGAATAATATAATAGGTATAATACAAGTTTGTATAGATCTAGTTATAGGTTTATCAATTATACTCAATTTATACTCAAATTCACATTAGCTTATCTTAGATTCATACCGGCTTACTCAGATTAGGGGCATCATGCATGACATGACCATTCCCATATTCAGATTAGATACTCAAATACAATTATTACAACTTAGTCTAGAATTAATATACTTAGATACTAGATTAGGGGCATGTGTGGGACACATTATTTCCATATGCTTAGTTACACACCAATTGATTAGATGGGATATAAAATTCCATGTCATTATCTATGCTATATAGACTTGAAATCATATTCCTTGTTGTCATTAGTTTAAGTCTTATTCCATCTGTAGTGGTTGGCATTATTGAGTGGCCCAGAGCTACCTAATGTACCTGAGTGGATACAAAGCTAACATACACAATTATAAATGCTCCAAAAAGCTAATATATTTCATTTTCAAATGCATATACTATTATCAAATTAAGTATACACCCTTGAGGAAGGTCTTCAAGCTTCATCACCTAATTGACATAATGGGATCACTTCCAGGTTGTGGGTGTCCTATAATGGAAGAAAAAATCTAGAGAGTGATGGTTACATTGATGGATCACCTTGTTCCTCACCTAAACTACTTATTGATAATGAAAAGAGAGATAGATTCCTATAATTCAATGCCTAACTATGGGGTGATACACCAAAATTGAATACCTCAACTTACTTGGACACACATATAATGATCTCAAAGAGCACTCACACATACATAAATCATAACTCACCAATTATTCTTTGGAATAAGTGTTTTTTATAAAGGATTCAACTTATAAAAATACTTAGAAGGATGACCACTTATCTTAGAAATATCAAATAATAGTCATCAAAACTATGAATTACATAAACTCTTAGAGACACAAACTACAACCTACACAAGATCAATTTTACTACATAAAGGTACACAAAATTGGATATAAATCATAGATATGATGTAATTATCATAATATTACATCAATAATTCATCAATTGAAATAAATAGCATATGAGAAGGTAAAATCAGTTTCTTTATTGCTCAAGAAGGTGTTTACAAGTCTGAAATTTGGTAGGGCTAAGCCACAACCAACTAGAGGTATATTCTTACGTGAAAAAAAAATTACATTTAGTGAAAGTATTCCTTAGTGACAAGAAATCTTGAAAACTTGTCATCAATGCCCTCATTAAAGCTTAAAATTAAAACATAACTAAAGTTAACTTTCAATTGACATACTCTTCCTCATTAAGGCTTAAAACTAAAATATAGCTGAAAGTAACTTTCAATTGACATATTATTATTTATAAAATGTATAAATAATTTATATTAATCCTCAAAATTTTTATGGGGGCATAAAATTCCTTATTGGAGGCTTGAGGTTATTGAAGATCAAGTTGTGTGATGAAGTTCCACTTTTTTCAACCAACTCCTAAAATATTGCATGATGAAACTCCAATTTTAGAAGTCCTTATTTGATTTGAATTATTCTCCTTGATTTATATATAGAGGGAATATATGATATTATTGAGGTTGTTGAGGTTTTATTTTTTATGGAAGTTATGATGATGTATTGATGATGCACAACTTCAGTTCCTCATTTGATGACTTTTTGACCAAGTTCACATTCTTATTTTGCATTAAAATTTCTATGAGCATGCTTCAAGACCTAAAATTTTTTAATTAAAAGGTTAAATAATAAAAAATATACCTGATATCATATATTTTTAGGCCTCTCATAATGTCCTTCATTGCTCTTGATGATGACTTAGTTCAAACTTGTAGGTGTGAGCTCTATTAGTGCTTAAGAAGCTCATGAGAGAGAGATTTCTCTTCTTCAATTCCTTCATGAATGGTTTAAAAAGGTTATAAATTTTTTTATTTAATTTATATAACCTTTTAACACCTAAATAAAAAGTTTCAATGCATTTTAATTGATAAATCTTGAGTTCTTGCACTTCTGGGCTTCTTGAGAACTAGTTTTCAACAATTTTGCATACAAATGCCTACAATTTTAAATTTTATGTATAGGAAGATACAATACAGACATTATAACACAAAATTTTTTTATTAAATATTAACCTCCACTTTGAATTCAAATTTCATAGGTTTTGGATCAATATAACTCAAGTTATGCTCTTTTTTGTGTTTCTAGGTTCTCTTAGCGCAATAAACATGCTAGTTTGGTAAAGTTTTTATATTTTGAGATATAAATGGTATAAATATATCATTATTTTTCATAAATTAATTTATTGACCATATATACATATTAAAATCATTTAAATTTCAAAAAACACTCCAAAAATGCACTTTTAGGTCTGGAGGCCTGTAGGTGCTCATTTCTCATGCATGTTTATCATCTAGGTCCATTTTCCAATTATAAAATATTTTTTAATGATTTTAAATTGGGATAATGTGTAATTTTACTATGTATAGGTCATATAAATCATTAATCATGATTTATAAATCTTAAAAACACTTCAAAATATCAAAATTTCAAAGTTCATGTTCTCTAGATAGGGTTTTAAAGGTTTTTGGAGCAATCTTGCTTCTTAAAAATTGTTAATAAAGGTAAATAATTATTTATGATATTCAAAACCATTATATGGTAGTAAAAAACCATATTAAACCATCCTATAAACCATTATGATCCATGAAACATCTCTAGCAATATATCATGTTGGTTTTCAAGCAATTTTAAGCTTGAACATTCATTTTGAGAGAGATTTGAGATATATTAGAATAATTCAATCATATTTTAAGTTAATAACCACCATAAAATGTATTATAAACATCCATTAAGTTTATAAATCCATTAATAATCTTTTACCCTCCTAAAAACCAATAAAAATCCAATCTTTTACCTTTGAAAATGTATGAAAGCTACCCCTACATCCTTGCATATGAGTTGGAGCACTAAAAGATATTAATAAATATTGTATATACATGCATGGAATCTTAAATTTTTTTTCTAAGGATTGAAACTTATTCCTCACCTAAAAATTTGTGCCATCCTTCTTTTATTTTCAAAAATTCCTTTAATTTCCTTCACCCATTCCTTGGCATGCTTTAAAAGCTTGAGATGGTCAACCAAGAAGTGGTTATAAAGACAAAAAATTAACTAAGACTCTCTATGGATTAAATCCATGGGAGATATTAAAACAAAATTGACCTTAATTTTGTCAAAAACACCTTAAATTTTTGAAAAGAGTCTTAAAACATACTAAGAGGGCACAATAAATGCTTAATTCTTGTAATTAACATCTTAGACTAAGGGAAAATATCAATATAAACTCAATATAATCTTAATATTACTTTAATATGATTTCAATAAGAATATTGGAAATAATTAAAGGATGATAATTATGATTAAATACCTTATTAACTTAAACATACTCAATGATGAAAACAATGGTGATTGAAAAGGTCAACATCTGCTACACAGGGGTGGGCAATGATGGAGTCATAGCCTACTTGAATTATTATGCTACCCACATGAGAGGGTCAGACACACTATCAATATAATCAAAGTTATTCATAGGTCATGACCCATCAAGTAAGGGTGGTTAATGATGGATTCAAAACCAAATTGAATTATTAAGCCATCCACACATGAGGATTGAGCAAGCTATCAGCTCAGTTCAAACTATTCAGAAATTTATCACTATATACATGCACACACATACGTTTTCACTAGGTTCATGCATTGGTTTGTGTACCCAATTAGGTGTATTCTTTCCTTTACTCTTTCCTATCTCTTTATTTAGTTTTACTTGGTTACTTCTTTACTTAGCATAGTCTTTTGATTTTGACATCTCTTATGGATTGATTTATGCAAATTTAACTTATAGGTTATGCATTGTGTCATGATTCAAATATACAAACACAACTTTAAATGCTCAGATTTAGCTTCATGGGCTTCACTTCCTAGGTAATTCTAGGTATGCTTATTTTTATTTTATACTAATCATTTCACTTTGATGGATTTCTAGCATAAAGGGGAGACAAATATAATCACCTAAAAGTGGTATTTGAGAGATAACAATGCTACTCAAGACTACATATTCCTAGATTAGCCTTAGACCTATCCTAGATCTTAATATCACACTTTTCTAGCCTTCATGTAGGTCACAAGCATCCCTGGTCAGCTCAAATATAGTCCTAGGCTATCATTTCCCAATCTTAGCCCTTTGTGCCTAATGTTATACAAATTTGACATTAGTTCCAGATTAAGGATAGTAGATCCATGTGGTGATAGTGTCCCCAAAATGGTTCCTATGTCCTTTACCCTAACTTTATCAAATGAATATATTTTCAAAGGTAAAAACCTCAAAAGTTTGGCCTAGACATATTTTATTATCTACACAAGAAAAAAAATAATATAATACATGTATTTTAGCCCTATATCCACTAGATGGAAATTATATACATAATATCTATTAGAACACAAAACAATTTGAGAAAAATCAAGGTTATCAATCATATTATTCTCTACTTTGTATAGTACTATCTACAACATCCCTAAGCTCAAATTTTCTAGATTTCCAATCTTAAGCACACTCAAGGCACTCAAGGAAACTATCATACTATTAGAACTTGTACTTGAACTATAAATTAGGTGGGGATAAATACATCAGGTTTGATGCCTCCTCAAAGTATTGGTATGCAGGTAATTATCTTCATAATGGGGTGTTGAGGATGCCCAACCTATCCTACTAATGAACACATTTTTTAGTTCATACTTTAATTACAAGGAATATTAGGGTTTTCATCGTAAATCAATCATTACATGTATAATAAAGAGTTCTATACTTCATGTGCATAGGAACAAAACCCACAAGTCCAGAGATAGGTGCACCTAAAAGTTTGGGACAGTCTTGCACATAGGACATTAGTGCCAATATCAAGACACTAGAGCCATATAGTGCTACTATCCAAATGTGGCACTACTATCCATAAGGGGTTTTGATATAGGAACCTAGTTGATGACACTCAAACCTGCTCTTATCTCAATTTTTAATGCTTAAATCATTCATATAATGTGTTTTCTAGATAAGTCTTTATTTGCACATTTTATTGATATTTTTAGAAAGTTAAAGCTAATCAAAATTTTAACAATTCAATGGCTATTTTATTCACATTATTTACCTAATTTAGTCTAATCATCCCTTTAATCAAACATAGGATTTACATAATCTAAAACTTAAAAGGTTAAAACAACTATATATTTAATTTGAATTTTACACTATAGTAAAATTTTAAATTTGAGTGGTGACTATGTGTGAAGGAGGCAAAGGTGGTAAGGGAAATGGTGACATAGATGGAGAGGGTGATTGTGTGAGAGCATAGGAAATTTTTGACAAAAGGTAATTCATCAAGAAGGTAGTGCAAAATAAATCAAAGGAGAGTCAAGGAGAGACTATTCTTGGGTCACACAGATCTTAAATACAGTCAGTGACAATTTATGTAATTTAATCTTCCCATGGGTTTTGAGCATACTCTAGGTTTGGATTTTGGGGGTTAAATTCCATCCCATTCTCAAATCCCATATCCTTTCTCCCTCATAGGATTGTATAGAATATCTATGGAAAAATATTATAGCGAAGATGCTCAAGATTGTTGATATGACCATGATTCATGGGTATCCAAATGTATAACTCTTATCATATTTGTAATGAATCTTAATAAAATTTTATTTATTTTTAATTCCTTGATAACTTATTATATTAATATTTTCCTCAATAAGGGTTTGGGTCAAATTAATATGGTTGTGGCTAGGGTTTCTATAAATCCTTCTCAAAGGGTAGACTCCTCTATGGCTAAACTAGGTCGAATTCCTTTAGTTAAGACAAAACCATGCTGTATAGATTACTATGAGATTGATGATATCCCAATTTAAATTCTAATGAATATACTTGATATTAAGAATTCATATTCTTTTCTCAAAACAATCTCTAAATGGGTTTATTCTAGGGTATTTACTTTTTATGTTCATGGGTAGAAGATCATATTTGGTCAAGTTGTATTATGGATGTCAGAAACCTAAATAACATTTTCTTTCCCCATATTCATCTCTTACCAAATGGTTTTTCATTTAAAATTAATAAGATAAGGATAGAGACAATTTTATCTAGCATGGATTTTGGTTTTGTAAATTTAAGGGCTTATGTGTGCTCCCTTGGACTTCTTTCTTTGTCCCTAAAATTTAGTTTTTTTTGAAATCCCCTTTTGGGTAAGGTTGTATAGATTTTAAATATAGATGGATAATGAATAAATATTGATATTGATGACTAGTGAATTAGGTGTTTTCATCAAGGGGGAAGTAGGTAATGAAAAGGATTGAATATTTTCAAATATATGTATGTAAATTAATCTAGCAAAACCCTTGCACTTGCCATTTGGATTTCCTCTTATATTGGTTTATGGATTCAAATTTTGGATTATGAAGGTTTACCTTTTCATTTATTATAGTGTTGTTAATACAAACATAAGGAATTTATATGTCTCATTTCACATGGTACAATTAATAGGCACAAATATCATATATGGAAGAAAATAGACAGTGAACCTAACTCAAATTTTATTTGGAAGAAACATGGAAAATTATTTCACTAGTAGGATAATAGAGGTGATGTTAAACTCTATACCATGTAATTTAGGAATAGAAGTTGAGTCTGTTTATATAAATATTAGAGCTAATTAGGTCCTTATTATTTAAGAAAATAACCTCTAGTTTTAAATCATGTGGTTATAGAAAGGCATAAGGAAAAAGTGACGACCTCAAGCTTGACAAGAAAAGCTAAAAGATGTACAAAAAAAAATAAAAAATGGCATCAAAATTTCAATCTCTTCAACAAAGGTTTAAGGATAAATACCAAATGCATCAAATTTTATAACATATTTTTTAGGTTTAATATCAAAAGTAATAACATCCATAGTAAATGTGCTAGATTCTATCACAAAGATATTTAGATCTACAACAAAGGTTTTGTTGATGATTAAAATTGCGTTGTTTCTAACACCAACAATGGGAAGTTTTAGGAATGTGGGACTTGCAACTTGAAACAACCTCCATATTTTAAAGAAGCTGGCTCTTCTTTATATCAAGTGTATAATGGGAAAAGGGATAGGAATTAAATAAAAACACAAGTGCAATGAAAGCAAAACTAGCTATGGCGATGTGCCTGAATTTAATTCAACCCTTAATTCTGAGCATAATGAAACTATATGTAAGATTCAATTACATTAAAGAGCGAACAAGGCATGATCAATGTAAAGGATGAAAATAATAGAAACAGATGCTCACAATTTAGACTATTTTTTGCAATGACACAAAAAAATATCAAAAAAGGTAAAGAAATTGATCTTCTTATTAATTCTCTAGTCACATAAAAGGAATAGAAACATGCACAGTTACATAAACTTTCTAACTCAAGAAAATAGAACAAAGGCAAATGATATTCCTGATCATAGCTAAAAAAGGTCTAAAACTCTTGACAATAATCTCTAGCAAAAAATTCTCTCTATCTTCTAATCCCTCTTTCTAGTGATATATGCACCCCTATTTATAGCATTAGATTAGCTCTAGATTGTCTGCATGTTCCTAATCCAATAGCCTAACTGAACTCTAACTAAATTGGAAGTGTTTAACACAAGATATTTCTTGCATCTGAAATGTTCTATCTTCCTGCAAGTTCATTAGCCAAAATAGATACCCAGGACATTTCCCACTTTCAAACAGAAGAGGAAACTTGGCCGATTCCCTTACTCTACTTGAAAACCTTCTTATTATTCAGGAGGCACCAAAAAATGACACTTGGCATGTTTCACAGCACTTACAGAAGGCACACAACACTTTCCCTATAACTTATACTCTTTTTATGTCTTTGCTCAAGAGTGTTCCACCTTTGACATCTATCGCACTCCACTTCTCCAAAACATTAACAACTTATAAAAACTGGGACCCACAACACTTCTCGCCAGAGCAACTTCAAAAAGGGAACAAGGATAGGTGGCGCTTTCTGCGCATCTTTAGCTAGGGACATGTGGCGGTCTCCACTACTTTTAGCTACCTTTTGAGAATCCTACAGAAGGTGACACTTGTTGGTCTCTACATCACTCTGTCTATACTATAGAAACATTCAGCCTCATTTCATATTTACATAGATGGTAACACTTGGTAGCTTTCACTTGCCTCAGAAACAAAACCCAAGACCCACCACAGTCTTTACTTATCAATGAAACAAAATGAAGATATTTTAGATATTGAAACATGGCAGCTTCCACTTTCTTTAGCTAGGGATATGTGACATCTTCTGTTGCTTTTATAAAATCATATTGAAACCTTCTGTAGTTGCCACTTGGTGCCTTCTGCTTGATCCTGAGAAAAGCTTATTGAAAAGAAGCTTTTGAAACATATAAGAAACATGATACATGGATGCTGACACTTTTTGTGCTCTGTTGAGTTACTATGGGACACGTGGCACATTCTGAGCAACTTCTATAAATTATTAAATGTGCCTCAGCTGATGACACTTGGTAGCTTCTACTAATTTGGACACTTAGACAAAATTGAGATGAAAAGAAATTTGAGCTCGTGCTCTGAGTCAAAAACTTCATTGTCTCAAACCAAAGTGTGCAGGGACAAAATTTTGGATCGCACAGCTAAAAATCAAAATAAAATGTAGAGTATTTTTTACTCTACAGTTATTTGTAATGAACCTCACTAGTAGGATCACCAAAACACTGATATTGCACTATGGACTTTTGTCAAACAATTGGCAAGCAATCAACTATACTGCTGTAAGTGTAAATTGAGTACAAAATTGTTGAGCTACAAATCCACTCAACTCAATGATTCAAAAATTAGTGCCAATATATTCATTCAATGGAGATATAGATCCTTTTTCAATAGATTGCAACTTTCAGATTTCAACAAGACATCTTAGCACTCACAATGCAACTAGATGCAAATAATATCCTTTCTTATTATGGATGGAATGCAAAGGCTTGGCACATAATTGAGTCTCTATTATAGATATGCAAATGTAAATAGAACCTTTCCCTAGAATCACTAATACAACTATGTACAAATTCAATGACTAAAAATGTAAACCCTCATAACCAAAATAAGACATGTGATCATCAATTGGCATTGTTTATTAGATATGCAAATGACTGGTATAGTAGTTATCAAATCCTTATAACAAGAATGTATCTTACAAACATGTACCAAGAAATGAAAATTAAGAAGAGGAACCTGGACTATGCCATTAATTACAATGGATGTATTGTTGTTGCTGATGAAATCAGAACCTCACATGAATTTGTTGATGGCAATAATGAAACCCATTCTGTATGTTGTGCTTGAATGCTGTCTGTACATTGCTACAAGTATAGGTCGTACTGTACTGACTGGTGTGATTTTGATATTAATTTTTGTCTTCACTAACAAGTGCCACAAATGCCATGAACATGAATGCCTAGGCTAGGGTAAATGCCTCCCACAATATAAAAGTTAATCTCCTAGCCAAATAGGAGTTATGAACAAAAATATAGGTTCAAGGTGTGAATTGCAGTATGCTGGAAATGCCACCAGAACTTCTAAAATGATCTTCAAACAATGTCAATGCAATCCTCCTGGTAAATGGATGAAGAACAAGTTTATTTGCAACCAAAATTATCAAATCCTTAATAGAGTTTGAGGACTCCAAATATATCGAAACTCAGTCTAAGACTGAATACTCAAGTGAAGGTCAACATGAAATGGTTGAATACCACTTCCAATGTGCAACCCTTCAGAAGCTATTTCACCTCCTTAGTTATGCAATCTCTTGAGAGGTATCATTCTCAAGGATTATGCTGAATATTTGTAGACTATCAAGCCCCACAAATGCTCAAGAAGACTCAATGAGAAAATAGATTCCGATGCCAAATGAGGGACCCATGGGGTCTATTTATTCACTTTTTGGAAACTTCCTCTAGAAGCCCTATAATATTCTTATAAAATCTCATTTTACTTTTTAGATAAAAAAGTAACTTTATAAAATAAAAGTGCACCTTAATTTAAAAATATAACATTTTGGCCCCATATAAAAAAGTAATAATAAAATATAACATCTCCAAGAGCATAATGAGCCATCCCATCACCATGTAAATGCAAAAATGACTCTCATCACCACCATCTGCCTATGAGAGTCTGGAATAGGCAAATCCACATAAAGTGTCATGTCATACTAGAGAGGGGACATGACATTATTGGTGACCCCAAGGAATTTTGAACCTGCTAAAAAAGAATCCACAACTCCCACATGATCAAAATGACAAAAATTCACAGCTTCAGTAAGGCTGTCTGATAAGTAGACCACTCATCATCAGGTAATCCCTAATTATTTTGCAATTCATGAAAGCCTAAATCAAGATTGATAATATCTTTATTGTGAAAAATTTTACAAAATCTAAACTGTAGCCTTCAATTTAAATTCAAGCTGGGAAATAGGAATCAAAATAGCTTCTACTTCAGGTACTGATGAATCATCCCTTAAATCTTGAAAAATTGCCTGATCATTCTGCCTAGCTAACAACAAAGGTTTAATTTCATCATCATTAACATAGTGTTATTATCAGGAAAAGGGGAAGGAAGACCTAATTGCACTAGGTATTCAATGTGTTGTTTCATTTCATTGATTCCTTCTTTCATCACATCTAGAAGCTCTCTATAATTGATTGCTACAGAGTTGCAATTGAGAACCTCATTCATTCGTTTAGCAACGACCATTCTGTCATTAATCCCTGCTGCTGACAACATTCCATCAATTACATCATATATCTTTTACAACAGTGTTTGAGATTCAAACACTCTTGCAGAGATAGTAGACAGAGTGTCTTCTACTGAAGTCTCCACCTTTTTGCACAATTTCTGTGCATTTAGCAGAAAGGTTAGAGAAGGTCTAAGCTGAGTAATCTCCTGACAGATTATTTTCCATATTGATTCATAAAGCTCCTTCACCATATTTAACACCCCTACATTCTTTGGCCTATTAGCCAAATCAAGTGTCAATTATTCTACCTTTTATCACTCGGCTTGAAGTTGGGTCTGTATAGCCACAATATTATTCTGCTCATTCAACAACTTCTGTTGAAGTTAAGTAACCTATAGCAGGCTTTCCTCACATTTTTCATAAAATGCTGCCTTTTCTCACCTTAAGGTTGTCACTGCATCCTTCACCTACATTAGCCCTACTTTCAAAGAATCATTTTGGGCCTAGATAGCCTGGTGAGTCTGGAGAGAAACAATATCTTGAAACTATTTATTAAGACTCTCTATTTCAATATTCTTAGTATTGATCTCTATGGTCAAACTGCTATAGTTTGCCTTCTCTTTGGCTAGATCAGCCTCCATCTTTTGTAGCTTCTTTGATATTTTCAAATAATCTTCAGCTTCTACAGAAGTAGATTTATTTAGCAGCTTGACCCTATCTTGTGGTCTGAAAAGGGACATGTCTATAGCCACTACATTCATTGTGTAATCTTCTGGCTGTATTTACTCATTTGGCTTGACTATATTTGGTGACAAATGGGTCACCGTTAGTTGATGCTAGATTGGGTCAAATTGTGACCTCAGATGTGGTGTAGCCAAGGATTTATTATCTTTGATTCTCTTTTTCTCCATTCAGGCTTCCCTTGCCTTCCTAGCAACATCTACTTGAGTTTGGAAGGTAGAAGGAGAGGCAATGTGCCCACCCACAAAAGGATAACCTTGTGGCAAGCCATATGGAATAGCCAAATGTTGTCTATGGGCAATTTGAGGAGGTACTTTGTTGGGAATAGAGGGGGAAAAGTGAGGCAATGATATAGCTTGAGTATGGATAGGCGGGGCAAAATGAGAAATGGGCACAATGGAGGTGGCAGGGGATGTCATTTAGCCAGATGGAATCATCACTCCTGAAGGAGAAGAGAGAGATTGAGAAGAAGGAGAAACAATACTTACCTGAGGAGCAACTAAAGTACTCGGTGATTTGTGTTGTGGTGGTTCTACCCTCTCCTTTGAATCTAGTTGGAACCTCAACCTCTTATGTTTCCTTGGTGTTTCTTCTTCTGGCTGTGTTCTCTTCTCTTCAACATTTACCACTGCTACTAGTGGTGCTTGTGTAGAATTGGGAACCTCAAGGAATGAAACTAATGGAGAAGCTTTTGGTGGTGAAGATACCACACTCTTTTGTTTTTTGATGGTACTAAGAGATTGGGGCCAAATAGTTATAGTGACTGCCATTGAGGTTTGCACTGTGGCCTGCGATGTTTGACTGGATTCTGCTCTGGATTTTGGCTCTCCACCCTATGTCTACAAATTGCTTGTATCAGGGCTAGAAATAGGAGATAGATGACATTCATCTTAGAGTTCCTCCCATTTCTCATCTGAATCCACATTTCCAAAAGAGTGGGTTGTCTCACAAATATCTTGCCTATATTTCCAATAGGCTTCTATTTTTTTAGCATTCTAGTCTTTATTATTTAATGCTCTTCTTAAACCAGAAGTCATTCTGATTTTGGGGTCAAAATACCTTTGCTTAACATAAAAAGTTTCCCATGGTCTGTCTTGTTGAAGAGGCAAATCCATCAATTCAACATAAAACTTAGGAATATCTTCCCTAAGATCTTTCCTATTTTCTCACAAGGGGCAGCCCTCATGTGCAATTCTGGTAGCAACCCTATTAGTCCTTATCTATGAAGCTATGAAACCATTTGGGTCATATACCCATCTATCTTCAATTAGAAAGAAAACCTAGGAAGGCTAGCTTTCTAAGCAACATGATCTCATCATCTCTAGCCTCTAGTGCCATGTTGTTTGTCACCCATGGAACATCATACATTTTCCTCTTCTTCTTCCCAAAGCCATATTCATTATCTACCATAGACACCTGCTTGGTGACCTCTAAGAATGATAACCTAAGGGTCAAAATCTTAGGTAGTAACACTGGTTCCCCACTAAAACCATGGACTCTAATAATAGTATGATGGGATCCAAAAAAGTAATCATAAGGAATAGGGCAATTGGTCATAAGGTTTGAGACAATTGGAAACAATCTATTTACAATTGGTTCTGGGTTTAGATGACAAAAATTAAGGGCAAAAAAAGCTCCCAAAATTCATATGGGTTGCTGTTTTGGACAAGATATGTGTCCATGCAGACACATGAGTGGTCCTATGTAGACCAAAGCTTGGGTCATACATGTTTAGATGCATGTGTTGGGAAAAGATACCAGAATTTTGATACAACATAAGGTGAAATAGATAAGAGGAATACCTAAAAATCCCTTTAGATCTGAACTGGGCTAGTTGTTCTACCATTGAATATGCAATCTGCTCAGAGAAATCAAGCCGATACTCCTAAGTCTTGTCAATAGTTTTCAATCTGAAAAGGATAGCCATTTGTTCTTCACAGATGGTTATATCATCTTTCATTCCAAAAATGAAAGCCATCATAGAAAGTGCATCTTGACTAGCTTGGGCAAATTGTGCTCTTGTTGTTGGTAGTGTCAGCATAATAGTATCATCATCACCTAATTGTAGCTCTGATTTCAAAAACCTCAATTGAGTATTGATGTTTGCCCATGTTTTCTACATTTTGGCAATGGTGGAAAACATGGATGTCTTGTCGTGGTATAGGGCCAACATGTCTCTGATAGCCTTTGGTGTAATTTTCACTATGAATGGACCCTATTGTATAGTATTTAAAGGCACATGAAACAATCTGGTGCATATTTCAACCAAGTCAGGGCATGGATGCACACATGGGATAATGAATTGTGCTAGTTGGGAAGTCCATATCCTCATTACGAATGTCTCATATTGTCCCACATTGGCCCTCTGAAGATACCTTTGATATGCCCCTTCTCTAAGAGTTTTGCTACTAGTTCTTTGAAGAATTGGGTCCATGATTTCATCTGCATAATCTTTCACCTTTTCTAGGTCGTTTGCTTGACCAACTTCAGGGACTCTAGTCCACGGATAGGTCTTTAATTGTTGTGCAGGTGTTAAAGCATATGATTTGCTTGTAAGAAACTTATCAAGGGATTCGTAAATCCTAGACCCTTGTTGCAAAGACTGTGCTCCTTCCATATCTATATCTATTCTTGAAAATAGTGAATTGTGGTAATAGGTATGAAGTCTTTGCAATAAGAATGCACTTTCACTTAAGCAGGTTTGCTATGAGCTGAAAATGTAAGTAGCAGGGGTTTTCTAGCAGACGAAAGAATATTTGAGACATTGTAAGCTTTAACTCTTACCATGAGGTATTTATTGACCCATCAAGTCTTAAAATGGCATTAAACCTATATAACCATTAGCAAATCTTACTAAATCTTCATGGGATAATGAGTTAGACACGTCATGCAAGTGGTTGCGCAAGGTACCTTGGGGAATTTAAGGATTTGGGAGATATTTAAAGTGTTGAGAGTTTTGAAAATTTTGAAAAAGGCTCTGAGCTGTGGCTACGTGTTCAAAGAACGATTATTTAAAAGAAAGGGTAGGAAATAAAATGGGCAAACAAAGCAACTAAGAAAGGGAAACTATCTAACTATAATACATTAGAGACACAATTTAATTGAAATGTTTCAAGTAGATCTCATTCACAAGAATCTCTTTAGGTTTGCCTTCCATTATTTCTAGCTCAAACAAATTCTTCTATTTACATGCATGAATTTTATAGGGGCCAGTCCATAATGCTTCAAATTTAGTATGTTGACCTGGCTTGGCAACTCTTGCATCCCATTTCAAAATAATTGAGCCTACTTCAAAATGGGGATTTGAAGTCCTTTTATCAAATCAGTCTTTAATTATTTTTTGATGCTTTATTAATGAATCATGTGCCGCATCTCTCTTTTCTTGAATCCAAAAGTTCAGCAAGTCTAACCTGCATGGGGCCATTTTCCTCAATTTCAATCTATTTTATTTATTGGAGAGAAAGAATTTCCAAGCTTAGAGGTATTACGGTAGGCTTGCCATAGACCAATTCATATGGAGACATTTTCATCACCTACTTAGGTGTAATTTTATCAGCCCACAGTGTTATATTCAACACTTTATGCCACTCTTTATGATGATCAGCCCCTATTCTCTTGATAAGTCTAATCAGGTTCTTATTAGTTGATTCTGCCAAACCATTACCCTGAGGGTAATAATTAGAGGAAGTTTTCAGATATATTCCATGCTTTAATGCAAATTCATATATTTTAGACCCTAAAAATGCTTCAGCATCATCTAAAATTATGGTGTGGGGAGCTCCAAAGCGAGTGGTGATACTCCTTAGAAAGTCTAGGATCACACTTTTTGTTGCTTCTTTAAGTGGCACTGCCTCAATCCATCTAGTGAAATAATTTGTGGTAGTTAGAATCCATTTGTGACCCATACTAGACACTGGATTTATCATTCCAATGAATTCAAGACCCCATTGAGAAAAATGTTTGTCAACAATTATAGGACTAAGAGGCATTGCTACATTCCTTCTCATCCCCACATAATATTGACAAGATTGACATTTTTTAACTAGTTGATAATAGTTTGTAAATAAAGTAGGCTAGAAATAACCCACCTCACTTATATTTATAGTTATGGTCTTTGCATAAAAATGCCCACCTGAGACTCCATGATGCATTTCATGCAATATTTTCTTAGCCTCATCTTTCTCTACGCATCTTAAAAGTTTGCCATCAGAATTTCTTTTAAAAAGAACTTGTTCAATTAAAACAAAATGGACCCCTTGCATCCTATAGTATCTCCTCTTGTTTTGAGGGAGTTATCTTGGGTAAATTCCATATTTCATAAAATGAATCCTATTTGTGACCCAGGAGTTTTGATCAACCTCTTATATCCTCAATATAGTTTCCTTTTCCATTTTTGAATCTGTTTCTTCAGGTATCATCTTTTCAAGCTCTTGAGTCATGTATTGGCACAACCCCGTACCTCTAACTAAATTAGTAGGTTTGACCTCTACATCACATTCAAGGATCTTTGTTATCTAGTTTGCTCTTTTTTCAGTAATTTCACCCTACATAATGTATTCTCTGACACTTGGGTGAGCCACAAATACCAGAATTTTACTTCTTGATACTATATGACTAAATTTCTTGAGGGCTTTTACCATAGCATATGCTTGTTTTTGCACAAAGTTGTATCTAGTTTCGTATTCTATAAGAGTCCTTAAAAAAAAGGCTATTGGATGCTCTCCCTCTTGTCTATCATCCTTCTGTGTTAGGACAACAATAATACTGAGCTCTCCTCCATAGACATACATTACAAAAGGTTTAGAAAAGTCTAGATTTCTAAGTATTGGCGCTGTTGAGATAGCTTTCTTGACCTCTTCAAAGGCTTGCCTTCCTTTTGTAGTCCACTTGAAAATCAGGTCTTTTTTCAACAAGAGTGTTACTGGTCTTACTAAGCCTGAAAAGTCGGATATGAACCTACTGACAAAATTAATCTTCCCCAAAAAAGACTGAACTGCCTTTTTATTTACTGGAAGAGGTAAGTTCATTATAGTTGCAACTCTCTCTAGATTTATGGAGACTCCTTTAGATACTATATGTCCCAATAATTTTCCTTGAGGTACAACAAAGATACATTTCTTGGGATTCAGTGATATTCTAAATTCTTGACATTTCTTAAAAATAGATTCTAAATGATCAAAATGATCAACAACATTCTTGGAAAAAATAGTAAGATCATCAAGATAAATCAAGATGATTTTATTTATAAGTTCCCCAAATGCTACATCCATATCTCTTTGAAAACTGGCTCCTGTATTTGACAGGCCAAATGGCATCTTAGCATATGCAAATGTTCCCCATTTGGTAGTAAAAGTAGTCTTGTATTGGTCTTCATCAACCAACTAAATTTGATTATATCCAAAGAAACCATCTAGCAAGGAAAATCTCTTTGATCGAGCCACAGTCTGTAAAATTTGTTCCATAGATGGCAAGGGATAGTGATCTTTTAGACATGCTCTATTCAAGTCTCTGAAATCTACACATAGTCTTATGTCACCATTCTTTTTTTTGACTGGTACTAGATTTGATACCTAGGTTAAGTGCTTAATTAGAAAAATTATTTTAGAATCTAAAAGTTTTTGCAACTTATCCACCATTAGAGATTCAATCCTTGGATTTACTTGCCTCTACTTCTGTCTTACTAGCTTAGATCCTTCAGTCAGCT
Organism: Torreya grandis; assembly: GCA_037957365.1. NCBI lineage: Eukaryota > Viridiplantae > Streptophyta > Pinopsida > Cupressales > Taxaceae > Torreya > Torreya grandis. Next base: position 38,352 of record JARHVA010009301.1, read on the forward strand.
CTATTGTGTGCTGAATGATATCTCTATTATATCCATGAAGGTCTTCCAAGCTATGACTCTGTCATATCTTTTGCATAGGTCAATTAGTCTTTCCCTCTCCTCTTGAGTTGCAAAATTTCTAATTTTTAATTTTCTCCCTTCACTCACCTCTATTTCAGAATAATCTACTTTATTTACTTGGAACCTTTTCTTCTCTAGGCCTACATCTTCTGGATCAAAAAGGTTTTCCAAAGTGATCAAGCCTTTGGGAAGCTTATTATTCTTTAATTGTATAACTTGGTCTTCATATGCCTCTTCAATTTTTGGTTGTAATTGAGTAGTAAATTCCCCTGATTGTTGCAAGAATGAGAGTACCTGAGAATCATTCTCAAATACTTGCCAATTCTCATCGTTGTCTGGGATAGTTGGCCTTACTATAACTTTTACTGACTCATTGTTAACTAATAGGCTAGCTGCTAGATCAAATTATGATCCAATCTGTGCCATCCTATCAGCTTCAAAATTTTGTGTCCTAGGAACTACTTCAATATTGAAAGCTTCAAAATCTTCTATTAAGTCCCAAATTCTGTGTCTATAGGATCTCATCCTTACATTTTTGGCTATTGTCTTTTCCCTAATTTTCTTCACCACTAATTCTAAATCTCCTTTTACTATTAAATTCTTCATTCCCTTTTTCTTGGCTAAAATAAGCCCATGTACTAAGGATTCATATTTAGCATCATTATTAGTACAAGCAAATTGGAAACAAATAGCTCTCAAAAATTTCTCCCCATTTAGAGCAACAAGACAAATTCCTGCTCTAGCACCACTTTTACTTCTAGCCCCATCAAAATTTAAGGTCCAAATTTCTGAATCTTTTTTAGATTCTTGAGTAGTTGGCATTTCTTCTCTTAAAACATTTGGGATTTCATGGTCTTCATAAAAAATGACATAAGTGCCCAGACTAGTAGAGTCATAATTTCCATATGGATCACTATGCATCATAGCTAACAAATGGTTATTTAACATAGCATGATCTGCCTCTAATTTTGATGTTGGTTCATTGGTGATGTGATCTTTTGATAGTGGTTCAGATAGAATTTTCATCTTTGAACCATATTTGGTTCTTAGGATGAGGTGAGACCAATCAAGGGACATATATCCTCCTATTTTGGCTATAAATTTTTTGGATAAACATAAACCAAAAATAGGAGGTATATCTATGACTACTACATTTTGATTGACAATTATATTGGGACAAGTTTATAATTTCAATGGAAGTTGTTTAATTTTCCCTATTATTTGTACTGATTTACCATCTAGCTGCATAACTCCTTTAGTAAGTGGTTCATACTTTATTTTTGAAGCATCAGCTATTTGCTTAGGCATTACTATAGTACTAGCCCCTGAATCTATCAATGCATTATGCAAGAATTTCTTTCCAACTATCATAGTCAAATAGAAAGACTCTGGTTTGGATTTACTTACTTCTGCTACATTGTTTAAAAAGGATGTTGTCTTCAGAGGAATTGTGTCCTTGAGATTTTATTTATCAACAAGTCCTTCTTTTGTTCCATTATGTTTAGGCACTGCTTGGCCTTGTAGAGCTTCTTGTAATAATGTATTTTGTTTAGGAATAGCTAATCTATCCCAAATTGATACTTGTGCTGGAGTCCTCTTCAGCTGTTCCACCACATTCATTTGTCCTAATGCTTGAGTTCTTGGAAAATAAGGATACCTTGCTTTTTCTTGAACTTGTACAGGAATCACTTGGTTCTGCAGTGGCTGAGGCACTTCTTATCTAAAAGCTTTATTTCATTGACCTTGAAATGGAGAATTATCCATAACTTGATTATTTGCAACCTCAAGCTGTTCCATCATTCTTCTTTTTGATCTAGTATAGTAGTCTGATTACACCACTGGTTTCTTAGAAGCAACAGCTTCATTCAAGAATACTGATTCTTCATCTTCAACCCATGAAAACAAAGCATGTTCAGGGGCTATTTCTTCTTCTTGTTGTAAAGACATCCCTTGCATCAGAGCCATCAGGACTGAATTTTTCATACCAGGAGACTGGTAAGTTTGTGTATCAAAAGTACTTGCAAATTGTCCACCCATTATTCTTTGCTCTTCTACCTTTTGTTGTAGATTACCCATGGGACAATCTCTAGGTGTATGAGCACTATTACAATGGAAACACCGAGCATTGGTGCCATCTTCATAATTATTCTGCCCTTGAACAATTTCCCTATTTGGATTTGGGGGAACAGTCTGTGAGGGTGTAGGGACTACAACTAATTGGTTTGCTGGCTGAGGGTTATTTTGCCTTTAAGGACATTGATATTGGTTGGCTATGATGGAAATCTATTTCCTTGATACCCTTGATATTGGGGTCTGGGGTAAGGATTTTGTTATCTCTTTATGTTAATTAACTCATTAGAAAATGTCCTTAAGATGTTCTTGATATCATCCATCTCAGATGACTGGGTAGGGACAAGTTCTTTAGCAGGTGGTCGAGGATATTTATACATAGACATAGGTGGGGCTATGGAATTAGGGGCTTCTTGAGGCAATGGCAAGGTAATCTCTAAAAACATGGGCATGGGAGGCCTTGGGGGTAACTTTTAAGCATCTATTAAATTATTTTCAGCTCTGATTGCATAGTCATAAGCCTCTGGCAGAGTTTGACCTCCAAGTGACTGAATCATGACTGATATATCTAAATTTAAAGCCTTAAGATAAAATACTATAGCCATACCTGGTAATGGCCTTGCTATAGCAGGGATTATTTCCCAAGTCCTTTGAAATCTTGAATTGAAGTCAGTCATTGCTTCTTGTGGTGCCATTTTTATATTAATCAATTATTGCAACAGAGAATATTTATCACCCTTTTCTTCAAATATTTCAAAGAAAAGATCTCCAAGCTGATCCCATGTAGATATTGTATTTGGAGTCAAGGATCGGTACCATTCTAGAGCCTTTCCTTTAAAAGAAGTTGCTAATAATCTTATAGCCACATTTTGCTATGTGAAAACACGTATGGCATAGACATCAGACACATCTTGCAAATGTTCTTCAGGTGTTTTAAAATCTTGCCCACTGAATTTGGGCAGAGCCTTCAAGGCATTTACTGGAATAGGGTCCCAAGTGGTTGGTGGTATTGGTAGGATCAAAGAACTACCAGTGTTCCATATTGAATAATTCCTTGGGGGTATAGGAGCTCCCATATTTACTCTTGGTATTGGTATAAAATGATTGACTCTTCATCTCAGACTAGTTACCAATGGTGGAAAAAGAATACTTGGATTTATAGCAAATTGAGATCTTGTTACTGGTCCACAACTTTGACTCCTTGTAGCTCTCTGGTTCATATGGTCTTGAAAGAAACTTCAAGATGGTGTCCCATCGGGCATGCCAAATTTTTTTGATGATTAAAATTACACTGTTTCTAACACCAACAATGGGAAGTTTTAGGAATGTGGGACTTGCAACTTGAAACAACATCCAAATTTTAAAGAAGTTGGCTCATCTTTATATTAAGTGTATAATGGGAAAAGGGATAGGAATTAAATAGAAACACAAGTGCAATGAAAGTAAAAATAACTATGGTGATGCACCTAAATTTAATTCAACTCTTAATTTTGAGCACAGTGAAACTATATGTTAGATTTAATTACATTAAAGAGCGAACAAGGCATGATCAATGTAAAGGATGAAAATAATAGAAACAGAGGCTCATAATTTAGACTACTTTTGCAGTGACATAGAAAAATATCAATTAAGGCACAGAACTCGATCTTCTTATTAATTCTCCAGTCACATAAAAGGCACAGAAACATGCATAGCTACATAAACTTTCTAACTCAAGAAAATAGAACAAAGGTAAATGATATTCCTGATCACAGCTAAAAAAGTCTAAAAATCTTGACAATAATCTCTCATAGAAAATTCTCTCAATCTTCTGATCCCTCTTTCTGGTGATCTCTACACCCCTATTTATAACATTAGATTAGCTCTAGATTGTCTGCACATTCCCAATCCAATGGCCTAACTGAACTCTAACTAAACTTGAAGTGTCTAACATAAGATATTTCTTGGATCTGAAATGTTCTGTCTTCTTGCAAGTTCATTGGCCGAAATAGATACCCAGGATGCTTCCCACTTTCAAACGGGAGAGGACACTTGGCTGATTCCCTTACTCTACTTGAAAACCTTCTTATTATTTAGGAGGCACTAGAAAATGACACTTGGCATGTTCCACAACACTTACCAAAGGCACACGACACTTTCTACATAACTTATACTCTTTTTGTGTCTTTGCTCAAGAGTGTTCTGCCTTTAACATCTATCACAGTCTACTTCTCCAAAACTTTAACAACTTATAACAATTGGGACCCACAACACTTCTCACTTGAGCAACTTTAAAAAGAGAATAGGGATAGATGGCACTTTCTGTGCATCTTTATCCAGGGACATGTGGTGGTCTCCACTACTTTTAGCTACCTTTTGAGAATCCTATGGAAGGTGACACTTGTTGGTATCTACGTCACTTTGTCTATACTATATAAACATTCAACCTCATTTCATATTTACACAGATGATGACACTTGGCAGCTTCCGCTTGCCTCAGAAACAAAACTTAGGACCCACCACAGTCTTTACTTATTAATGAAACAAAATGAAGATATTTTATATATTGACACATGGTGGCTTCCACTTTCTTTAGCTAGGGATACGTGGAATCTTTCGTTGCTTTTAGAAAAGCATATTGAAACCTTCCATAGTTGTCACCTGGTGCCTTCTACTTGATCTTGAGAAAATATTATTGAAAAGAATCTTTTGAAATGTATAAGAAACATGATACACAGATGCTGACACTTGTTGCACTATGTTGAGTTACTATGGGACATGTGGCACATTTTGAGCAACTTCTAGAAATTATGAAATGTGCCTCGGCTGATGACACTTGGTAGCTTCTGCTGATTTTGACACTTAGACAAAATTGAGTTGAAAAGAAATTCAAGCCCGTGCTCTGAGTCAAAAACTTTACTGTCTCAAACCAAAGTGTGTAGGGATAAAATTTTGGATCGTGCAACTGAAAATCAAAATAAAATGTAGAGTATTTTTTACTCTACAAGTTTCTAACATGAGGGAAACATTTTCAAGATTTGTAGCTAAGGAATTAAATTTGTCTCTTTTGAGGCTTAATGATTCCTTAGATGTCAATGTAAATGAGTATGAATTGGATAAATATATTTCTTTGGCTATTCCTATTCCAACCAAGGTTTTACAAACTCCTTTGGTTTCTTCTTCTTCTCAAATCAAGAAGAGGTGTGTAAAGAAAACTATGTTGGAGAGGATTTAAATGGAGGCTTTGGATGTCATTTATAATGGATCCCAAATGAATTTAGACAAGGTGTTATTTATTTAGGGTAGAAGAACCCTAAAAATTCTAGATTATTGGCATTGGTGCTTTGAGAAATTGATCTTTAGGGTCATGCCTCTAGATTTTTTTTCAATTTCTTAGTTTTTTTCTCAACTGGTATGGTTATGTTCTTAACTAATTATGGTTATTGAGGTTCATGTAATTATTTTATTCCATTTGGATATTGTTTCCAATTTTATATAATTGTGATATTTATAATGATTTTTTAAATTTTAATAGAATGGGTGGGGAACCCCTTAACTCTCTTATTTATCAATCAAAAAATAAATTTCTAAATTTGGATATATCAATATATTAGTTCACTATATAGTAATTAATTTAATGATCACCATAAAATAATAGACATTAATGGAGGTCATGTAAGCACTCTTATGTGTATCAATAGTGATCAAAATAGGTCCATGGTTGTTCCAATGCATGTTATATGGGCTAAATGTTAGATGTCGATGATGAAGTTGATTTTGTTGATGTTGGATATGGAATAGTCATTGTACATGGTTAGGGTGGATTTTATATTTTAGCTGCATAAGGTAAATTCAATAAAGGTGTAGGATGTGGGATCGATCTAGTCTCATGCAGAGTCATTGATAAATTTTTCCTCAACAGTCTCTCTTGGTTGCATATATATACTCAAGCATGATCCTTCTATATAATAATGTTTACTCAAGTGGTTTTTAATAGTAAAGGCCTAATTCCTATTCATGGGGTTATAATTGAATGGTGGTATTCTAATTGGCTGTATCATACAAATGTTCCCTCTCTCTATATGCTTATACATAACATGATCAACTTCATATAAATTTTTCTCTCAAGCATATTTTTTTCATGATTGTCTTGATCAAAAAATTATTTAATTATTGTTAAAGGAGTAATTTTAATAATTTAATTAAAATGAGATCAAATTATATCAAATTAGACTTATATTGTTAAAAACACATCTAGCTACAACTATATTTTAATAATTTGTAGGCATAATTTAATAATTTATAGGTGCACTCATGTGGGTTGGTGTTCTCTATAAAAAATTAGTCTCTATACAGGAGTTCGACCATGTTCAATTGATTAATGTGTAATAAATGACTATTTACTAGTAACTTTTAATAATATTAGAAGTAGTGTTTTTGAACCAAGCTCATGGTGTGTACTACAACAATCTCAAATATGTTATTGATTTATGTACATCTACATATAGGAAGTGGTGTATTTATACTTAAGAATTTTCAA